>JAGFBZ010002547.1:377500-861425 GCA_018398805.1 Hirundichthys speculiger | reverse complement strand
ATATGCAGAGTTCAACAGGATTGCCACCACAAATCTAGAAAATGACTTTTTTGATGCATTGGACCGCTTCACACCACGCTTTGAATACATCAAAACACCTGAAGAGGTTCAGTGTTTGGGGGTCATCTGGCAAACTACCTGTGGCCTCTAGACCCAAAGAGAACGATCCAGCTCTCATCAGTTCATAAATGTTGCTCCATTTCTCTTTTCCAGTCAGTGAGTTCCTTTTCTTCAGCTCATGTGTTTTTTTTTTTCCAACAATGGGACTTCTTGCCGGTCCCGGCGTTATGAGGGTGCCAGAGGGTGGCTGGCACCCTCAGTTTAAAATTCTGCACCCTCAGTTTGAATGACTGGTAAATGTCCTTTTGTTTCTGTTTTTTTTTTTTTTTTTTTTTTTTTTTTTTTTTTTTGCTGGGACCAGGAAAAAAATAATCCTTCTGGACATTCCGACAATTTAAAAAAAAAATGCATTTAATTACTATTGCCGCTCCTCTCTCTCTCTCTCGCTCTCGCTCTCTCTCCTCGCTCTCTCTCACTCTCTCTCTACCTCTCTCTCGCTCTTGCTCGCTCGCTCTCTCTCTCTCTCTCTCTCTCTCTCTGAGATCAAATGACTTGAAAAGTAAAACAAAAAAGCTGATCAAAGAGTTTAAATATAAACACAAAGGACACGAAAGGCCATGAATGTAAACTAAAGACATCAAAAGATGTGACGTAAGCAGAGTAGCCATGTGCTTTTTGTTGACAATTTGTTGACAGAGAGTCAAGGTTCGGCCGGGGGAAATTAAATTGGAATTACAGAAACACACACTCAACCTTGCTTGCAGCTCATTGCACCACAGCAGCAGAAGCAGAAAGCTGCAATTAGAATCAGAGCGGAATCACCTTTCCAGCAGCACCGTGGACAGCGACAGCATCAGTGCACTGATGCTGTCGCTGTCCACGGTGCTGCAGCATCACTGATTCAGTGATTTCCCATGTCGCACCTCTCTCTTCCAGTCTTCCTGTTTACAGTTTGAGCGCGCGGAAAGCCGAAAAGCAGACCAAAAACAAAGTTTCTGAAGGCTAAGGCTAAGATGGATATAAGAAAATATTTTAACAAAGAAAAGACTGTCACTACTGTGCAGATCTACCTCCCAAACCAAGCCTGATGCTGAGTGTCAAGCAGAGAGGCATTGGGTCCCATTTTCTTTTGGTATGACCTGGGACTGCTTGGTACTTATTTTGTAGATCTGTTATTTTAAAATATGTAATATTTATGAGTAATGTTAACTAATGCATGTAGAACACACATAAGCATGGCCTAATTAATGTGCTTAATAAATGCTTCTGACTGCTGTGGCTGCAGTTCACATTGAGAACTCAGGTTCTTGATTTATTGACTGTGTTGTGGAAAAAAATTATCCGATCTTGATGAAAAATCAGAATAGAATTTATTACAGAGAAAAGAAGACAGACATACAAATACTTGTGGCCACAAGGAGAGCGACCAGCAACCACTCCGCAGAGTGCTGGCTGATCACTCTGCAGATACAAAGATGAAGCTGATCTTTATACCAGACAGCAAGGTGTTACAGGTTTGCATACAGAGTGTGGACACAGCAGGTGATGGTCAAAGCAAAAAGACATTTGTCTCAAGACAGACTGATTGAGTTTAGCAATGTTATCAGAGGCATTTGTTTAAACAGACTGATTGAGTTTAGCAACTTTAAAAAGTCCCTTGATCAAGGAGTTTTAGTTGATGCTAATTGAATTTAGGAAGTCACAGCTGACCCCTGCCGTGTCTCCTATCAATGAGCCACAGCCGACCCCCGTAATTTGCCTTTGTCAGACATTTGGTCTGTGTGACACAGACAAATCACTTTTACTTTTAAACATATTGTTAGATGACAAAATTACAAGATGAAATAACCAAATAAAAATTTCCACCACAACTGATGGCTTGATTGATTGATTGCTTGATTGATTGAATACTTTACTGTAATATGGCATTACAGGATGACAACCTAGCCTACAGTTCAGTTTTAGCCCTACTTGCCAGCATGTGTTAACCATTGTGTGTGGAAAAAACCCTTTAAAAATGGCGTAAAGACACGCAATCCGACCCGTAAAAAGGCCAAAATTTCGCGCCCGCGCGGCACCCCCTGGCATTTACTTGGCACCCTCAGTGGTTAAATTCTGCAGCCGGCCCTGCGCACAGCACAAGCTTTCTTTTACACACTTTATTAAACAAACTCGGGGGTACTGATTCAAACACAGACAGACTTAACTCAAGATGACACAAATTAAATTGTTAAATGTAAGGGGTATGAATCACAGGGGGTCAAACCAGCAACAGACTTTACATGGCAGCATTAAATCAAATGACTAACAAATAAACACAGATAAGCACCTAAACAACCAGGGCTGCAAAGGATGCTGGGAAACGACCTAGAAGGACCTGCCAGATCACTACAGTATGTTGACCATCTGTCCTAACCACTGTGCCACTGTGTGGCCCATCACTGGCATTTCTGTAGTCCTGAAGTCTTTGATGTAGATTTTAATACTATGGGCCCTATCTTGTGCCAAACCTCCAAAACCTGCTATTAAGGGATATCAGGTATTGGGAGGGGCGTTCCCCCACAAAGAACGCAATCTTCCACCTCCCAAAACCCACAATCTTACCTGCAAAAACCACTATATTATGCACACATTATGCATGGGAGTGGTTAGGGCGTTCCACCTGTTTAACCAATCAGTGCGTCAGTAGCCATTGCCTTTAAGAACAGGTTGCGGTACCTGCAAACTGCTATGGAGCGTCTTTTCACCCAGATCGGAGCAGCTCTCATGGGCAGCTCGTCTGGGACTCTGCTGTAGAGCTTCCTCCTCTTTTTTCCTCCTCCTCTGCACTGATATATACATAACTAGCTCTAACTAATGTGGAGCAAATTATTTAATCATTTCTTTTGTACTCCAAGAAATTCCAACAAACTGCTCAGAAAAAAATAGAGCCAGTGAACTTGCAGGAAAGCATTTCTTAACTAGAAAAGCACTCAGAGAGTGCAGACCTCCGCCAAGCACAACAGTTCTCCTATATAGAGATTTACAGATTGCGATAAAATCCGCCTTCGGGATCAGATCCGGATCAGCCTCTGAAATTTTATAGAGGTTTTCAGTGTCAATACCTGAGTGAAATTTAATGAGCTGTGGGCAATAATTAACGGAGATGTTGAGAAACAAAATTTCCTGCCCCATTGAGCGCGTGTTACAGTCTCAAGCCGGGGTTGTGAACCCGCAACCTTCCACCTCTGGGGCTCCTGCGCACAACCCACTGCACCACCTTCAATCCTCTACATAGACACTCAGATCCACCTATGTTTCACCTTCCCAGCCGACGAGCAGCCCAGGTGTGGCACTGCACACCTGTACCTATTCAGTCATCATTCAACCAGACTCGTCTCCAGATCTTCCCATAGAAAACACCTGATCCAGCCATCGCAGTGCCACCTTCTTGCCTTCGTCGTCCCCTGGATTGTTGGTTTGGCTGCCAACCCTCGAATCCTCCTTTTTACATCTGAGAGAATTAAACTCTTAAAATTCCAGAACTCCCTTCCTGTCTCCATTGTGGTTGCTTTAGGGTTCAAGAAACAACTAAACAGCGCAATGTTATCGAAAATTTGAAAGTGATCCAGAATCCAGGATTTCTTCCGGATCACACCCAAAATAAAATCGGTTCTTCCTTTTCACATTTCTGACAACTCCTGAAAATGTCATCAAAATCTATCCATAACTTTTTGAGTTATCTTGAACATATCCCCTGCGCAAAGACGCACAGCTGCGCCAAGACGCATAGCCGCTGGAAGCGGTGCTTTTTAAAATACTGCAGAACGGATCATTGGATGAGCATTGAGCCAGAGGAACACGTATGATGACATCTACCTTCTACCAGTGAGCGGATCTTAGGTGTTCCGAGCACAAGGAGAGGGTCAGAGGGATACGAGCACAGTACAAGAAACTCCACAACAGAGTTCTGTGATCTCCTCGTTTCCTCCACAGCAAACATCTGAATGAGATCATGTCACAGCTGTACAGAAATCACCTGCCCCTTCAGAGAATAATGTATGAAAGTAATACAGTGATGCATAATCGAGAGGTAGAGCCGGTTGTGCAGTCCACATGTGACTGGGTGGACGCGCAATGACAGGATTTGGACGCGCTCTTTTACGCGCCGACATGCCAGTTGCGCTTTCCACAAACTCGGTATCTTGCGGTACTGGTATCTCGCAGATTTTGGGTATTGGGTAATGGGTGGTCAGACCACCCATTACCCAATACCCAAAATCTGCGAGATACCAGTACCGCAAGATACCGAATTCGTGGAAAGCGCAAGAGACACGCCCATTGCCGCGCCCACAATGTGCTTAAGGGAGTCGGCAAAATGGGTAGCAGGTTTTGGGAGGTGGAAGATTGCATTTCGGTTGGCAGAGGCTCCTAAATCTGAGATTTGCAGGTAATGGGTATTGGGTATTGGGTATTGGGAGGTGCAAGATGGGGCCCTATGTCTTGCACTAAATGTCATACAGCAAAATAAATTCTGCTATTGAGATTTAAAATTTAAAGTATGTTACTTCTTTAAAGAACTTAAAGATGGCCATTCTTAAATATACTACTTACTGCCTGGACTATTGCAATGCAGTATTAACTTTTCTCATTTGACATTTATCAGATTCTTTAGCATGTAAGTACTTCTACACAATGTGACATCACTTAGTGACTGAGGAGCAACATCTCTGTAACTTTCAACCCCAACAGATAGCAGATTCGGAAATACACTTGGTTTCTATTTTAATCGCATAGTGTTTGAGGTTATAGAAAACAAGTTTGTGAAATTTGTTTACAGAATTAGTTTGAACATAAAAGTACACAGAAATGTGAAACTAGTGAGAGTTTCCTTACACAGAAAGACATGAGATTGTTAATATGGACATAAACCATGATTTAACAAGCTTTATATTTACTTACAGATAATTATTGTCATTTTACGAAGATTTGACTGTAATTTAAGAGAGCAGGAAAGATCATGTATAATATTACAGTAATTTTTTTGTTGTTGTTGCCCGGATGACGCCTGGCGCGGAGGCTTCTCGCTGCTGCTCCAGGACTTATCTCTGCGACGATGGACGCTGGATGCTGGACGCTCCAGTTTGTGCCCGGTTTGTGGTGATCTGTGGTCGGATGTCTACATACTGTCTGCGGGGGGCGGATCGGTCCACTTGCAGCTGGTGGAGACCTGCCGGCGCAGACATGGACGGTGTCGCTGGAGGCCGGTTCGGGAAAGCTAAGCTAGGTAGTCCTGAACTGCTACTTGCAACCACCGCCACTGGATCCGGGCTGCGGTGTCACGGTGCCGGGACGGGAGCCCCCGACGTAGCGGCGGCGGCCGCTGCCAGGTCAGCTGACCTGGCAGGGGCCGTCTGGTGACCTGGTGGGGTCCAGCACCGCCGGGGTAGACGACAACGGACTGGTCCGGTCCTCATGATGAACCGGGCTCTGGGTCGGTCGGCTCCGTCGCTCGCCGGACTGAATGGAGCTCGGTCTGCCCAGAGGATACGGTCTGGTTCATCGGTGTTTCCTCCTCTGACCTGCAGATATCTCACTTGTCATCGTTATGGAGATATACTGGTTCTAATGGCTGTTAACTGTTTTAACGGCTGTTAACTGGAGTTAGCACTCGGACCACGGGACCTGGCATGAAAAGGAGCGCTGGACACTAGCAGCTCCTCTAGTACACCAGATTTTTCCTGGTGTACTGAAACTTGAATTTCCCCCTTGGAGGATTAATAAAATATTTTTGAATTGAATTGAATTGAATTGAAAAAACAAATTCAGTATAGAGAACATCCACCATCAGGTAAACCCTAAATCAAAGAACCCCTAGTTGGCTCCTTGTTGAAGCCATGAGTAGACGTTTCACTGTCCAGCAGGTCCTGGATAAGATATTTTCAGGAGCTCAGGGGGAGCAAGAGGATGAAGATGTATCTTAAGAGGAAGATGGGGAGGAATGCAACCCAGAGGATGATCCATCTTCAGATGAAGAACAAGAGCTGACAGAGAAACACATTTGTCCAAGAACAACTGCACGGTCCTCATCAGATTCATAGAGCGAGCAGGGAAGAAGAGCAGATTAATGACTCCAGGGCCAACAAGGTATTCAGCTGTCCATGCCCAGGACATTTCATCCACCTTTCTCCTCTTCATCACACCAGCCATCAAAATAATCATCCTGGACATTACAAATTTGGAGGGTTTCCGGAAATGTGGAGAAAACTGGAAAAACATGGATGAGATTGACCTGCATTATCTTCCATAACATCATTGATGTGTCCTCATATGATGCCTTTGTGATGTGGCAGGAGATCAGACTGACCTGGAGGTCAGGGAAGAAAAACCAGAGAGAGATGTTCCTGGAGCAGTTGGGAAAGGCTCTAGTCACCCCGTGCACTGAGAGAAGGGAGCACCTGCCGTGCACAGAAACCTCTGTAGAAGGTGTTCAGGGAGCTGAATCTGGTTCTGATCCAGCTGAGGCTGCAGCTGCACCAGTAAGGAGAAAAAGGTGCCAGTTCTGCCCGTGGAAGAAGGACTGCAAGACAAAAGCTGTGAGCTGCACATGTGAGAAAAACATCTGCAAAGCCCATCACACATTCACTCAAACTCTCCTACATGAGCTGAATAGAGCTGATGGTGAACATTGTTCACAAAGTCAAGCTACTTTTTGTTGTTTTGTTGTGTTATGAGAGAAGTATTTTTGTAATTCACTTCCTGAAAAATACAAAAGAATAAACTGTTGACAAAAAAGTTCCAGATTGTTGACTGTTTTTGTTTTCTTTCAATATAATTAATTCAGAAGTAATTACTTCATATTGATAGAATACAATAATATGATTTTACTGTGTAAAAGAAAAGTGTTATGAGAGTTGGTTTGTGATTTAAAAAAAAAGAAAAAGTGTAATGGTCACTGGTGATCATCTTTTTGTATTCTGTAACAAAAGATACATGATAAAAAGTGAATTAGATTGAGTTAAATTGATAAATAACAGCTTACTTCATCATGCAGAATAGATTTTGGATTTAAAATTCAATTAAGCTGCTTTATTTTGGGGCTTTGATACAGCAGGTGTGACCCCGGTGAACAAGCCTTTTAAGTGTATTTGCACATAAACTCCAGTAGGGGGCAGTGATACTTTCATTATCAAAGTGTGCGCAGGGAGTATTACTTATATTGTGTCAGGGTTTTTTGCACAGACATGCGTGCACACAGCACAGAGCAGGAGATATGAAGAGAACAAACTCTCAAGAGACACGACAGAAGAATATTCAACAGGGATGAAAAGAAAGGTGGCGAGAGACGGAAATAATGAGACAAACGAAAGTCACCAGAAAGTTAAGACGAAGAAATATGACGATACTGATGTCGCGCTGCTTCACTGTGACCACGGTGGGATCAGAGGCGGCCGGCCCATAGGGGGCGCTGAGGCTCTGCAGCACTCCACTGGCTGCATGAGATACACCTCTTGCTTTTGCATTTCAAATCAGTTTACAATTTTCATTAATTTTTGTAAATATTAACTCAATAGCTCTTCAACAGTTTTAACACAGTATCTATGCTTTTATACCACATTTTATTTTGAAAAGAGGAAGTGTGGAAACGCTTCCCGGGTGCATTTCAGATGCAACATTATTATGTTATGAAAAAATTTCAGATGCAACAATCTGATGCATCTGATGCATCATTCATTTATGTTATGAAAAAATTTCAGATGCAACATTTCAGATGCACACAGGTGTGTCTGAAATGTTGCAGCGGCTTGCTTGGAGTCACCCTGGCCCCTGAGCAAATGAGAGGTTCACCCGGAGCAAATGTCTGTCGAATATCCAACTTAAAACTAACTTCACTGCTGTCTTCCAGACCTGTATGTTGATCACAGTTGTGATTAAAGGTTTGGGTGGGCCGCGGAGATTTTTCACATTTCAAATTGGGCCTTGGTATTCTGAAGTTTGGGAATGGCTGGTCTAGGGTTTAAAACAAACAAACAAACATGCAAACAAAAATAAGGAAAATCATAACCTTTTATTAGAGGGAATATAACTTGACTTCAGACAGAATACAAAATGTTTGGTTACTTATTGATTTTAATAATAACAATAATAATAATGGTAATAGTAAATTTCATTTGTATAGCATACTTTGAAGTCAGAGACCCCTCAAGGGGCTTGACAATCCTATAGTATAAAAACAGAATAAAAAGAAAATCTATATTAATATGCAAAAGCAACACAGAATAAATGAGTCTTTAGGCTACCTTTGAATGCGGCAAGGGAGTCAGACATCCTAGTAAAGTCAGGTAATTTATTCCAAGTTCTTGGCCAAAGGACAGAGAAGGCGCTGTGATTCCTTTTAATTCCTGATTATCTATAAGGGCATCATTATTCTCTTTCTATCGCTATTACGGGTATGTCGTTTAATTTTGACACATTTTGAAGTACGCCTTGGCAGTATTTGGGTCAAGACAAGATACATCATGTCTTATAAGCATCAAGCTTATTTCCTGGGTAGAATACCCAAAACCATAAGGGTCTGGGCTCAGCCCCCAATGTTCTAAGTACCAAGAAACGCCCCTGGTATGCATATATAGATACATCCTTAGTTCACTGATTGGGAGTTGTGCTTTAATTAACTGTGAAGTCATATGTACAGTTCAAACCAAAAGTTTACATACGCTGCAAAAACAAAAACAAAAAAAAACGTGAGATGTCACTAAATGTGACTGAGGAAAGCATCAAAAAATTCTGGTATTTTGCAAATGAAAATAATTGTGTGAGTGAAATATTAGTGTTGAAATATTATCCTGGGTCCCTTAGTGACCCTGATGACTTGACGCTGTAGTGATCTTTGTTCATGAACCTCCCTGACCAGGAGAAGGATGCCTTTGAAATTCATGTGTTTGTGCACCATCTGTCTTTCTGTTGGCTGTTGTTGCAAAGTGGTTTTTTAACTTCTTGCAAAATCAAGAACTCTTTTTTAGAGGTCCAAAGAAAACTTTGTTTGTGCCTTGATACTCATAGATAAATGTGTTATGAAGATTGGACTCTAAATAAAATGAGCTGATAACTCCTCCTGCTCGCATCAGAGGCTGAAATAGCTTCGCCCTTCCAAGATATACAGGTCAGAATGATTTTCCTTAAGAAACTGATTAATAGTATCTACAAATTTAAAGACTTGTGTGCTAATCTTCTCTTAAATTTTGAAAATAAAGAGAAACTAATCAAACGAGACAAAAGTGATTTGTGTAAAATTCTGAAGTGTAAAAGTGATAGTGGTTTCTAGAACCACTACTGCAGGTTTTACATGAAACATCTGGAGGAAAAATACTGTAATTAAGCTGTTGAGTTGAGTCTTTGATGCTTTGTTTGCATTTTTTTTTAAAAAAAAAAAGTAAAAACAGTTCTCCTCTCTGGCATCTATAACACCTCAACATTGCAGCATAATACAAGTCAGTTCTGGGTACTGATGTAGAGTTTCAGAGCCTAGGCTCTTACCGATTGTGCTAGCATAATTTTTGGCATAATCTGAGGAATTGAGCATAAATTTTGCCCTTTTTTCAAAAGTAGCACTGCTAGCATGGAGGCCATTTGAGTGCAAAACCTTGCGCAAACTGTGTCACGCTCTGCTACACGCGATGGTTAGCTAGCTATCCGCGGATAGTTATCCACCACACTATCCAGGCTTTGTTCAACCTATTTTTGTTCGCTGGATAACTATCCGCTGGATAGCAGATTTATCCGCCGTATAGGCCTAACCACCGGATAAAGTTACCCAGGTTTTGAGCAACCTGGCCCAGAACGTCACGCCAGGGTTAATAAAATACATTTTCAAACTTGTCTTGTGAGTTGTGAAGTTTGTGCACAGAATAATTTTTTTTTAAAAAGTAGCATAATTTTGAAAAGCGAGCATAATTTGGGCA
Source organism: Hirundichthys speculiger (assembly GCA_018398805.1). Lineage (NCBI taxonomy): Eukaryota > Metazoa > Chordata > Actinopteri > Beloniformes > Exocoetidae > Hirundichthys > Hirundichthys speculiger. Next base: position 851,424 of record JAGFBZ010002547.1, on the reverse strand, counting down.
AAAAAACGAGCACTGCCACTAGCATAATATGCCACTTTTACTAGCACAATCGGCTAATGCCTGTCAGAGCCCCCCCCTCCCCTCCGAAGAGCGAGTCCGTCTAAACGAAGCACCCCGTTGACTTTCTCCAGGTGAAACAGATGAGTCTCATGAGTCTGATCAAAGCCAGAGCGTGGGGAAACAAAAACAGATTTGAAGAAAACACAGGGCGGGTGAGGGAACATCACAGAGGAGCCAGTTGAAAATAACACATTCATCTTCATTTGGGCTCCAGCTTTGGATGCACTGGAACTAATCAGGAGTACAAAGTCATGCCGAACATGGTTACACAGGCCAAAGGAAGTTTGTTAGATTTAAACCAAATCCAACTGTGTTTACAGGCTGGATCCCAACTCTCACAAAAACAACTGGACTGATCACAGTTCTTTGACCCCTGACAGCTGTTTTATTCTCCTCCATTGATTACGATCTTCAAAATAATGAAAAAAAAAGGTATTTGCTGCTTGCAACAGAAATGTTGAAAAAACTATGTAGTTAACCTACACAAAACTCTATATAACATGAGAGTTGACACACTGAAGCCACGCTGGTGCCAAACTTCACTGCCTGTTTGTCTTTTCTTTTTGTTATGACACCAAATGTTAAGCAGATACCACAGATGATGTATGATGTAAATGAACAGAATATTATTGAGAACACACAGAGGACAGGTGAGCTTTCAGCAGCAAGGAAAGAAAAAATATAAAAACAGGCTTCAAGTCTTTTGTAAGCAGGTATTAGGTGTGTAAACCGGATGATCAGGCACAGAAAATAAACATTTTAACCCTTTGATGAAAAAACATGGGTCAAAAGTGACCCGACAGAGTTTTTATGTTCTACATTTTTCCGATAAATCAGTCTTTGTTCAGTATCCCAGGTATTCCTTAGTTAACTCAGTTTTGATCATCATACATGCTCATTTACTAGAGCCACGAAAGAAGAAAAAAAAGTTGAATACAATGCAGCAGATTATGGTGTTATAATTCAAATAATTTTATGCTGATTAAATATACAATCTTTTTTCTCCCTATCATTGCAAGAATGCCCCATACACTATATTGCCAAACGTATTTGCTCACCCATCCAAATTATCCGAATCAGGTGTTCCAGTCACTTCCATGGTCACAGGTGTATAAAATTAATCACCTAGACATGCAGACTGTTTCTAGAAACATCTGTGAAAGAATGGGTCGCTCTCAGGAGCTCAGTGAATTCCAGCTGGAACTGTGATAGGATGACACCTGTGAAACAAATCCAGTCGTGTAATTTCCTCTCTCCTAAATATTCCACAGTCAACTGTCAGCTGTGTTATAGGGAAATGGAAGTGTTTGGGAACGACTAGGGGTTAAATTGGGATTGGTTATGGGGGGGGGGGGCTCTGCCTCATACCCTCCCTGCCCCCGCCGCCCTGCCCCAATATACTTTTTGGAAAATAACCCTCTAATTTGATAACCATATCATATTGCACAGAGATATACACCTTATCTGTGTGTTGTAGGCCTATGTGTGTCTTGTAGTGCTACTACACTACTACACTACTAACCACCAACATGGTGGCGGTGTGTGCGTGGATGGTTGGGGTGATAGTGGGCCACGACGGCGGCGCACGTATGGGCCGGGGAGAGAGAGCACTGGAATCCCCTGGCAAGCCAAGGGAGATCACGGACCACCGCGCAATGCTCGGACCGCGATCCCCCTTGGCTGGCAAGGGAGAGCGCGAGCCTCTGCGCGGTGCGGATCTGGCGCGTGCAATGGGACCGTCTGTTGCCCATAGCAGCGGTCCCGGCGCCATCCAGCCACCAGGCTCCCCGTGGTTCCCCGAGGGGACCCACTGAAGATTTGACAGTGTGTGACCTCTTTATATACTACTTTTCTCACGTGCCATTCAATGACGTCACATTGAAAAGCCACGTGAGGGAGCTTCCATGGAAATTCCCTTCAGGGTTGTCATGACAACACCGTACGTGGTGATGCTTCTTTGCTCAGAGCCCGCACGCACGCTGGTCGACCAGCGCAACGTCGCGCGCAGAGGCGCTTACTGGCTGATGCAGGACTCTGTTGACACGAACACAAGTCATAGATGTCAAATGAGCTATTTTCTTCCTATTGGCTTTCTTAGCTCATATTTTGTGTTTCTATTTTCATGCGTTTTTTCCTTACAATTCATTTTGTTAATTTCCTCTTTTGTCCACAGAAGCATGGGCGTAACCACGCATTCTTTGGGGGGATCGTGTTCTTCCCCAATACTGGGAAAATACCAATCTGTCCCCCGCAATATTATGTGTAAATATGTTAAATATTTCCTCCTTTTATGAAACCTGGCTCAACAGTCTGTCTCTTGTTATTTCTGAATATTTACCAATCAATTTATTTCCGTTTATAAGGAAAACTAAAGTGTGTGACCTCCCCCCTCCCAGTTGTACACTTAGTTGCGCCCATTTAACGCCTCTCGCTTTGAAGCGCCGGCTCCGACAGAGGAAACAGTAGAGAGCGTTAAATGTGAAAGAAAGGAGGGAGCAATGTCCTCAGCCAAAAAGCAGGACATACGAAGGTTTTTTTCGGACAGTTAGCAACTAAAGAGGAGTGATGTTGTCATACTGAGAAATGAAAATTGTTTGTTGTTTGTTCAGTCTTGTATGCACTTTTACTGTTAAACTATTTTTTTTACTGTCAAATGAATAAATCTGTATATATATATATATATATATATATATATATATATATATATATATATATATATATATATATATATATATATATATATGTATATATATATTCAATTAACATCAATATTTTACATTCAATTCTTTGTACAAATCTATGATTTCATTCACATTAAACGTTTCAGTGTAAATGTGCAGACATTCATTTTGAGACAAATCAACAAAATACAAATTAACTTGGAATTAAAAGTCCATTGTGTGCTATGGACTTTTTGTCTTTCCAATCACAATATTTACATCAATGTGCTTTAGGCGTGTAATTTTTCCCAGCTGGAAGCTATCCTATTCACTACGAAATTGCAGACTATTCCTTTAAATGTGATTTCAGATGGTCAATAAATAAAAATCACAGAACTGTGGGAAATGCACCTTTAAAAAAAATTCTGGGGGAGGGCTGTCATTTGGACTCCCCCCCAATGTCTATACCATGGTTACGCCCTTGCACAGAAGCATTTGTTCCTCATCCACAAAGTTAAAGCCTTAAGCTATGTTGTGTATTCAGGTTTGATTAAAAAAATAGTAGCCCCATGGGTGTGAGGTCAGCCAAAAAATGTACAGGTTTCAATGTCAGGCTGGGACCAATTTCCCAGAGAATGATCATCTTTTCTCAAGTGACAGTCACCAGTGTCCATGACGATTCTAAGAATAAAAATAATAGTAATAATAATCATGATGATTATTATAATGATTATCATGATAATTATAAAAATGTTGTTGAGAGAAAGGGTTTCTACTTTTGTGAACATTCAGGGGCCAATGAAGGACTGTGAGCACCTCCATTTTATGCAGCAGTGGGAACGACAGTAACTCAGCCATGAAGTGGTAGGACACGTAAACTGATGGAGCAGGGTCAGCAGATGCTGAAGCACAATGTGAAGAGGTCGCCAACTTTCTGCAGAATCAATCACAACAGACCTCCAAACTTCACGTGGCCTTCAGATTAACTCAGCGACAGAGCAGAGAGCTTCATGAATGGGTTTCCATGGTGACGCAGCTGCATCCAACCACAGAGTCCTGACCTCGACCCGATAGAACAACTTTGGGATGAATCAGAGCAGAGACTGAGAGCCAGGTCTTCTGGTCCAACATCAGTGTTTGACCTCACAAATGTGTTTCTGGTAGAATGGTCTAAAATCCCCATAAACACACTCCTAAACCTGGTGGACAGCCTTCCCAGAAGAGTTGAAGCTGTTCTGGAGCCACATCATATTGATTAGGAATGAGATGTCACTAAAGCTCATATGTGAGTCAAGGCAGGTGAGCGAATACTTTTGGCAATATAGTGTATGAAGAGGTGCCTGGAGGGCACGCCCAAACTCTAAAAGGTTATTGAGGTAACTGGAAGATGCGGGTTAAAAACTCAGACACAGCTACCACCAACCTGCAGAAGGAACAAAGGGAGAGGAAGTGATCTGCCCAGTTCCCAAAGACAGAACAGTCAGCAGCTGGTGTTCCCAGTTCACCAGTTCAATGTACATCCCACTGGGATGAATGGGTCAGTTTTTACCCACGTGTTTTAACTTGTTGCAGTAATACAAAAACTATTTTTGATCATAAAGTATGAAAGAAAACATGTAAGATGAAATCATTTCATTTCATTTTCTTTTTTTATTCAATCCTGTAAGATATCATCTTGTTGAAATATCGGACACAAACAAGGGCTGTTGAAACTATGTGTCTAACAGTTTTTTTTTTGTATGTTTTTATCAGGGGAAAGTTCATTTAAGTAACAGAGGTGGACACATTTGTTGTTACCCTTAGAGCTCAGTAAAAAGATGCTTCAAAGCTCCTGGAGTGTTTTTTTCTGGAAAGTGAATAAGTTAAAAGCGAATGTCTCATGTACGTCTGTATGCCTTCAGTATGTGCAAGACTAAACCATTAAAAGAAATTATTTATTTGATTTTTGTTTATTGTACCGGGACATTTTAAAATAGCCTGGACAGATTTTTTGGCGCTCTTAAAAATGATCATAAATCATTCTAGTCATGTTTCCAGCTAATTAACCATTATGACAGGTGTCTTCAATATTTTTACCAGCCATTCAAATCAGTTGTGTGAACCACACTGATTGTGCAAAGACACAGGAAGTACAGGCAAATGCTGCCAACAAAACAATAAGACAATGAATAAATGAATTAAATCAGTAATATATTTTTATAAAGCCCAATTGTGAATTGTTTGCAATTGTGTGAGAGTGAAGACATGACCATTTCGAGTTTACACTAATAGCAGAATGATGCTCTGCTATCACGTCATTGGTGGTATTTTGGCACCATCTGCTGGATAGTTGCAGTTTTGCATCAAATACTGACGAAAACGTGATGATGTTTGGTAACACGGTTACCTAAAAAAGGAAGTACACTTTCTGACAGGTCTGAGATTTTACGTTCGACATTAGGAAATAAATAAAACAAAAATCTGGGTCTTAAAATCAGGGTATCAAAATGAGGTTAATACAATTTTAACAAATGAACAACAACACATTAGATATGAGACCGAGGCATTATTTATAAATGATGTCATGGTTTGACATGTTTTCACATTTTGTCTTAGTTTTTTTTATGTAAATAATGATATTTTGTAAAACTGACATGCTGCTAAGGTTGAAATTTAATTTAAAACATGGTGAGGACCAGATGGTTTTTTTAAACATTTTATTTGTTTATTTGTTTTTGCCTTGATACATAAAATCTAAGAACTGACAAAAAGTGTATGTGCGTGTGTGTGTGTGTGTGTGTGTGTGTGTGTGTGTGTGTGTGTATTAGAAATGAATCGTCATATGTTTAGTTGTTTAGTTGCCCCTTGTCTGTTTCAGTGGACAACATGCCAGAGATTATTATGAAAAAAGCCACAGTATTAACAATTAGGGTCAGATATAATTTTACAGACTCTCAAACTGCAAAGGCCAAAAATATGTTTTTAAAAGCAAGCTATAAAAAAATATTATCAACTAATATTATAATCTGCTTTCATTAAGCTATTTTTCGTCTCCATCTGACCACATTATTTATATCAACTATTCATGAATGTTTTTGGATGAAAAAAAATATATTTTTCAATACACCTACATGCAAATTATTATTATTATTATTTTTACAGCCTGTTATTTTGCCCTCATACCTGTCAGTGTTAAAGGCTAGGGGAGAGAGAGGGGGGAGATTCTGGTTGCATCGCCTAGTGAAAATCCTGAATATGGTAAAAAAAAAAAAAAAATCTTGTGGAGCATATTAAAATGGATCTATTCCAAGGAAAAAGCCCAGATTGACACACAAATATGATAAAATCTATGTCTTACACTTTAATTGAAGAAAGACTGCAGTTTGAATGGGTTTCATTGGCGCATTTGTTGTGCTTAATAATATGAATGTAACACTTGTATCTACTCTGTTCCAATATTGGTGACACTTGTATTCTTATATTTCAGACTTTCTGGCTGTAGGAGCTGAACTGGAAATAACAAGAGCAAATAAAAATACACAATCCTGCCGAAATGTATGCCACATACATGAATACAGTCAAAATTATCAAAATAATCAAGAGTAAAAAGCCCGTAAAATGCGCACAACAGACCCTAAAGAGTTAAATAGTTATAATATGTAACTGCATTATGTTCTTTGTGTAACGAGGCATCGGTATGTTGCATTCGTAGTACCTCGTAAACGTGAGATTCAATGCCAGAATTGCGTAATTTTTGACGGTTTTATCAGAACAAGAATAACAAAAGAAAGACTTTGTATTTTTGAATGTAAAACTGGTGCTAAGAAACCTTTTCCAAGTCAATGCCTGTAGAATACAATTTATTGTGGTGATGTATTTATTTCTTCCAAATAAATTACTGGACGCCTTCGAATGTAGTAATCTGTTTCAGCCAGCGTGATGACGTTGAACGTTACGTCCAGCATGTGCATAGTTGCACAAGTCGTCACGCTGGCAGCGTCCTGCACGTTGACATTGGCGTAGTAAGTGAAGGAGACGAAGCACCTCACTGACTTCACTTCTCTCACAGGTTAGTTATTTCTTTCCTATTCGACCGTTCTGACAAAAAGGAAGCCCACACGAACTAATTAAGAAGAAGTTAAAACGTAATTAGAATAAAGTTAACACGTGATCCGACGTCAGAGGACTCGCTAGTTTAGCTAACGTTGAACTAAGGTGGTGTCGGAGGCAGTTATAAAACCTGAACTACAGACCGATATGTTATATCATTTTAGTCTGTTTTGTCCATTCATGATTGTGTCGAGGGGACCTGCCCGGCTGCGTTAGTGTAAGCAGCTGAAGGTGAGGTTTTCACGTCGATCAGACTCCAGGCCATCCTGCTGGCCTCGCAGTAATTCCGCTTTGGTTTCAAAATAACACAAATATAGTCTTTCTTCATAAATGTAACTTACATGGATCCCGCAGCTTGTAGTTTATTATTAATATTATTTGTAAATTGCAGTCAGTTACCGTCTTGTAAGACACCATGAAATGTTAGCTGTTATGTTGTCACCAATGAAATATCACTAGTGATGTATAGAAAAACAAATTTAGATTTTAGGATGGAGTAACATTCATTCACCCTGTCTATCAAAGAGGAAGAAGTGGCCAGAGCCTATGCTGTACTTTCTGTCCAGTGTGAAGTTCATGGAAACTGCTTGTATCATATTTGGCACGTTCTGGCATGTTCTTACGCTGTCCCTTCAATGAAGCAGTTCACTGTTATGTATTTTGACTCACCTGTGGTGAAGTCAAATGTGTCCTGGTCCCAAAGTTTCTCATTTTTATCCTCTCTGTGGTAGTGCTGGGCGATATGGAAAAAATCATAGATCACAATATGGACTATTTTATATCACGATATACCATAATAAAGTATGTTTTCAGTTATTCTCTGAAAAGTTTGACAAAAATTTCATTGCTTACTTTTCAACTTTATTTTGAAAGGACATTTAGCTGAACTGTCAAACATACATTTTAGTGCAGCAAAAACAGGTAGGTACAGAGGTACAGTAGCTTTCACATTTTTTTTAAAGCGCACAACAGTTTCTGAGAGGAAAAACACATTTTTGCACTGAAGTTCAGCTATAAAAAATAAACACAAAATATTTTTCAACTTTCTGAAATCTGTAACCTTGTAGTTCAAAGTTTGCAAACCAATATAAAGTGTCTAAAGTAAACATCAGGGTTGCAGAGAACTCTGTTTAAGGCATTAACCATGAATAAAAGTGCAAACATAAAAGGCTATTTTGTAGAAGTAGATATGATTCTATCAAATTTATCGTTGCCGGTTATTTAATTATATATTTGCTGTAATAATTGATAAAATTAGGTTAGAAACGATAGAAACGATAAAAGAGAAATGGCACGATACACACTTTTCTATCGTCCTCACGATATGTATCGTCATATTGCCCAGCACTAGTGCCACCAGTAGTTTTACAGCATTGTTTTCACACAAAAGGGGGCATAGTAAGAGCATAACACATCTCCTTTTATATAAGTGATTTTTTTTAAAGCTTTTTTTTTTTCAGTTCAACTACATTTAATTGTTATGAGCTTGTTGGAGGGACAGAAAGGTAATTCCCAGCAGAAATCAGCCAGACCTTTATGTTGATTATAGTTGTGGTGTCATTTAGTTGATTATCTAATTAAACGGTATGCATTTATATAACTTTAAATATAATGATATGTAGTTTTAGCTGCTGTCATTTCAACACATCATTTAACCAATAGAAGTTGAGATCAGAGCATCAATGCATATTAACCCTTCCTTTTTCATTTCAGTGATAAACATCAGCACAGGTGTCCTGCACTTGACAGTAATTCCCGTATGTTTGTTTTCTCATCAGACAGGACAGAATGGGTGCATCTTTGTCCTCACCTTCTGCTCCTACAGTCAGGGCAGAGGTCATGACGGCCATTCCTCCAGGCTGTCCTATGCACCAGGAAGTCCAGCCGACCAAAGGTAAGCTGGCCATAAGGTGATTACAGATCTCGTTCTGTTCAGTTTATGTGTGTTGTGTCAAGTCAGGTCACAGGGTACTTTGCTGACAAAGTAGATAATACGGATGCAACGGTAAAATACGGTACGGTTCGGTACGACCTGCACGGGACACGGGACGCTTTTATGTCCCGCGGTATTCATGTTCCAGTAACTTTGCATTGGACTTGCATGTGAGCGTGCATGCCTTTTAGGCAACAGGTCTGCCACTGCATGTCAATGTGCACTCGCCTCCACTCACTCACAGTGACCAGCCGATCACACTTTGGCTGGTTGGCTGCAGCTCATAGACACAGGAAATGAACAAAAAAAAAAAGTTGCGCTTTTCGCAAACTCTGTATCTTATGATTGCTTGTTTAGGGTAGCAGGTGGTCTGAAACTGTACCGAATCCGTACCGAAACCGTGACACAAAAACCGCGGTACGGACCGTACTGTGAGCCACCTGTACCGTTGTATCACCCTTAGTAGATCCATGATACAAATATAAATAACTTAGCAGCCACTTCACGAGGTACATGTTGCCAGTACCAGGTTAAACCTCATTTTCTCATAAGCTCCATTAATTTTCATTTTAATATGATGGCATCAAACACTTCCTGCATATTTATGATGAAAATCTAATGTAGGATGATTTGAACTGTGTGAGATGGTGTATTATCAAGCGAGAAGTAGCTACAAGAAGATGGGAAGTGTGGTTTTATGGGACGGAGATGGTCAGTCACAGCACTGACTCATCTGTTCTTCCTGATTCTGATGTGTGATTTGATCTTCAGCTGATTATCTTCAACATGTCTGTGTGCATACATGCTGTGTGTGTGACTGGCAGAGATCTTTCTGTCGGGAACAGTTTATTAGGTGTATCTAATGAAGTGGTTGGTGCGTGCAGCATAAGGGACTTGGCTTGCTAACAGTATCTTGTATTGTACCATGTTTACTTAAAGATGTAATTTAGTTAATATCAACTGGATTGTGAACACATGTAGTAATTTGACTGGCTCTTCTTCTTTTTTTTTTTAGTGTCTCCTCCTTCAGAGTGTCCCATGCATCAGGCCCAACCAGCCAAAGGTAAACATGCAACTCCTGAGTGATAAGGGCTTATTACTGTCAACATTGTATATTGTGTCATGCAGTTTTTACTTGATGTAAAAGTTACTAGATGATAAGTGTGTTGATATATTGGATCTTGGTTTTTGTCTGCCCCTTACAGTTTCTCCACCATCAGAGTGTCCCATGCATCAGGCCCAGCCTGCCAAAGGTAGGTGTTTCAAGTTTGAAGTCAGTCTTTGGACAATTTCTATCTTGGTGGGTTATTTATGCATGCAGGTTTAGCACAATTTGTTTCATTATTTTCAAATTTTATGTAGAAACTTTTTTTTTTTTTTTTTTTTTGGAGAACATTCTTATAGTCACTCGTGTGCGTTAATCACATTTTCTCATCATGGTCAGCAGAGCCAGGTCCAGTCCATCAGGACCGGGCCTATGAGTTTGTGGAGTGCCCCATGAGAGCAGCAGCAGGCATGAAGAGCGACATTGATCCAGCAAACATGGTACCTGCATCACTTTAAACGGATAAAAGGGGGCTGGTGCAGGTTTGACAAGGGAGTTATAGAGTCAAATGGAATGATCTCTGCCCTTTTGAAATGGTGTTTGATTGAAAGAACATAAAACATTCATTTACTTTCTGTTTAAAATTCTCTTTCTAATCTGCACTGCTTTCCATTAATCTGCTGGCAGCTGAATGTGTTCAGCTGAGTTGCACTGCATTATACAAACCGTAAACAGAAATCATACAATCATCTTAAGTTCATCATGCATCATTCTCAGTTTGTTTTTCTTCTTTTATTTCTTCGTTTTTTTCTAACGCTGGTTAAAAATAAAGAAATATATATAATTTCTTTATTTTTCAACTGCAGCATTACTTTTTGTCATGTTTACGTTCTCCTTCACAACCCACAATGCACTGTCCAGCAGACTATGGAAGCCTCCTTAGCTCAAACATGTGTAGTCTTTTTCTTTTTGTTTCCTGTAAATCACATCCTGATGTGCAAAACCTCGAAACCTGAGAAGTGAATGAAGTTATACTTTCTCTTTCACATGACTGTAAGCTGAACTCTTGTTTTGGCCTTTGCGCACTATTGTTACATGTGTTTCTATCAGTTGTGGTGTTCACACACAGTGGTTCTTGTCCTACACACACAGCTGCTGGTCTGTTTTCTTAGTTTGTTTTATTAGTGTTGTATGTTTTCATGTCCTTCATGAATGTGATGTTTAGAACATTTTACTGTTGCCAGGTTCTTTTGATGTTTATTTTGAGATTGAGCCTTCTGTCTCTGCTGGACCACTTGATCGATGTGTGAAATGTTGAGTGGCAGCTGGCAGAGAAATGCAGGTTCAGACTGAAAAGTGAGCTTATTGTGATGGTCAGGGCCCACTTCTATCATATTGGATCGAGGCATGGTGCTGATTTGTTAGGACGTGACGAAGTAAAGAGTTTTTGTCTGAGATTGGAATGATTACGCTGCCCTAAATCTGTGCTACAAGTTGTATTTATTTCAACTAAGGCTTCAGTATAACAGTAAAACGATAAATCAGACTTTTAAAAGTCACACACTTTTAAAGATTTTGTATACATTCTTTGCTGGATGAAATCAGTGCTAGCGATCTCTGTTCTGTTATGTTTAAATCTTCACCAAAAAGGTATTGAGTTATGTTGTTTGAAAGGTGACTGTCGACTGTGCTGTCTTTTAATTTAATTTGTGTGTATGTACAGATGCCTCCTCCTAACCAAACTCCAGCTCCAGACCAGCCCTTCGATCTGTCCATCTCTAGAGAGGAGTCCACCATTCCCCGTCATGGCGCAGAGAAGAACTGGGTTTATCCGTCTGAGCAGATGTTCTGGAACGCCATGCTGCGGAAAGGGTTGGTTTGCACTGTCTGTAATGTTTTATGTACTGTTAAAAAGGGCTGTACAGGGAGTCTGTGTTGGGTTATATGACACAGCGAAAAAATGGACATCAAACCATTTGAGTGTGGTTAACACATGCAGCACCAAACAAATATGGGCCACGTGCCCATTAGCGAACGAGTGGGGTTCACACATGTGACACCAAAGGAGGGAGGCGCACACACATGAGCATGAGCACGAGCAGTCTCAAGAAGAGTGTGACAGCGAACAATTTATTACGAGCCAAGAAGTGGGCAAATAAAAATACGCTAAATAAATAATTTGTTTAACAGCGGGAAAAAAAAATCTTTTCTATAAATAAATGTGATGGGGAGGGAGTTTATTAGCCAGATTGACACTTAGTATAAAGCTGCTACACATCTGAGATCTTCGCTGGCATGCTGTCATTTATGAAGAATGACTGTGTACGTGATGTTGACAGCAGCCAGTGAGTGAGAGATCTGCAACAGGCTGTTTGCAAAAGCATCAAATCAAATCAAATACTCACATTGAAACCCCCATGTCCACCTAATGAGTGAATATCTGGATATCCAGTTACCCCAGTCCAGCTCTACAGTCCTGTTGTTGTGCATGGATGAGAGTAAACGGGATCCCCACTTGTGTTCTTTTCCTTGACGAAATGACTGGAACATAGCATCAAAATTCTTCGTTTTTTCCTTAACCTCACACTAAATCAGGGCCTTCCAAATTTGTAGGAGTTTCGCATTGTTTTATTCAAAACCAGAATTTGTTGCATCTTCCAAAAGCCCTAAATGTGGTTTGGACTGGTGCTGCCACCAAGGGGATACTCACCATTTTCATGGTGCTCAGGTCGCCCCTATTGAAAGCAATTCCTTTCTATGCATTGGAGCGACAGCTAAATTCAATATGTTTAATATTATCTGAAGTCTTTAGTCCCATTCAAACTGTGTCATAACCTTGTGTCAAGAGCCAGTGATTGGAAAGAATGGCAAAGGGATATGGTCTCAGTTCTGGATTATAGTGTTCACTGTCATATGTTAATCATTTGAAAATCTTCCTAAAATTTTTAGAGATTGTTTTTAGGGTATGGTTGGTATCAGAGATGAATCAGTTAAAGTTTACTTTTCATATTCTACTACTCTTAAGGGTCTGATTTACCGATTACCATTTTGGCATATTCCAATTTTCTTCCTTATTACTAACCAGTTGCATGTTAACCAACGCAGAAATGGAAGACAACACAGGCTGCAGGCTGTGCTGCTCTTCTAGCTTTATTTTTAGCCTCTTAGGCTACATTAGCTTCATAATATTAGGGATAATGTGATTTTGTGGCTTTGTGGTCCTTATTATTAAAAGTGAAGAGACGAGGAAGTGGGGCAGAGAGAAGTGACCACTACAGGAGGATGAAAGTCTCTGCATATGCCGTCCCCCCTCCCCCACAAATTCCTGTCTCTGCAATAATGTACCTGCATTGTTGATATCTTAAGCATTTGCTATGCATTGGCTATCTAAAGTGACAGAACAAAGTCAAATAGGCACTCTGATCTGTTAGCTGGCATGATGTCTCTCTTGTATCTCTTTAGATATCCAGAGCTTGAAAGCTCAGCGAAGAGTGTAACCTGCATGTATAAACTAATAAGACTGTCCACGTTTGAATACATCTACAGTTGTGACACAACAGTGGCCTAAAGGCTGTTTTAATATATCTGCGTCAAAGCTAGGCCATAGCCTGACATGCACCTCCCTCCAAATGTAACTGCACGTTGTGTCAATGTGGACCACAAAAAATGTTATTTAGTAGATTTGTTCTTTGTCTTTGAATTTTATGTTCCTACTATGACTCGGTCTTTTCAAGCTGAGTAGATTGATAGTTTGCAGCAATGCCAGTAAAAACGAGTGATGCTCAGGATTTATCAGTATCAGCTCCTGTAGAATATACTTTATTTGCTGTGTTGCCATGTCTGAGCTACATAAAGGAGGTAAACAAAAGGAAATGGCATTGTAAGCTACAGCTTGGCAGAGAAGAACCTGCACTGCTCCCCCAGTGGTTAGTGGTGTAATTACAGAATGACACACACAAGTATAAATGCCAGAGATGGTGTTGGGACCATGCCTGGCCTACATGATACATGCTACACTGAAGCAGAAATCAGCCTTAAGTGTACAAATTGCTAATCCAAAGTAGGGATGCGCGCGATTAGTCGACTAACCGATTAAACGTCCGCCCACTTTCTAGTCGGCACCAGAAATATTAGTCGTTTAAACCAATTTGTGTTTTATTTATGTACAAGGCCGCTTAACTGTCATACAGCCGCCCGCCACTAGTCGGAGCTACAGAGCCGTCAGATAGCAGCCCCCCTCTCCGCGGCAATGCTCGAGTAAACTGGAGTTTTAAAACGGCACGGTGGGAAGATAGTCTCGCAAAACCAGCGCGGTTTGGCGGTACTTTAATCTAGAAAATGAAAACAAGGTCGTATGTAGACTGTGTCAGAAACAACTGGCATACAATCACTCGACTGGAGCAATGCGCAACCACATTTGACTCAAGCTGATGCTAGCGGTGCTGATGCTAGTGGTGCTAGTCACACTCAGGCCTATTTGACATTGTTTACCCAGAGACGTGTTCTCCCGTCCGGTCTTAGAGATTTTAGATGTTTGTTTAATTGTACACTCATATTGAACTGCCCATAGAGCTTAATAATTCAGCAGCAATTTATCTTTTTTAGATGTTACATTATTTGTTAACTTTAAGTGAGTTTTTGTCGGATGTGCAGGGTTTATATTCATACTGCACGGTGCAAAATGCTGCTCGTTTCGGTTGAAATTTAATTATAATTTAGATGTTTTATTAACTTGAAAGTGAATTAAAGCTATAATTTTTGTCGGATAATCTGCAAGATTCAATGTGTCAGAGGCAATTTATTTATTTTGGTGGTAAACGTTTGACTGAGTTGCCTTCATGTTCACATTCATTCATACTGCACGGTGCAAAGTGTCTCGTACTTCAGCAGCATTTAAACTCCGACATGGTTGTTGAACATTGTGATTAAAGGCTTAAAGAACTCTTGTTACACACAATATTTTTTGGGACAATGTTTCAAATTCTGTTTCGATGTTTCAATAAATTTTGCTAAATTTACACTGTTTTCTGAGTGTTTTACCTTTTTTTTAGACTAGTCGACTAGTCTTAATTAAAATTTTCGTTTGGTCGACAGGGAAATTAGTCGCCAGGAACATCCCTAATCCAAAGCATGAGTTAGAAAGTGTAAACAAGAGTTAAATAGCTGTTTGCATGTAACTGTTAGAACCTAAAACGTTTGGCTTGAAGGTATCCGGACTTGTTTTCTTGGTTCTTCAAGATGTTTCAGCTCTCATCTAACAATCTTCTTCGGTTGTGACTGACTGGTGGGGAGTTTCAGATTTATCAGCTGCTGCTGAGACATTCAAGTCACATGTAAATCACTGACCCACCCCTGCACAAAAACCAAGAAAACAAGTCCAGTTGCTTCTATTCAAGCATCATAGGATTACCGTGTATTACCAAGGATTGGTTTGTGATCTCCACACAGACCCTTAGCTTTTATGAAAATGTTGGAGAGCAAAGTTGAAGTGTGTAGAAATGTGGGTTTTAACATGTGGGGAATACATATTTGTACTGCAGGTGGCGCTGGCGTGATGATGAGCTCGCTCCTGATGACATGAGCAACATCATTAAAATCCACAATAAGAACAACGAGCAAGCCTGGCAGGAGATCCTGAAATGGGAGGCCTTACACGCTGGGTAAACAACACCAGACAAATCCTGGATGGACTTGATTTGATCCAGCTATCCAGTGTAGAGCTGATCGTTACAGTAACTGAATATTCTACTCATTTCATTTCTGATAGTGAGTGTCCATGTGGGCCCACACTGAAGAGGTTTGGCGGGAAGGCCAAAGAGTACTCGCCAAGGGCCCGATTCCGCCACTGGATGGGGTGAGTGCTCATATGTCAAGTGTGTGTCATGTTTTTTTTTTTTTTTTTTAATTCTCCTTTGTGCTTTTGTGTTTAGTTAAGCGTCTTCAGTATCTTATTGAATTCAATAATATAATGAATAGAAATGTTTCCACCCCATTATAACATAAATGTGAAACAGTGTACTTTGTTTCTCTTACAAATACAAAATTAACTGGTCTTCTGCATTAATTTGCCATAAAATGTGATCTGATCTTCTTCTAAGGCACAAAAATAGACAAAGTGTACTTAAGCTGATTGAGATTGAACTCTACACAGACTTATGGAAGATATGTAATATCTTACTGCAAACGCTGAACGACCTTAGCTTCCTTATGAAGTAAATCTGCTCTGTCCCTTTTCATTAACAACATCAGCGTTGCGTCTCCAGTCTGTTGTCCAGGTGAACACTGACATATTTATACTCCTCCAGCACCTCCAGTTCTTCTCTCATGATGGAAATGATGTTTGACTTGTTCCCGATCCTCCTAAAATCCGCAGTCATCTTCTTTGTTCACATTCAAGATGAGATGACTGTTCCCACACCAGCCACTAAGTGGTCCACCAGTTCTCTGTATTTACTCTTGTGTCCATCACTGATTCGCTTCACAACTGCAGAGTCAGCTGAGTATTTCTGCAGGTGTCAGGACTCTGACTGGTTCTGGATGTATGAGGTGTACAGAGTGAACAGAAATGGTGAGAGTACAGTCCCCTGTGGTGCTCCTGTGCTACTGACTCACATCCATCTCACAAACTGTGGTCGGTTAGTCAGGTAGTCAGTAATCCAGGTGAATGTGGAGGCATCCACCTGTGTCTTCTGGAGTTTCTCTCCTAATATAGCAGGCTGGATGGTGTTAAACGCTCTGGAGAAATAGATCAGGATCCTCACAGTGCTGCTGCTTTGTCCAGATGACTGTTGGTTTGTTGAAGCAGGTGCATGATGGCATCTTCAACTCAACCCCACGATGATGAGCAAACTGCCGTTGGCCCTGGAAGGTCCTTGTTTGCTTATTCAGGTGGACCAATAAAAGTCTCTTTGGGACTTTCATCATGATGTGGGATGTTAGAGCTACAGGTCCACTGTCATTAGGGGAAGATAAATGAGACCTTTCTGGTACTGGAACAAGGTAGGACGTCTCCCACAGCACCAGAACCTTCTCCTGGCTCAGGCCGATGTTGACGTGATGTAGAATCCCACAAAGTTGGACCACACAGACCTTCGGGATTCTGGTTCTGACACCATCTGGACCTGCAGCCTTGTTCCTGTTCAGTCTCTCCAGCTTCCTCTTCATCAGACTGCTAGAGACAGACAGATGGGGGAAGGGGGGGGGGGGGGGGGTGTTCAGTTTATTAGCTATGTCCAATGAAGAAAATCTCTAAAGTGGTACAAAATCCAAACCGTGATGAAAATTAGTTCAACAACCAATGTTATCAATGAAGTAGACTGAGTTAAAAAACTCAATAATATCCACAAAGCTCAGAAAGAAATCGGTGCTAATGCAGGAAGCAGCCACCACGAGTTTCGTTATTCTGGAAAGACTAGACATGTGAAAACTACTGACTTCATTTAGCTTTCGTTGAAGTCAGTAGTCTATGGATTGACTTACTTTTTCCTCCAGCACTGAATGTTTAATAGCTATGTGGAGAAAAGACATAAATTAAAATTGTTTCTCCATCATTTTCACATTCTGCTTGTCTATTACTGAGTTTTATGTAGCAAACTAATGCAAAGACCAGTTAATTCCAAAGTGTTCACATAACATTTCTTGCTGCTGTATAACGGTGAGCTGATGAGGGATGGACTGAGCAGGTAACCCCAAACAAATCAACTATGTTCATTTCAGTAAGTTAGACAATTACACCTGTCTGCTTCAGGATTAATATATATTAGCTGCTGCAAAGACAACTCAGCCAAATGCTAAATCTGGAGAGTAATCAGGAGTCCCCCTCCTGTGTGATCAGTTTCAGTGTTGGTAACTGTGTCTCTGTAGATACGAGCTGCCATTCGACCGTCATGACTGGATCATCGATCGCTGTGGGAAGGAGGTGCGCTATATCATCGACTACTATGATGGCGAAATTAACAAAGACACCTACCAGTTCTCCATCCTGGATGTGCGGCCTGCCTTTGACTCCTTAGATGCCGTTTGGGACCGCATGAAGGTGGCCTGGTGGCGTTGGACCTCCTAAAGACTGACAGATGTAGAGGTCGCAAAAACTTTTCTGGAGATTCTAACTAGTTTCCCTTTTCAGCTCTTGGCACCAGGTGTGGTGTTGTAAATACAAACAAACAAACAGAAGGAAAGAAAATCAACAAAAAATGATAAAGTTCAGACTAATGGTTCTGTCTGATCATCTAAGTTCATGCTTTGGAGCTGACAGCTCTTTAAAATAGCTTGTATATTCAAGGTTAGTGGTGAGTGAAGTTTGTCCAGCAGGTCATGTGACTCGGTTCACTGTTGTTCAAATGGACAAACGGTTTACTCACTAAAAAACAGAACAACCCTTACTGCTTTTGGAGTTTCCTCTCTGTCTCAAAAGGAATTTAACTGAACTAGAGAAACGATTTGAGTTTAGGCCCAAGGATTACTGCGACGTCTCAGAATCATCTACTGTTGGCCGACTGGGAGGGGAGGGTGCTGATGGTCGTACCTTGCAACATTGGTAACTTTTGGTGCTTTAACTTCAATACATGACATTAGAAACATCAGAATGCTGTAATTTTCCTCTCACTCACTTCCACGCCCTGGTCCGTTGTCGTGCTCCAGTCCAATATTTGGCTGCCCTGGTGTGTGAGGTCTGCAGCAGTAAACGGTTCGCACTGAAAGTAATAAATTCAAAAAGTCACTAAAGGAGAAAAGTCTACAAGATACCAACTTTATTTGGTGACGGTGACACAGCAACTG
The DNA here is from genome assembly GCA_018398805.1 of Hirundichthys speculiger. Classification (NCBI taxonomy): domain Eukaryota; kingdom Metazoa; phylum Chordata; class Actinopteri; order Beloniformes; family Exocoetidae; genus Hirundichthys; species Hirundichthys speculiger. Next base: position 832,859 of record JAGFBZ010002547.1, on the reverse strand, counting down.
TTCCTCCTCTGCAGGGTGACATTGATTGTGTTTGTATTTAGTTTGGACACGTCCATGTAAGGTTTAGGGGTGTGTGTGAGAGGGATGACATCACAGTCTTCCAGTAGTAGGTTTAAAAAATCTGAGAGGGTTCTTCAGTTTGAGGAGCATCAGCACATGTAACAACTATGAGTGGTTTGTTGGAGTTGAGGAATGCCACGTTGATCAGATGGGTCTGACAGGTTGTCATTATTATCATGATTATTACTATTGGGGTACAGTTGTATTCAGGAGAACTAATGAGAATTGGAAAAGCCCCCTTTGAACCTGATAGTCTCTGCTTGACATCCAGTAGTTGTTAGATGCCCGTTTATGCTGAAAGGAAATACTGAAACATACCTGAGAGGTGAATGACTGCCTGGAAGACAAACTGCATTTACTATTGGATTGTTTAAAGTTTGTTTTAACATTTCAGCAGCATAATCTGCTAAATGTGTCTCTCTGCAAATATTCAAATGTTTATTTATTGTTTGGATGTGTCATGAAGTGTTCAGCTTCTTTCTGTGGACACGGGCAATCTCATTCTCCTCTGTGTATTACTGTACTTTACCTGTAAATAAAGCTGGCCCGGTTCTCTCAGTGTCTTTCCTTGAAACTATATTATTGGGTAAACTGGGGAAATGTGAGTACTGAGCAGGTCTACACCCAGTAGGTAAAAAGGTGCAGGCTTTTTAATAAAAAGGTAAGATGCACACTTATCTAGACAAAATTCAGATACAGTTCAGATAAACTGCATGCTGTGGTCATATTTGTTACATTTATATGTGATTTACAGCTATTGATTATGAAATCAGGTTGAATAAAAAGTCTGAAGGAAACCATTGTCACCATGCCTCATCCTTCCTGAGGTCATCCTGCACGTCCCTTCAGACGTTGTCAAAATTCTTTCATGAAATTTGTTTCAAAGTTCAGGTATAATCACTCTTTAGTTCACAGTCTCTGTCCTGCCTTGTATGTCATAAAAATCCCTCAGAAGGATTCCTGGTGGTACGCTTCACAGCATGGCAGCATAGAGAAAGTTTAATAAACGGTGGAGTCGAGGGCTGATACCGGACCACTGACATACAACTACACTGCAAATTATTTGGTTCTTACCAAGAAAACAAAACTTACATTTAGAAGCGTTAGATATTTTTTTTCTTGTTTTAATAATTACTTTCTTATTTTAAGTCTCAGTATAATCTTATATCAAGTAAAACTTTACTCATCAAAATAAATCTTGTTTTAAGACTCAATAACAAATTATACCTTTCTTAAATCTAGAAACAAGTGTTTCTACAATCTTAATTTAAGAAATCTTACCAAGTGAAATTATGTTGCTGCATGGACTGATTTTTTCACTTGTTTTGACGACCTTTTTCCTTAGTTGTAGTGTTTTATCTTTTTTGAAGACCCCCTTACACCTGCAGTGTAAGGATCCACGGTAACTCGGCCGATAACAGGAAATGATGACGTCATTCCGATAACTCCGATATCACGACGAATAGCCCCGATAATATACATATTTTTGTCAACACGGCAGTGTCTCGCTCCCTCTGAGTCTTAAATGACCGGCAGTGAATGTTATGTTGAAGTAACGTCGGCATAATCAGAAAAACGATTACTCAATAAGGAAAATCAAGAATACCCCCTCATGACAGAAAACGACTTGTTAACTCGGTCATAATTTTGTTAGATGCTAACTTGAATTGATATTTGCAGTATTTTCCCACATGTTACACATAAAAAAGAAAAAATAGAAAAGGCTAAAAGAACAACTAGCAAACAAGGGAACGTGGGAATTTATGTTACACCTTGAATGCAGCACAGCCTGCTGATCACAACAAACATGGCGGCGATGGTATGGAACTTTGCTAAAGTTTCAGAAGAAGATAGTTTGGTGGTTATTTGTGGCGAATTCTACGAGGAGGGAAGCACAAGCACAAGCTTTAATACATCAAACCTGATCAGCACCTAAAACATAACTCGCTTCCATGGAGTTTCGCGCTAATATGAGCAAGCCAGCAGCAAGTGTGACGGATGATGGAGAATACTTCACACAGTCTGACTCTCCCATCATGTGCTAAAGATTTTCAAAGCAGTTAAAAGTATGAAGCTTGTAGTGGCCCGCTGATGAAAATGACGTCTCAATCCTGACATTGTCATCTCAATATGCCCACGCAATCATAGAAGGAAGGAATAAAACAGCTATAAAAGTTCTATGAGTGGACAAACATGGTCAGTGTATTCAGGTTGTCGACCTGTTTTATTGGAACAAATAAAGTTGAACCTTGACGTGACTGTGGAAAGCAACCCTGGATTACAATGCTGCTCCCACAGGCTCACATGGTCGGCACAAGGCATGCTGGGAGCATCAGTTCATCCCCAGCTCTTCCTAACCTGATTTGCTCGTAACTTTGGAGCTAATCTGGACTCATAAAACCACGCCGCCGCTCCATATTTCAGTCTCGATGCTCACTTATGAATTGCGTACCTCCATTTTCAGTTTTCCTCACTGCTGTTTGATTATCTTGAGGCGACACAGCTGCTTAGTCCCAAATATCTTGACCTCTCGTCATATTATTCATTTGGAAAATGTGCTTATTTTCAGTGTTAAACATTGTCGTGAGTCCGGTTGTTCATTTTCTTTGATTCAATTAAATGAGTTACGCATTAAGAAATTAACCAAGCTTTAGCAGTTTCATTGATCCCCCTTGTTGTTTTGTTTGCCTGATGCAGACCAGTAATCACACTCATCTGGAACAGAGGAACACTTTTTCCATTTCTTCTTCAAAGCTGAAACTTGAATCCCTGCGTTCCCTTTCCAGTGACAGGAGACTTTCAGCACTGATCCAGTGTGTTGACAGATTTTAGTTTCTGCAGAGCACTTTTCAACCACATGAGGGGGCTGTTTCAAAAGAGTCTTCATTAGCTCATCTCGTTTTTCCTCTCATCAGGTCAGATGATGTTTTTTCTTTTTGTTGTACAACCAAAGAATTATTGCTGTTACACTGTCTTTTCTTTTCTCTTTTTTTTTTTTTTTTGAACTTTTTACAGGTTAATATGAATAAAAAATAGTGTTGATTTTAACAATTGTAATTAACCAGTATTTAGTAAGTACCTTTTGCTGATGCTTAAATGTAAAACTACAAGCAGAAAAACTTTATTCGTGTATATTTTTATTTTTTATGACCTTTGAATGACCAGCGTTTAAAGCTGACATGTTGAGCTATCAGAGTGAGACCTTGGGATGGGCACAGTTCAGGGTTCCTTAACAGCTCTTCCTCTGGTTTATTCATTTTCTTCTTTGAGTCTGTCTCCCTCATTCCTCGAATGACTTTAAATACCCCCCCTCTAAAAAAAAAAAAAGTGCTTTGAGTCCACAGAACACACATGGTTGTGGTGAATTTCTGATCTCTTCTGGGTTATTCGTGTGGGTGGATGGCAGACTGAACACAACACGGCTGCTGAATCGTGTTCTTGTCTATTAAAGCTCCTGTTAAACGAGAACTCTGTCTCTACGTTCTGACTGATGGATTTCGCCTGTATGACTGTTGAATGCCAGTACATCTGTCTTAAACCGTAACGGACGGACACCTGACATCCTTTTACCATCTAGGTAGACGACAACAAGGTGCTTCAACATGATATTTCTGGCTGTAATTGGCCAGTCATCTAAGGAAATATGAACAAAAAGGATTCAGGAGGCATTACATACCGTGGGACTGTTTTTGGAAGGGGAGGGTGTTTAAATACATGAATATGTGAGTTCACCACAGAGCCAGTGCATATGCTGCCAGAAGTAAAGTGTGCATGTTGATTTCCCTTGTGCTCAGGGAGGCCTGATCGCTGCACAACGCACAGCAGATGTCCAAACAGCCCCTGGCACTCTGTTTGAAAGTGAGATATTTTATCATTTCTGCTCTATGCAGGTCCAATTTCCATTCCAAAGCAGGGCCTTTCTGCTTCCCCGCCTGCCACTCGCCAACCGATACCCCACAATTACCCAGCATCCAGCTCTGACAACACTCACAATCAGGAATCATCTTGTTAGAGAAGGCTGCTCCGTTTGAACTGAAAGGCCTGTTGACTTGCAGCTCATCAGTCTTTACATGTCATCACTCAGATGTCTGCCCGTGTGCCTATGAACATACATGTACGGTGGGTGTTAGATACCAAAGTCAACTCTTAAATGTTTCAGGAAAAAATTTCATAAGAAAAGATAACAATTTTCAAAGCTCATTGATTAGTTTTTTTTTACTGTAGTCAGTTGTTCAGATGACTGTGTTTCGGATATAAAGAAGAAAAAAGGAAAATTTCCCACGCACTGCAGTGCTTTATGAAGGAGAAAAGGTAATCGAGGTGAAATACAGTGGTACCTCTACTTACTAAATTAATTGGTTCTGGAAGTAGTTACATAACCTGAAACTTTCGTAAGTAGAGATGCGTTTTCCATGTAAATGCCCTAATCAGTTCCAAGCTCCCCAAAATTTGAACATATGTTTTTTTTATAAATTATAAATAATACATGAAATGACATAAAAACCTGTCAGAAATACATGTTAGAACTAGAAAAGCACTCGAAGAGCACAGACCTCCACCAAGCGCAACAATTATTGAAAATTTGAAAGTGATCCAGAATCCAGGATTTCTTCTGGATCACACCAAAAATGAAATCAGTTCTTCCTTTTCACATTTATGACAACTCCTGAAAATTTCATCAAAATCCATCCATAACTTTTTGAGTTATCTTGAACACAAACAGACAGACAGATAAACGCCGGCAAAAACATAACCTCCTTGGCGGAGGTAAAAATTGTTCGTTTACCTGGGTTGCTGGGTTACGCTCATACAGACAAGGGGGCCTCCTAGCCAGTGGGATGCCAGGAAGATGCTAAGCGATAGCCAATAGGATGCCAGGAAAATGCTAAGCGATAGCTAATGGGATGCCAGGAAGATGCTAAGCAATAGCCAATGGGATGCCAGGAAGATGCTAAGCAATAGCCAATGGCAGAGCAGCTGCCTTTCGTATCTTGAAATTTCTTTCGTAACAAGAGGCAATAATTTCCTGTTGAGGCGTTTCATAACCTGAAAATTCCGTATGTAGAGACGTTCGTAAGTACAGGTACCACTGTAGCTCCCAACACCCCATTTTATTCAGTTAATTGTGGCTAAAAAAATGGAAAGAAAAGAAATTTAAAAATAATTATACAAAGTAGGTCTTAAGAACTTAAAGAAAACATGATATTTGGTTCTGATACAGTGACATGCTTGTTGGTAGCCTCACAGTTCACTCAAAGGATCCTTCATTCATCCTGAAAAGTTATTAAATGAAAGCAATTATTTCATACAAGGACATTCAAGCTGAATTTTAGGTATATATTTTAAGGTATATCAGTGTCTGATCACATTTGTCACCTTTTGTCTTTTTACTTGGAAGAAGACAAAAGAAAAAAAAAACTGCTGTGGAACGATTTTAGCCTCATCTAAGTATGCTTTTTGTTTAAAATACAGACTAAGGGATCATCATTGTCATAGAAACAACATCTAGTCACATTTTTCAGCATCTTTTACTGATGGTCAAATATAGAGAGAAAACAATCCCCTCAATGCAACCACCTTCCCAGAAGGACTTCAATCAAAAAGCAGTACTAAATATTTAGTGATGCTGCATGAATTTCTGTTATTCTTCACACCCTGAAAAATTGACAAAGGCCCTATTTTCACCCAAACGAGTGTAAATGTGGCCTTTACTACCCCTGTTGATCACAAAGAATTTAATTAGTTAACACATGAGTCGGACTGAAACAGAGATATCAGAGGCTGACGTCTCAACACAGCAGACAGAGGGAAGGCACAGTTAACTAAGCTGTGATAAATGAAGGCTAAAAGAGATGGAGCGCTAGATGGAATAGGAGTCGACAGCTCTGATGGAGCCCAGAGCTTCATCACACATCTCCTCAGGGATGTAATCAGTCCTCCTCCAATTTAGAGCGCACGTCTTATCACACTACCGGGAGCCATGACCCACCGACTTTTGCGGTGTGGTCGACTGGCAAATGGAGAGATAGGTCCCGTCTGTCTGCCAATGTCTTCTAATAAGCGTGCTGATAAACAGCGAGGAGGAGGATTGGGGCCCAGGCCCTTTATAATTACTTCTTCAATAATCATCCTATTTCACCCTGCATATGAGATCAGTTTTCCAAGAAGCAGCCTTGATGACTAACCGAGTCTCTTAATCTTACTTGATACTGGCTTCACTGAGGGAGGGTCTGAGGAAGCCTCTGTGTGCAGAGGAATGGCTGAGCAGTGCTGGAAAGGCTTTAAGTGAGGAAAGAGAAATGCACATATTTTGCTCCAAAGTTTGCTTTGCTCATAGCTGAATATGATGAAGATTCAGCCATTATGCCGTGAACATCAGCGTTGTTCTAAACTCCTCAAAGGATGGGCAATACATCTGCTTTCACTTATTTTAAAAGGTGGCACTAGAGTTTACTGAGGTGTTCCATCCATCCATCAAGCCCTGGTATCATTCATTTTATTTTTCAAATCCTCCACTCTTGCTCATTCATGAACCCTGTTCTCTTAAGAGCGAAGAGTCAAGAGATTTGCAAATCTTCTTTAAAGGACCTGCAAAATGACACCTAAATGCTCCTTTTTTTATCTGAGCCCAGAAGAGAGATGGTCGCTGCTGTAGTCCTAATTATCTATTCCTGCATCTTTAAGGCTGGCTTTGTTGAAACCACCTTGAAGTACATACATACACACACACACACACACACACACACATATATATATATGTATATATTAGGGGTGCAATGGTACAGGTGTCTCATGGTACGGTCCATACCTCGGTTTTTGTGTCACAGTTTCGGTACAGATTTGGTACAGTTTCGATATGTGTTTTGTGCATAAAGTGACAATTCATTTCTTTAAAATGATTTATTTACTTTGCTTCTTTGAACAAGTTCCAAACAATTTCAGTGCTGAATAAAATTAATACTTCAAGTAAACAGTTAGTTACCAAGCACCAACACTTCAATAAACTCTGAGTGACTGAGTAAGCGGTAATATGTGGGACAACAACCAACAACCAACCATTGCCTATGGCAAAGTGCCCTATATAAACACTCAGTCCCCAGCCGATCATGCAGAATTATTTACAAAATAACATAAGTCTTTTAATTAAAGATCATCCAAATGTTATAAATAGTTAATCTGTTGAAACAGATGAAAACACACACCTCCAACAAAATGCTCGTTATATATGCGACTTGTTCTCACCGGTCGCCACTATTTCCTTGCGTCAAACCCACGAGTGCGTCAGAGTACAACAATCTACTTTTCTCTGCGTTCTACGTCAGCTGGAAATCTGTGGAATGATAATCCTGGTCCCTTTCCTCTGTAGTTTGTGTAGCCAACAGCTACACAGTTCAAAACCATGTTTTCGAACTGTTTGCTATCCACTTGAACGCGACAGACACGCGACAGGTAAACTGCTTAGCTGAAGGGCTTTGTTTTCACTCCAACATGGCGGCGAGTTGTTGCGACTGCAGTGTGTGACGTCAGGTGCAAAAGGTCGATACATGTACGCGCGTACGCAAAATCTACGGAAGGTACACTCACTTTGACGATCTCTCCTCTGTGCGTAGCTGACGAGAGCAAATGATGGGAGATGTGGGGACGCATGTCAGCCAATCAGCTACAGACAACCGATGACACAGTAATGCCCGTCATAGCAGCCAATCACAGGCCTCGATATTCGTTCATGGGGCCTCCAGTGTCCGCTCTTGTTGCTTCCCGAGACTCGTTCTTGATGTGATGGGTTTTGTTTCAGCCTCGCGTGCTTCATTTGAATTTTTTTCAACTTTTTTTTTTTTAGATATTTTTTTCTATGAATATTTTTGAAATTTCTGCAATGTACTGAGACCGCGAAGTGTGGGGGATTACTGTACATACATAATCAATCCATAAAAAGGCTCTGGCATGGCTTCTAAACACTCCCACTGCTGGGGTTATGAAATGACATGAAATGAAATGATGTGTCCTGAGGCAAACAGAAATGCAACACATCATATGCTGATTTTGCCAAAATGTAGTGCACATTATGAGTATTAAAAAAACAAAAACTCAGATGGTGTGCTACTTCTGGGACAATCTTCAGTATGTAACTGTACATCCTACCTTGCATACTATACTCTATTCAATAATATAATGGATCACTTAATAAACGGCCCATAAAGACCATAATTGCTTTTAATGTATACTACATACTACTAGCTACTGCTGCACGTAGTATATACAGTCTACATGTGAAGAACAGGGACTGGGGAGAAACATCTTATCTGGTGGACATGGACTGAACAGAGGAAACACAGGCCACAGGCTTCACAATAAATAAGCACAAGTAATCCAACACAATCCAAAACAAAAGACAGAAGATGAACACAACCAAAGTCCAACAGCATTTCAACACCTGCCATCAAAATGATTACAAAGATGCTAAATCACATTCATCTAAACCGATAGATTGTTTGTGATAAAATCTTCATTGAGAAGAATCCCGGACAAGGACAACAAAACACTTCAAATGATTACTAAGATCTTCACCATCTTATACAAATGGTGGTCTGAAGAATGGCCTCCAGCTCTGAACCTACATACACTACAATAATAAATCCATACACCACATGAACAATGAAAAATCAGCACGCATCTCCTGACAAGTGCACTTCACGTTCTGGGTAAGTAGCTCTGCTCCTGCAGCAATCACAGCCGCAGTAATTAGACAGAAATTTCCCAGTGAACATTGCAGTGCAGTAAAACATCAGTGTTAGCCAAGGCCAAGTTCAGAGACCTAAATCCACTTCCCCATTTACCGATATGCTGTATTTTTCTTCATATTCCAAATTGTTGTCTCTTTGACCCCTGTTCTGTACCTGTGTACGCATGATGAGAAAAGCATTCACATCCCCATTAGCTATTGTTTCTGCTCAAGCACAAACTGCTTTTCTGGCAAGCCTTAATTACATCCTCTATTAGGAGGAGAAGCAGTGAAAGAAGGTGTGCGCTCAGAAGCAGAGGTAACCCCGTCCTCTTTGTGTGGGTGGGTGACGCAAAAGTCCAGCATTTAGCAGTCTGATGAATGTTCGCTCGGCAGCTGAAAACGTCCATGCACATCTACTGCGACCAGTTCCAGGAATATATTAATGTATAACATCAGGACCAGTGTCTTTATGTGTCTGGGCACTTTTAATAGTTTGAGCCACAAATACACTGTTAAATGCAAAATAACTTTGAACACAATGAGGGGTCAAAGAGACAACAATTAGGCAACGTTTCAAAACATCAGATGAAAAACATGGAGCGTAAATCTAAAAAACCAAACACAAGAGTATCAGTTTTTCGCTAGATGCGATGCTGATAAAGTCCCAATAGAGGAGACCTTTCCAGGTACTAACCCACTCATATACCTGATGCAACATATGCTTGCTTTTAACTACCAAGCCTCCTGCGACCTGAGCGTCATGCCATCAGTTTAAAGACACTTAAGAGAGATATATGGAATAACATCGGTCCAAAGTCAATAATGTGCAATAAATGTTGAAGGTTTAAGTCTTCAAAAAGCTTTTATGTGAAACTGTTACACCTGCTGGATGACGTCTGGGAGATGCTCCAGCCCCCCGTGACCGTGAATAAGGTACGGCTGTGCAGAAACTGGATGGATTTGTTGTCTCATCAGAGGTTTCACGTCTAAATGCGTTAATACACCTCACCTTTCAACAAAAAGGAATAAAGAGAGGAAAGTCACAATATCTCATTTCAGGGTTATCAAATGTGTACTTAGGTAATGTTCTTGTGATCTGTCTGTGGGAATGATTGAGTTCAGTTCAGAAAGAGCCTTGTTTTTAACTTGAATTTGTTTCATTCATTTGATTATTTCATTAATTTAATCAGAATTCAGAATATATTTGTAAAGATTTGGCTCTGTTGTCTTGCACACTGGAGGAGATATTTTAATGAATATAATGATCTTAAAACAAAGTCAGATTTAAAGATTATAAATATGTATTTTTAAAGAAAAAACCCCAACCATCTACATATATTAAAGTTTTGTGCCATAATGTGACTAAGTGTGACTTAAGAAACTTAATATTGAAGCAGATGTTAGTTTTCTTGTGTCTTTCTCCAGCCCTCTTTGACGGTCTGAACTAACTTTTTGAACACCTGAAACCCTGAATCTGTCAGAAAGGACCCAAATCATCGACACTGAGGCATGACAAGCCAGGGCAGACAAAGACACGAGACAGTAATGGTGTGTGTGGTGTAATGATGTGTGTGTGTGTGTGGTGTGTGAATGAATGTGTGGTGGTTGGTGCTGGGATTTTTGATGCAATGCCTCTAAACACAACAGAACCTGAGCAGCCCAGCAGCCAGACATGAAGCAGTGATGCTGACCTCCAACACTTATTCAGCCTCTGGCCTGGCTGGCTGGGGGTTCCTCCCTTTGATCTGGGGGTCCGCCTGTCTGTTGGGCCCAGGTGCCGGTCCCCCCCGATGACAAGGCCTGTGGCTTCTCCCAGTGTGGACGGCCCCAACGGTGGTGTTTCCTTGATCCTCAGTGCCACGCCATGTCTCCCTACTGTGTGTGTGTGTGTGTGTTTGTGTGTGTCTAGTATGGAGTTTTTTTTTTTTTTTTTTTAATTGTGATAATTGTTTTTAATTCTGTAAAGCACTTTGTGTTGCATGTCCTTGCAGGAAAAGTGCTCTGCAAATAAAGATTGATTGATTGATTGATTGATTCAGCATCAACCAGTGACCACACTGACTTAGTCTGAGCGTGGACAAGGATAATATCACATATTCATGTCTTCCTGATCAACTTCAAAGATATTAGTGACAATGCAGAAAGATAAGATATTTGGGGATTTGATTTTCTGCTGCAAGATTGTCAAATGATGAAAAAGCATCTTTCAGAAATAATTTGGCGAATGAGGTATTCTGACTCTGCAATGGACTGGCGACCTGTTCTGCATGTTACCTGCCAGTGACAGCTGTGATTGGCTCCAGCAGATCCCCGTGACCCTGCACAGAGGTGAGCGGTTATAGGTGGATGGTACTCTGACTGGACCATGTGAGCTGTTCTCAGGCCACAGTCATATCACAGAGTTCTCCAACACACTTTCAGAACTGCATCGCTTAACACATTCACAACCATGAAACAGAGTTGCTGAAGAAAACTGAGATTAATAACTTGATATATTAAATGTAGAACTTGTTTATACACTTCGTTTTTAAAATTCTCACCTTAATGACATTCATAAATTTCGGAATTTTTTTCAAACATAAAAAATACATTTCAGCATGTATATTTGCATGCACGGTAATGATCTAACTCTTCTGGAGTAGGAAAAAAAAGGAAATAAAAAGCTAAATAATAAAATAGCAGTGGTGATAACCAAATGGGGCAGCCAATACGCACCATGCCTTAATGGCGTTAGGACCAACCCAACATAAAAACAAAAGTTAATTCAAAATAAATCTAAATTCTGCAAAGCAGCCGTGGCAATTTTTTTTGAAGACGCAGATCAGTTAAAGTCAGCCACACATGAAAAATCAATACTCAATCATAAATGATACAATCATGCATTCTATGGTACCTGTGCATGTGCCAGACTCACAACACCACCATGCTGCCTGTCTCCATAACCCTGCGTTACTATGTTGCTTCAGCTACCAGCATAAAAATCACAGATCTGGGGCGTTTGTCAGGCGCGTTCCTCACCACAGACCTTCTGTAGCTGAGCTGCAACCTACATGGAACTGTCTGTCAAAACCACAAACCTGTTACCCACAGTCTGGCATTAGACAGAAAGCATAAACAGTCGTGTAGCATTTTAGGTAATGACATATACCTTTTACAGTCAGATTATTGCAAGTACCTTCAGAAAACACAACAACCTGAGATCCTAGTTAAGCCTACAAGTGTGTCAGTTTTATAGGCTGGATAGCCGCTTAAGAACGAACTATGGGCCTGATTTACTAAGATCCTAAATAAAGAGTACTAAATTGCGTGTGCACTGAAAAAGTTTGCGCGTGCTGTTGTTGTGTGTTTTGCGGGTGATCAACTAAGAATGCTCGCGCAATTGATAACGGGTGCAAACCGCAGTATTAAAATGAGGTGCTGCGTGTCTTACGGTTTGCGCCATGGAGAGTCTGGATGGAAAGCAGGATGGATGCAAGCGCAAAATGAAATTTGATGAGTTGGAGTTAGAGATATCAGTGGAAGAGGCAAATAAACACATTCATGAACTACAGCAAAGAAATTTAAACATTACCAAAAGAAACGCAATATGGGAGAAAATCTGCGATAGAATAAATGCAGTTGGTAAGACAAAAAGAACGGCAGATGAGGTTAAAAGAAGGTGGCAAGATATAAGGCGAAGAACTAAAGAAAAAGTGGCCTTTAATAAAACTTCGGCAAACAAGACAGGTGGAGGGAAGAGATGCCTCTAACCAGCATTGAGGAGCAGGTGCAGCTCACCTTCTGCGAGGAGCAGATAACTGGGATACTGGGGTATGACACGCTAGAGCCAACTGCAGAACAAAGTAGGCGCACAATAAGAAACACTTTTTTCTCCATGAAAACACGTGATTTATTTATTATCACAAATAAAAAAATGAATGTGCCTCCTGTGGCAACCTTTTGCTGAATAATACTCGATTTAACATTCAAATAAAATAATATAACTTAACTCATTCAACAGCTCCAAGATGGAATCGCTAGATAGTCGATATGTTTCAACTATCTGGTTTTCATTCATTCCAAACAAATTTACACGAGTCCGAAAGACTCTCTCTCTGCGTATTCTTTGATTTTGGCGATGTCGCCTCCTTGCCACAATAACAGCAGCTATCGGTGCGTAATGCTGGGCAGATTAGCACCTTCCTTTCGAACGTATTAAATACAGACCCAATCACAATCCCCGCAATTACTTTCAGGGTTGGTAAATCTCATTGCGTGTGGTAAATGGCCCTATTTGCATTTTCCCCTCCCAGTATTTAGCGCTTTCTGGCGGGTACACCCCATATTGATTATTCATCAGGGCAAAAGTACTAAATGAACAGCGTGTGCTATTTTGCTCATTTGAGAGGCGCAGTCCTCTTTGCACGCGGTTAGTAGATCAGCTTGCACATTGGTTTGCGGGTGGTGTCAAGTTTGCACACGTTTTTACGCACGCAAACCTTTAGTAAATCAGGCCCTATGTGTGTGACTGAGATGGAGGAAGCTACGGTAGCCTGAGGGGGGACAAACTTATATGGCTTGACAGCACCGCTGACACATGCTTCATTCCTGTCTCTGTTTGTGCATGAAACCTACACTCTTACCCTTGAATAGCATGAAGATTGAAAGCAAAAGATGCAGAAAGCCCACTTCAGGCAGAAGTAAAATGACAACGGTACATGACTTCTAAAGTTTTTCTCATCAAAATGAGGTTACCAGGCAACCAGTGTGGGTGCCACACAAAGTACTGCATCTTTGTGGATAAATCATAACGCACAACACTTATCTTTTACCAAACTTCAAATGCTTTTGAGTCTAAACATGACCATAAGAATTACAAAAGTTCTTTCCCTTTTCTGTTTATTCAGTAGGTTAAAGTCTTTGTTTAAGGACAGAAAGTACCACCAATAATGTGTGTTACAAAATATAGCATTATGAGCAATTTACATAGAGACATTATAGACACAAGAGTGTAGAAAATATAACTGGTCTGAATAATGCTGTCCCATGAAAGGACAGGACAACCTGACAGAGTAAAGTCTATTCTGTCCCTTCTTATAAACAGCATTAGCGTTGCATCTCCAGTCCAGTCTGTGTGATCTGGTTTTGTACTCCAGCATCTCCACTTCTTCTACCATGATGGATGCAGTGTTCAACTTATTACCGGTCCTCTGAATATCCTCAAGACGACTGTTTCCATACAGTGCCACAAAGGGGTCAGTCTTTTCTCTGCACTCAGTCTCTTGTCCGTCACTGATTCGCCCCACAACTGCAGAGTCATCGGAGTGTTTCTGCAGGTGACAGGACTCTGACTGGTACTGGAGCTCTGGGGTGTACAGAGTGAAGAGGAGTGGTGAGAGTACAGTCCCCTGTGGTGCTCCTGTGCTGCTGACCACCTGATCAAACACACAACCTGTGGTCTGTTTGCCAGGAAGTTGGTAATCCGGGGGATAATGGAGGCATCCAGCTGTTTCTCCTGGAGTTTCTCACACAGTAAAGCATGCTAAATGCACTGGGAAAGTCAAAAAGCCTCAGATTTGAGATGTGACATTGAGGCTGTGCATTAAGGGAGAATGGCAAGATTTCTATCTATCTAATCCTCTCTTCATTTCTGACACACATTTCGTACATTGTTCTGATGGAGCTTGTTCCCTGGCTTTACTGTACACCTTCCTCTCTGATCTTGACTTTCTGTAGATAGCATTCACATGACATCACAACTTCTGGGTTCCAAGCCTTCCGCCTTTTTGTGTGTCAACCGATTCATTCATAAACACTGTACATGCGCAGAGTGTTGTGAGTGTAGAGCAGTGGTCCCCAACCTTTTTTTGCAACCTTTTTAATGTCGAGCAATATTTTCATATAAGTCACAGATGGGTGTAATGGAGAGAATCTGGTCATTTTTCAAAATAAAAAAATAATTTGGACTCGGATAATAAATCAAACGGTAATAATGGAAGTGATCTATTTTTTCTCTGCAGCCTGGTACCAAACAATTCACGGACCGGTATTGGGCTGGGGACCAGGGGTCGGGGACTACTGATGTAGAGTGTTACATTTTGCACTAAACCGATCTTTTTGAGGCTGAAAATGCCACATGCGTTGTTCATGGCTGCAAGAATGGATCCACCAGTGAAACGAGGTTTCTACAGATTCCCTAAAATTTGATTACATGAATGATCAAAGACTAAGCAGAGGTCAGTTAGAAACAGATTGTGTAAGTAAACTGCAAGGACTTCGCTCTTACGTGTTATTGCTACGGATTATGTGTTCTGATTGTTTCTTAGCAGGTAAGACTAATCATATATCTGCGCCTATAATTTTGGTTCTCGATTTAATGTTTCTTGAATCAAACTGGGAAAGATTACCATTGACATTACTACCTAGCCTAGCCTACACTAGCCTACTTAATACAGTAATTATTTCATTTAGAAAACATCTGATAGTATTTTTTGATTGTGTGCACAGGTTGTGAGGATGTGTTCTCAATGCAGATGTCTACAGTAAATCAGTCTTGGACTGTGATTCCAGATTATTGTTACTAGCACTTTTCACCAAGCTCATCACATCCCATAATAATGAGGCCACCAGGATCTACTGGGATTGTTGTCAGGTCAGAGAGGCAGCATAGGCGGTGTTGACAGAGGAGGCAAAAGCTGGGCTACTAACCCGATAGAGGAAACAACTACGTGTAATTTGAGAAACTCATAGCAGAGCAGATTAAAGCCTCTCAGCTTTAATATTCATCCCTTTGCAAATTGACCAAAACAATCAACTGAAGACTCCATCAACACAACCCTCCACACTGCACTGTTCCTCCTGGAGAAGCCAGAGAGCTACCCCACCAAGCAAAGTTACGCTGGAAAGATAACTTTGTCAGGCTTCTGAACAACGTCTTGATTTGATTGAAAAGTGAAAGGTGAAAAGCCGCCACTTCCGAGACATTGAAAAGACGTCTAAACAATGATGTCCATTGACATCTAAATTTAGTTGAAAAGTGAAAGGTGACAAAAGCAGCACAAGGAGATAAAAGCTGTGATTTTTAAGATGTTACAGTTGAAGCCAGAAGTTTACATACACTGTGCAAAATCACACTTTTCATTTTTTCTCTTACTTTCCGTAGTCAAATCAGATTAAACCTCTCCTGTTTCAGATCAGTCAGGATTATCTAAATTATTTCATTTTTATCCCTTTTGTGCAGCTTTTATCACCTTTCACCTTTTCAACCAAATTTAGATGTCGATGGACATCTTCATGTAGACATCTTTTCAACGTCTTGGAAATTTCACCTTTAACTTTTCAACCAAATCAAAACGTTGTTTAGACGCCTGACAAAGTCGTCTTTTCATCATAACTTTGCTTGGTGGGAACAAGGAGGAGGAACGTCATGGAAGGAGAAGCCCCCAAATAGCATCTACCCCCAGCAGATTGAGGAAGTGACTACTAGTGCTAAAAGGCTATAAAAGGCTGGTCTGAAAGCCAACAGTGAGGTTCTAGTCATAACAGAGGTCACCAGAGAAAAACGCTTGTGTAGACTGAGACAATCCAGCAGATAATAGCAAGGTGGAAGATGGAGGCAGATACGGCATGCTTGGAACAACGCAACTAAGTAGCTGGAATAGTAGACCTCCGTGCTAACTATGGGTGAGAAGTACCGAAGTTAAGAAGGGAGATGTCTCCAAGGGGGTAGAGAAGAAAAGAGCATAGATCCTGAGGGTTTTTTCAAATCCAGACTGTTAAACTGGTGCTGGATGACCATCCAGAAATGAATATCTATCTATCTATCTATCTATCTATCTATCTATCTATCTATCTATCTATCTATCTATCTATCTATCTATCTATCTATCTATCTATCTATCTATCTATCTATCTATCTATCTATCTATCAATCTATGAGAGGAATACATGAGAGGAATTGACTAAGGCTTTTGGCCTGGTATGCTAATCAAATTCAGGTGTTTTAGTATTCGTACTTGCTGCTTGAAGGTTTTTTTTTTCCAGGATTAAAAATTAAAAAGAAAGCCTGATTGTGCCCCAACACCTTATTTTCTTAGAATTCTAAACTCCTAATCAAATCTTGCATCACCTGATGCTGCGGCTCCAGCTCGCTCTGAGGATTAATTCCACTAATACAGGAGGAGAGGGGGAAATCACGAGAGGATATTGGAAAATAATTTCTTGCTTGGTTATTCATTGCAGAATTCATTAAAATCCAATTTTGCAAAAGTGAAACAAAAACAGCCTCTTGCCAAGAAGGTGATGTGGTACGGGTGCTTTCCTCTATCACATGGCGTTGGTGCTAACTGTGAGTTTAGCCTGAGGAAATGATAGCCAGGTGAGCCTTACACTCCCTGTTGTTTTGGTGTCAAGATGAACCATCTAACTGGGACTGCAGGTCTCCATCAATGTCTACTGGCCTCACCAGGAAGTACACATTGTTAATTTTCTAAATCTTTTTGTGACAGAAGCTTTAAACATCTGTGTGGTTAAATTTCCCTATGTAACCAGTGTGTTGGATCAATGCCAGGTAGTGAATCTTGTTTTAATATCTTCTCTCTCTCTCTCTCTTTTTTTTTTTTTTTGCTGTACTGCTGGTGGGAGGCCTTTAGATTAAAGCTGTTCATCTTCGGCATGTTTAGCAACAGGACTGAGGTGCTTTTGGCTTTCCAGCAGCGCAGAGCTGACTACGGATGATGGCTTCACCCTCTGTGCTGCTGCTCGTGGTTGAGGTCGACGCTGCCTCATGACAGGGTGAACATAAGCCTTTTTTTCCTACATGGTAAAATTCTAAGAGGTGTTTGTGAATGTAACTCTGTATTTTAATGCTTGACAAAGACTTCCAAATAAATCCTGATTCATGCAGTTGTATGATCATAGACACTTCTTGATGCAGTGCCATTGGAGGGACCAGAGATCATGGGTGATCATGGGTGATCATGGGTGTCTGGATATTGCCTCTGTGCCAAATCATCATTACAATCACCTATTGAAATCACTTTTTTAAAAAAAATAATATCTATGTGATGGATTTATGGTTCTTGTTTTTTAAGAGTAATAAATTAAAGTGCATTGTTTAGATAATAAATACATTGTGCAATTGTATATATTTACGTGCTGGATTAGCATAGCATCTTGACTTTACCTGCTACATCAGACAGTGAGACTGATACACCTTCGGTGTAGAGAGGAGGGCGTCCACACATCTTTCATTTCCACTGCTTTTCTCCTGTACAACTCAGCAGTTGAGTTGTTTTCTGGCCATTTTATTTTTTTTCTCTACTGACAGGACTGTACAATAGCTCTGACACATAGTCTATTCTACTTCTTCTGTCAACTTTTAGTATTTTTTCCAGCTTCTCGAGTTCATTCTGGATGTTGCTGTCACCTGAGAGCGCTATGTTTATCACGACTGCTTTCTTCTTGAGTTTGTCAACCAGCACGATGTCCAGTTGGTTAGCCATCAAAAGGTTTTCAGTTCATTGTTATTTCATTCTTGATCACTTTTGGAGGTTTCTGTACACTATTAAAGCTACTTGTGGTGATCCATGTATGCGCTGATCTTGTTTTCTCATTTTTCTGCTTCTCACTTGTGATATTAATCACGCATCTCCAGGATGGCTGCTGCTGTGCTGTACACCATCTTATTGATCTCAGGGATGACAACAACTGAAACTTGGGAAATTCATAGTGAACTTTAGCAGTTCAGACAAAAAGACCCGATCAGTCGTTACATATATATAGTTTTAGTGTTGTCATCAGGTATTTTATGATACATTATCATTTATTGTTACTACCACAACAAAGTCTCTTTCCCTCATTTGCCTTGTATTTCCTGCTTTCTGTTTCCTGACACAACTGTGTGCACACACAGACACACACAGACACACCCATCTTTCAGAAAGATGTAGCCAATATCTCCAATGGACAACACGCCTCCATTAAAAAGGCAGAGAGGGATGGCATCATTGTTTAAATTGACCCGTTTTATCCTACTTTATAGAGATTTATGAGCTAATTGAAAGGCTGTGATGTTTCATTGCCTGCTCTGGTTGCACTTGTCTTGACCTGAGTGGGTCAAGAGAGACACACAGCAGTTCCTTAAGATTTTATATTATCCCTACGTTAATTCAAATGTATTTTTTTTTGAGTACCACAAGATAAGTGCCGTTAAGTTCCATTATGTTTGATAGAAGGCAGACATCCAGACTGATCTGAAATACTATGTACCATAAGGACTTCTTCCAGCTGTCGCATCACATGGTCAAAGGACATAATGTGTTTAAAATTCATTATGGTAATGCAAATCTTCTTGTGAAGCACTCCTTATGACAGCACTTCTAACCATACTCATATGGAATTTACCCACTTTATCTGATCAGTGAGGCGTGAATGAGATACAGTGGATGTAGAAGTCTGTCTTCAATGCTTTCCACTTGCCAATAATCTTTCACATTGTAACACACTGAACTCCAAATTGTTTTCCTCCACTGAATAACACAACTCACCTCACTGTGTAACCCTTTCCAGATAGATGTGCAGAAACAATTGCTTCTCAAAGGCCATTGTTTATTTTTTTTATTTTTCTTTTAGCATTGTGTATACACACACATTTAAATGCTTGCAGACCAGTGAGTTACTAAATCAGATCTGTGCAACTGCTGATCATCAGTTCATGAAGGGCAGTTTAGACTGCATAACAGCACGGATGAAAGTTGTTGTGAAAGAAAAAAATATTCTATTTATCTGAGTTTCTATGACCATATCTCGAAATATGATTTGAGGCTTTAAAAGTTTACATGGAATTTAATTCCATTGCATTCAAGAGGTCAGACAGAAAGCTGCAGATCATGGTGAATGGCCCAGAAACACCATACCACTGTGGATTTAAATGAGAGAGACAGGGAGAAAATAGTGTCCAGGGTTGTAGTTGGTTTACATATTACGAGTCCTTGCAGCTCCTGAGAATGGAGGTGTTTGGTCTCCCAGGAGAAGATGGCAGGAACAAACTATACATGCTGCCCTGTCTAGTTGTAAGGACCAAACATTTTCCCCATATTCTATCATCTTTTTTTTCCATAAAAGTCACTTATTGTTTTCCTCATCGCCTTGGAACAGTGGACTTGTGTCTACGCAGGCCCTGTTAGAGCTCAGCGCTGCATTTGATACAGCTGATCACAACATTCGACCACAGAAGCTTGAACACATTTTTGTAACTTAATTAACAAAAAGGAACCACACTGGGTTGGTTTAAATCATAATGATGTGACAGATTCCTGATTTGTTCATGTGAATGAGAAGTCTTCCTCATACACCAAAGTTGGGATGGTCCACAGGCTTTTGTATTTGATCCAGTCCTCTTTAATCTATACATGCTTCCGTTAGGTACTATTATCAGGCAGAGTCCAGGTCCTCAGGAGCCACAGCCCTGTTTAAGATGTCTCTCTGCTCCACCATACCATCTTGTCATCAACATCTGCACAGTGACACTTTCATTTGATCCAGGTGTGTTGGAGCAGGTAAACATCTAAAACGTACAGGGCAGTGGGTCCTGAAGACCTGGAGTGAATATCATTGCCTTAAGGCCCTAGCTTCTTCATACCTGAAATAACTCATAGGTCCATATTATCTCAACAGTGCCCTTCACTCTAAGGATGCAGGTTTACTTGCGGTTCCACGAGTTTCTAAAAGGCGAATAAGAGGCTGAGCCTTCAGTTATCAGGCTCCTCTCTCATGGAACCAGCTCCCAGTTAATGTTCAGGATGCATATGCCATCTCTACCGTTGAGATTAGGCTTAAACCCCTATGTTTTTATTAAGTTTATAATTAGGCCTAGTGTGAGTGATCCAGAACCATCCCTGCAGATATGCTGCTTCAGGCCCAGGTTGCTGGTCGATATCCAGTGGGGTCTCTCCTCGCTCTGCTCTCTTTACTCTTATTGTATGTCTACGTAATTTTTATTGCGATAAACATTACGTTTCTACTTTTGTTTCTCATAGGCCAGGGGTGTCAGACTCATTTTCCGAGTCATTTTCAGAGTCTGTTGCCATGGTAACGTCACTCAGAGTGTCCGTTACCTTGGTTTCAGAAGTTGAAGCGATTCTTTGTTTTTCTTGTTGGCTAAATTTAGCATACTTAGCTCCATGTTTGCTGTCAAAATGCTGACGTAGATTAAACTCTTTCACGACTGACACTGCCTCATAACACAAAAGACATACTGTTTTTTCAGCTTGAGATACAAACTTGTAATTGTTTTCCCGTCGTTCATGAAGCTGCCTTCCTTGCGCATCATTTTCTCTTTTCTTGGCCATGTTGGGGTTAGTTCGTAGAGGTTTTTCTGAAGTCCATCAGTTCTGAAAATCGCCTTGATGTCTTGCTTATGGTGAGATACTGTTATCGTTGTGGGTAACAACAAAATGCATTATGGGAGATGTAGTTTATTGTCAATATGTGCTTTAAAGTGGTGTGCGCTTATTTCAAGTCTTGAAATATTGGTTTAAAATTTAAGCCAATAATGCACAAGGTGTGCTCTCGATAGGAAAAAGTCAGTCTGTGGGTCAATATGCAATGATGCAAATACAGTTCTGCGGGCTACATTTGGCCCGCGGGCCTTGTGTTTGACACATGTGTCATAGGCAGATATCCTTGTACTAATGTCTTTGTGTTTGCTGGCCTCACTTTCCTGTCTTCTTAGACCCACAGCTGCTCGGGGCAGGTGCCCACCCCTCATGAGCCCAGGTGTAGTGGAGGTTTCTCCCTGTCAGTGACTCCTCTCCACTGTTGCCTTGTAGCCTACATGCTTATGTCAGGGGATTTAACCAAAATGCAGATTAGATGTAATTTTTTTGGTTCCTTACTTAGGCTGTTTTTTATGAATTGGCATGATGGGATATGAATTTGGACTCAGTTGGAATTCTTCAGATTATCAATGGATTACTATAAATTAGACCAAATTGGCACATAATTGAACTGAACTGGACTGTATTTAGTTGGACTTCATTGAACGTCTTTGAACTTGCTCACTTTCTGAAATGAGGTGAAGCTGAGGTGTTTGTTTGAGCTCCAAACTCCCCACATACAAAATTTGATAGGAACCTGATGGCATCTGTGCGAAGCAAACCCGAACTCTGGTTCTAACATCTGGATACCAGACCCTCCAGGACGGATTTGCTTTACAATTAAGTGCTCTATTGGTGCAGTGTGATATGCACATGACGTATCTAACAATTCAAAGTGCTTAGGGAGAAAATGTAATTTCTTCCTTTAGCTGTTCTATAACACATGCAGAACAGAAATAACCGAAGATTTAACACTGTCGTCATTCAGTTACCATGCAGATCTGGGGATGAGTGTATGTGGACAAAGGTGATTTTATTCACAGGGAGAGATCAGGGCGAGATACTTGGGGGTGGGGGGTGGGGGGGGGGGGGGGGGGGGGGGGGGGGGGGCTGTTTTTTAGTCCGACTCCATCCCTGCTGGTGAGATGAGCTTCTGTTCGCTGACAGCTTCTGTTCTGCTCTGAGGAAAACCCACCTCTTCTCCTTGGCCTTTGGGACCACGTAAGATGTTGATTTTCAGCTGTTTTTATTTACTTTACTTAATTTAAAAAATAACCTTTTATTTTATGAATGTTATGAACTTATTTTATTTTAATTGACTGTTTTTAATCATTCGTCTGTACAGCACTTTGTTCCACTGCGACAGTCTTAAAGCACTTTAATAAGACAAATCAAGTTGACATGGTCAGGTAAGAAGAAAATGAATTAAATACCAATAATAATAATCATACCAAGGCATTATTACTCTTATTTCTCCTATTACTCTTTAAGGAGTGTCTAAATTACCCCTGTCTGCTTCAGTCTGGCAGCCCAGTACTCAAAGTTAGCCGTATATTGTACGTTATAGACAAGCATTTTATTACTTTTTGTCTTTCTATTAACCCCATATTCCCCATATTCTCCATATAGAATAGAATAGAATAGAATCCTTTATTGTCACTGTACATAGGTACAATGAGATTAAAAAGCAGCATCTCCAGTTACAGTGCAAAAAAAGAGTGCAAAGTACAAACAGTGCGGATCAGTGTGCAAAGATATGCAACGTAGAGAGAATAGTGCAGATGATCAAGGTAGTACAAAATATATGCAGTGTAAAGCAAAATAGTGCAAATAATCGAGGTAGTACGAATAAAAGAAGGTGGGGGTATGAGGATATAAGGTGCACAGTCAAATCCTGAGAAGGCATAACAGATACTATATACAGATACTATACTGCTATAAACAGATTTTTTTTATTTTTATTTTTTAGTTTACACTTCTGGTGGAATATTGCACAGACTGGTTCAAGGCAGTTATAGCTTTGGGGAAGAAGCTGTTTTTTAGTCTGTTGGTTTTGGACCCGATGACCCTGTAGCGTCTTCCTAAGGGCAACAGGTCCAACAGGTCAGAGTCGGGGTGGGAGCTGTCCTTCATGATGTTAGTGGCTCTGCTGAGGCAGCGGGAGGTGTAAATGTCTGACAGGGAGGGGAGAGGGCGGCCCATGATCCTCTGCGCTGCTTTCACCACCCTCTGGAGCCGTTCTCTGTCTGCAGCGGTGCAGCTGCCCTACCATACTGTAATACAGTACGTCAGCAGGCTCTCGATGGATGAGCGGTAGAAGGTCAGCAGCAGGTTGGAGTCCAGGTTGTATCTCCTGAGGACTCTCAGGAAGTGCAGCTGCTGCTGAGCCTTCTTGGTGATGGCGGTGACGTTCTCAGACCAGGAGATGCTGTCTGAGATGAGGACGCCAAGAAACCGGAAGGTGTGGACCCGTTCCACTCTCTCACCGTTGATGTAGAGGGGGGCTGGGTCGGTGTTGTGTTTCCTGAAGTTGACAATGATCTCCTTGGTTTTTCTGGTGTTCAGAGCAAGGTTGTTCTCAGAACACCAGGCTGTCAGCTTCAGGACCTCCTCTCTGTAGGCTGCCTCGTCCCCCTTCCAGATGAGTCCGTCCACCGTAGTGTCGTCAGCGAACTTCACTATGAGGTTGTTGTTGTGGGTCGGACTGCAGTCGTTGGTGTACAGGCAGTACAGGAGGGGGCTCAGCACACAGCCCTGAGGAGAGCCGGTGCTCAGCATACGGGTGGAGGACACGTGGGGGCCGAGTCTCACAGTCTGGGGTCGGTTATATTAAAGATGGATTTGATTTCATCCTACTCCGGATTGTTTTCACTCATAAATTACGTACATGAATTCACTGTGACACACTACCAAGACATAAGAGGTACTGTTCTGACAGCAGGATGTACCCGCTCTAAAATCAGTTAACCCATGACCTCATAGGAGGTTACATAAAGTGTAAATAAAAACTGAATGCAATGATTTGCAAATATCATAAATCCATATTTGTGTTCACAATAGAACATAGAAAAAACATTTAATGTTGAAAATGAGATATTTTTCAGTTTCATTACAAAATATTAGCTCATTTTGAATCTCATGATAATCTCGCCTAGGGCACCAAATTGGGTAGAGCCGGCCCTGAGTTTCAGAATAAGGTTACTCAGTATAGATGCAAAGTCTTCGAATATCTCATCATCTACAATAGACAATATCATCAAAACACTCCAGAAATCTGAAGAAATCTTTGTGTGCCTGTGACCGGGCTGAACTGTCAGGCCCTCAGGCAGGACTTCATTAAAACCAGACATGATTCTGTGATGGAAATCACTTCATGAGCTCAGGAGCTCTTCAGGAAATCTCTGTGTCTGAACAATGTGGAATCCACCAGCACAGGTTGTGAACACGACCCAGAGATGTCGCTGTCTTCTCCGGGAGAAAACTCATTTAAAACTGACTGAGGCAAAGTAGAAAACCATCCAGTGGTCAGACAAATCAAAAGTTGACATTTCTTATGAAAACCCTCGATGCCAGATTCTCTGGACTGAAGCGGAGAGGATCAGCAGTCAGTTCTGATGGTACTGGGATCCGTTAGAGCCCGTGAAATGGGCAGCTTGCACATGTGGACATGAAACATTAATTCTGAAAGTTAAGTACAGGTTTTAGAGTAACATGCGTTCCCACGTAGACGCTCATTCATGAAACGTGAGAAGAGCAGACTTGTGCGTAAACTGCAGGGAAAAATTTATGTTAATGTTAGTTCTTCTTGTTCTTCACAATGTTAATGCTTATATGGACTGCTTGCATGTTTAAGCTTCAGACTGTGTGTCAGCAGGTTGATTTAATTGCTGACAGACATCAATGCAGCGATTTGGGCCGTTATAGAGCACACCAATGATATCATGACGCTCCTTGGCTGGATTCGTAAGGTTACAAGTTTACCCGAAGGTTTCGAGATCACATGAATGATGGGGTAATCTGCACTTTTATGGGGGTCCCTGGGTAAGGTTTATGCTAACTAATGAGCTTTGTGAGCGCTTCTAACCTGCAATAATTGGAATTCACTAAAGATTTCTGAGTTTTAGGCGGTGTTCACGAATCCGGAGCACATTTTTAGCAAGGAGGTGAAAAGTTTATGAATGAGGACCAATGTCTTTTTTGGAGAAGGCCTTGTGTATTTCAGCAAGACAATGTTAAAGTGCTGCTGCATCTGTAATAACAGAATGGCTTCAAAGTAGAAAAGGTGCACTCATCCAAATCCAACCTTATCCTGTCACACACTGCAAATTATTTGGTTCTTACCACGAAAAAAAAACTTACATTTAGATGCGTTAGATAATATTTCTTGTTTTAATAATTACTTTCTTATTTTAAGTCTCAGTATAATCTTATATCAAGTAAAACTTTACTTTTTTGTCTCAAACAGGCATGGAATTCTAAAATGAGACAATTAACACTTAAAATAAGATGTAGTACGTTTTTCCTCCTCCTCATCTCCTCTCCTCATCAAAATAAATCTTGCTTCTAGATTTAAGAAAGGTATAGTTTGTTAATGAATCTTAAAACAAGTGTTCCTACAATCTTAATTTAAGAAATCTTACCAAGTGAAATTATCTTACTGTACGGACAGATTATTTTCACTTGTTTTGATTATGTTTTTCCTTAGTTGTAGTGTTTTTATCTTGTTTGAAGACTCCCCTTTTTGCAGAGCAGACTTGTTCGATTATCCAAATTTTCATCTCCTTATCAAATTTCTCCATCAGAAATGAATAATTACCTCTGAAAAATACACAGCAAAGAATACAAGGTAAATCATCTAAATATGAAACATGGAGCTCAGCAGGAGCATGATATTAAAGATGGCTGCAGATATCAGTGGGTGAGTGTGAACCTGACCCTGGGTCAGTCCACTCTGACCACCCGACCAAAGAATAAAGTCATAGTCCACTCAACTCAGAGCATCTTTATCAGCACAGCACCGAGGGCAAGCAACGTACACATGTAATTAAAAAAACCTGAAGGGAAATCTCTAAATACTCTAAATCCATGCAGCATGATATTGTCAAACACTGGGAGGAATCAGTAGAGTAGTCTCACCCAAAAGATCTTACATTTCCTGTTTGAAGGCTGCACGGCCCGGGATGCGTCGTGACGCGCGCGTCCACCAGAGGGTGCTGTTGCACCGTGGAGCAGCCTCGAGCGGCCGCGTGGTCGGGAGGCGTGGGAGGTCTCTGTCAGCGCCCGCCTCACCGCAGAGACACAAGTTAATGAAAATGGAGAGAGATTATGTTGAGCATGATGCTTAATTGGATTTCTTTAAATAACGCTGGACGCTTCGCGCTCCGGTGACGCTGCGTGTGCGCTGCTGTTCAAAAATGCAAAACGACCGGACAAAGAGCCAGGAATATTATCACATGTATCACACATGTATGTGTGTACAGGTAGGACACACCATGTTACTGCAGAAACAAAAGTATTTCACTAGTATATGAACACTTAGAATAATCTGAAGCTTCCAGATCTTTTTCAAACATTTACCTGTTGATATCCACGTCTCATTGTGTGTATTTCATTACAACTAAGTACATAAAATTGAATGATATGCACTTAAATGATAGATCAGTCCAATTACAATCTCTTATGATACATTCAATTTCTATTTAATTTTAGTCCAACCTACGGTGTCACCTAAAGTCAAATATAATTCACAAAATGTACTTGCCAGCTGTCATATATCACACCCTTTTGGGTGAATACAATCGGCAAATGGGTTTTACATCAGCGTAACAGTTTGCGGTTGCAACCCACAGCAGGCATACTGAGAGGGAAAACCCATCGCTCATACAGGTGGATAACGTGTCATTATAGTGTCTTTGGATGGAGCGAGAGGGAACAAAGCCTGAGGAGCATGCTGGACATCACAGTGGACAAAGCTGGCCAACACTGAAACATGTTTAAGATCTGGACAGATTTTCAAATGTGAGAGACCACACACACAACAGTTAATCATGAATTTACAGTTTTGTTTCTGTCATACGGAGATGAACCAGAGAGCCCAGCACACACCGGAAGACTCTATTCAGAAACAACCAGACTGTGAATACGTCACCATGTCGGATTTTTAACATTTTTTTTTTTTAACAGTCTGTCAGTCTTAACACACGTCCCACCACAGGAAGGTGATAAGATAATGCTCAGAGTGCGATCGAGACAATCAGGATTTTTACCCAGGATTGGAGAGAATTCAGACCGAAATGGGCCCAATTATCTTGTCGAGTGTGTAGAGACTGAGAAACTTAGAGATAACTACCATCTTCTCCACCGTCCAATACCTAGTAATGAAAGGTGAAGGCGAAATTGCTGAAACAGTAAAGACATCCTGTTAAAGGGGATATATGTTCTATCCTTTTCTCCACAAATCGATACAGTTCCCCGAGGTCTTAATCAGATGTCTGTTTTACCTTCAGATTTGCAACAGCTTTCCTTTCAACACTGTCTTGACAGCTGTGTTCTTAGCAGCTGGTTTTAGGACTCTGTCATCCCACTTCACAGAGCTGTAGCTGTCCTACTCCTGAGATACGGTCAGTTCAGCATCACGTGAAGTTGACTAGAGGCTGGATAGTCTCTGATCTGGGTATGTGATGTCACAGCCGTCCGCAGATCTGAATGGCTCATTGATTTTACATGATTTTCAGACCGATGCCTGTCCAGACACAGTGACGGAGTTGTGTTAGGCCAGAGTTTTTTTTAAGTGCTTGACACTTAAGACAACCAATTATACACTGTGATGCATGGAAAAGCATTTTTGTCTTATGTCCCATTTAACACACATAAGTGACGGATTTAATCATTAGATCCTTCCCTGAAGTGATACAGACTGAAGCAGTACGCTGCACTCCGTGCTGCAAATCTGTTAGATAGAGGACTCGTTTCATAAGTCTTTGTGAGCGCGTGTGTCTGAATTTGTTTTAGTCAGGCGGTTCAGGAGACTCTACCTTGTGGCTCGTCTTTTTTTGATCAATTCTGCTTCTTCCTTTTCCTCTAAACAGACAAAAGCCTGAGCTTTAATTGCTGCAGTAATAACACACACACACAAACACGCACACACTGATTGAACCATTAATGTCGCTGCCAAGGTCTCTTTCTTTTTTCTTTTACAATTAATCTCATGCCACATCTCTGAGCTATATGCCTTAACCCCCCCCCAGGGAATCTGCAGGGCTGTAAGAAGTCTGCATGAGCCTTGAGGGATAATTCTTGTTTGTGATATTTAAAAAAAAAAAATCTTTTTGCAATTAAAAAGATTCTATTTGAAATTTTCATAATATCCCCTCACTATAAAACTTTATGTACCTGGAGCTCTGTGGGAGCACTAATCTCCACTATACACCCACAGGGCAAACACAGTCTCCTGCAGCTGAAGCCAAAAAGCAATTAAAAGTCAGTAACACGGAGCCAACCTGTCCATTGTTCTGGATGCATTCACCTGATGCCAGATGCTCCGTAAATACAAATGTAACTCTTTTAACAGCTGCTGTGGTGAACTAGGTTTGTGTTTGCGAGTGAGGAATGGTAAAACACATCTGACCCTGATGAACAAGGTGAGAGGAAAACTGCTCCTGCAAATGTTGATCATTATCGACAGATCTCCAGTTACTTAATACAGCAATCATAATTTTGTTAGTCTTATTGTGACGTTATTAGTACTCTGAACAGCAAACGTGCTGCGGGGACAGTTGTGATGAGGACCAGGGTCGATCAGACTTCTCCAAGCTCAGCTTCTTCTCACTGATTTCCCCTGAAAGTGGACTTTCTCCACCGTTGCTTCATTCATGAGCAGGAAGGAGGACTGAATCAAAGTCAACACCCGATGCAATTTGTTGGGTTCCACAAATGAACTGAATACAAGGGCGTAACCATGGTATAGACATTGGGGGGGTCCAAATGAGAGCCATCTCCCAGAATTTTTTTAAAAGGTGCATTTCCCACAGTTCTGTGATTTTTATTTATTGACCATCTGAAATCACATTTATAGGAATAGTCTGCAATTTCTCTGAGATAGTAGCAAATAGTATAGCTTCCAGTGGGGAAAAATTACATGCCTAAAGCATGTTGATGTAAATATTGTGATTGGAAAGACAAAAAGTCCATAGCACATGATGGATTTTTAATTCCAAGTTAATTTGTATTTTGTTGATTTGTCTCAAAATGAATGTCTGCACATTTACACTGAAACATTTAATGTGAATGAAATCATAGATTTGTACAAAGAATTAAATGTAAAATATTGATGTTAATTGAATATATATACAGATTTATTCATTTGACATTAAAAAAAAAATAGTGTGGCCTGTCCTTACAGCATCCCTCTCCCTGTCTCTCTGTGCTGCCTGCATTATGATCAGATATTATTATTGGACCAGAAGAACAGTAACTGACCCTGAGGATCTTTTTAATTTGATTTGTTGAATATTTTGCTTGTATTACTAGTGTTACACACACACATACACACGGAGAGAGAAAACAGCAGCACACACGGAAGACACATCATATTATATGATACAGTCTCTTCACTTCAAGCTAGCTAGCTCAACTAACAAACTGAGCCCTTTTTTAACAAGTTAAATATTTCAAATTAATTAAAAATTAACACACTCAGTATGACAACATCACTCCTCTTTAGCTATCTAGTTGCTTACTGTCTAAAAAAAACTTCGTATGTCCTGTTTTTTCTGCTTTTTCGGTAACGACATTGTGCCCTCCTTCCTTTCACATTCAACGCTGTATCGTTTCCTCTGTCGGAGCCGGCGGTTCAAACCGAGAGGCGTTAAATGGGCGCAACCAAGTGTACAACTGGTAGAGGGTGGTCACACACTTTTGTTTTCCTTATAAATGGAAATAAATTGATCGGTAAATATTCGGAAATAACAAGAGACGGACTGTTGAGCCAGGTTTCATAAAAGGAGGAAATATTTAACATATTTACACATAATATTGGGGGGAACAGATTGGTATTTTCCCAGTATTAGGGGGGACACGACCCCCCCAAAGAATGCGTGGTTACGCCCATGACTGAATATAATATGACTTAACTGGGCTGTGTTTAACGTGACTTCCACTCACCTCGTTTATTTTCTGTTATGCTCCTGCACTTATATAGTCCCTCGTTAACCTTATCCAGGTGCTACAAAGTACAAACACAGTCGCAATAGCGCTGTAGTGTGACGGTGTTTATTTATTCACTCTGCACATAAGGGGGGGGGGGGGGGGGGGGGCAACACAGCGTTCAGTGTCGTCCTGTCAAAGGATAAGTTGACATGTGGTGGGTCTTAGGATCGATCCTTCAACCTTCCAGTTGGAGTTACTATGTAAGGGGCCTTGTTGTTTTTTTTGTGCATTTGTATTATTCAAATGAAATGCATTGAAAAAAATAAACACCCACATAATACCTTAACGGGCCCAGGTTTCAGGATACACATGCAGTATATGAATACAGCACACTATTGAAATCATCGGAAGGGGCGATAAAATAAAGTCTCTCTCTTTCTGTGTGGACAGGAGCAGTTAGCAGCTGTAAATGGAGCTAAAGTAAAGTCCCAGATACCTGAACTGTACAAAAGCAGCATGCAGATGCCACTATCAAAGTATATTTGATTACTACTGCTAAGATGTTCAGATGTCTCCAAAGAAACTGCCTCCTCATACGGGCTTCACTCTATTTTAGAAGGCTTTTTTATGCCATGATGGCATCTAAGAAGATTTTAAATGTGGTTTTAAATTCCATCACAGCACTCAGCCTGCCTTAAGAATTTTTCTTTTTTCATTTTTTTTTTCTTTTGGTTACTCTGGTACAACCATATAAGAAGAAAGTTCATCCTGAGTTGAATTTCAGCTTTTACATATCAAGTCATAAAAAAAAAAAAAAAAAAAAAAAAAAAATTCTGAGCTTAGAATTTATTTGGGAATTTGAAATAAATAAAATGTAAAAAGCCAAATATGTACTCAAATACATAATATTTAAGTATCAACTTAAACATGTAACACAATCCTGTCCGTTTTTGTGGGGCAGCATGGGTCTAAAAGTGTGTCTGACAAGGAGTGGTTGAGATATCCAGAGAACTGTATCAGTTCAGGGTAGAATGAATTAGCTTTCTACTTCCTGTCATGATGCATTTTCTGTACCTCAGAAATGGAAGACATGAAGCTGTAACACTGATTTTAGCACACCCCCGCAAAGAGCAGGTTGGGGCTAAATCAGTTGGCTGACTCAACCACATAAAACCAGCTGCTATGAACATATCTGCTAGTCGTAACAGCTCTGACTCGGTGTGTTTTTGTGCTTTAGCCCCGTTGTTTGACTGAAACATGACACAGATATATCCTTATAATCTCAAGATTTGCCATCTTGCTGGAAGTCATTGACCATATGCCTATTTTCACATTCACATTCACACATTTATTTTCACTTGGAGCTCTTACAGTAATGTGATTACAGCCAATTACGCTGATTACATTTAGGAAACATTGCTGAAAATTGCATTTAATGTTGGCCTGTTCTCCTACGCTGTGAGGAAACTAGTCATTTACTGTAACTGTATGACGTCAAACCCAAAAGGATCTTGAGGCAGACAATTTGACATTATTTATTGTTAATCATATCAAACACATACTTGTCGGCTAATTCCTGCTTGAAAGAGCTAGTTGCCAGTAACCAAGAGCAGTCAACACCTGTTCATGTACCGAGATGGTGGTTCGGACTGTTTGACACTGGACTCAGTTCAGCACATGAGCACTGCTCTTGGGAATGTAAGTCGCCATATCAGCCAGTCATCATCGTGAGCCAGGAAAGGGACTCTGCACCTTTCAAGCTCTCTTTTGTACACACTTTATAAGCATACGTTTATAAATGAGACCCCATCTTATTGCCTATTGAGTGCTGAATTGTAAACATTGGAAATAAGAAAGGATGCACTTTTTTCACATGATCTGTTTGAAACTTGATTTTCATAAAACCTTCTGAACCTTATTATAAAAATAGAATCGAGATTTTGGTCATTAAACTGTCTAACCATCAGGCAGCACAGAAAACCACCATTCCCTTTTAGCTTGACTCTTACAGAAAATAACACAAAGGATCTCTGGGTTATTCTCTTCTTAATTTAGAGTTGCATGTTAAATTAGCAGTCAAACAAACATTTATTAGTCTAGACTTTAAATAAATGTCAAACCCCACATTTCCTTTTTGGTTCTCAAGAACTTCACTCATGCATTATTACCTCCAGACTGGATTCCTGAACACGTTATATGTCAGAATGGAAATGCCATCAATATTACACCTGAAGCTGGTGAAAATATCTGCACTTAGACTCCTGACAGATAAGTAACCATCAATTTATTTCACTCGTCCCAGAATCTCTCCATGATTCACTTTTTATTACCTCCGCCAAGGAGGTTATGTTTTTTGCTGGTGTTTATCTGTCTGTCTGAGTTTAAGATAACTCAAAACGTTATGAATGGATTATGATGAAATTTTCAGGAGTTGTCAGAAATGTGAAAAGGAAGAACTGATTTCATTTTGGCTGTGATCCAGAAGAAATCCTGGGTTCTGGATCACTTTCAAATTTTCGATAACATTGCGGTCAATGGGGCCAAAAATTTTGTTTCTCAATATCTCCGTTAATTATTGCCCAAAACTCATGAAATTTGACTCAGGGATTAACAATGGAAACCTCTATCAAATTTCAAAGGCTGATCCATATCTGATCCATAACACGGATTTTATCGTAATCTGTAAATCGCTATATGGGGGAATTGTGGCACTTGGTGCTTTTCTAGTTAAGATTAGGATTAGCCATTAAATAATCATCATAATATACAGATGCAAGAACAATCTAGTGAGTCTAGCATATATGATTTTTATATTTGTTTCTTGTCACTTGCTGAGATCAGTAGAACAAGAGCTATTATAATTTTCAGATCCAGACTGATATTTTGGTCCAGCTGTGCTCTCTACATAAATAGACAAATACTTAGTAATCTCTGCAGCTTCCTAAACTCCAGATAGTACCAGTAATATACTTTTAGTCAAGACCAGTGCTGTCAAAGTGAATGCATTATAAACTTTAATAGCTTTTACTCGTTTAAAACAGTTACTGCCAATAATGCAAGCAGTTGGAAAAGTTGTAGACGAGGTGGGATCTGTATTTTGAAAAGTACTTTGTGCAGATGCATTGATGTTTGATTTAAGAAAATAAACTTTTCTAATAGTCACATTGACACTCCACAGTGAACATGGAAAGTGTCAATAATGCAACAGGAACTGCTGACAGAGTGGTGCATTATTGATCCCATTAAAATTGTTCTTGGCCGTGCTGACATTGAAACTATCACAACTCATTCTCAACACGAAATAACTGTCATATTAGTCACAGCAAATGCTAAAACACTGACCAGAACTGAAACATTGAAAGCCCCATGCTTTCCTGCTTCCTGCTCATACACACTTGCTGCTTGCTCTCGCTTTTAACTTTAATTTTTATTGATTTTTATTGATTATTGACTGAAGTCTTTTTAGTAGAAACAGCAACGTTTATAGTTTTTCGACCTTCAGTGCTCTGTGTGCGTGGCCTACACACAGCTGAAGCCTGATTTGCAGTGTCTGAGCACTTAGCATCCAGCCAAAGCTAATTAGCCTGGAAAGGTGCTAACCGCTGGGCTAACCATCAACCACATGCCTCCCGTCTCCACTGAAGACTACCTCAGCCTCCTACAGAGGATAACGGTAATGGAGATGAAAATCCAGTGCTTAGAAGTAAAAAACGTGGAGGTAAATGGACTGTGCGGAAATGAAACAGCCTTACCATCGTTTCAGAATAGCAGAGATGAGCAAGCTAACACACAGCGAAGGAGTGCAAATAGCATGACCAAGAGAGAGGACAATAAATCATTGAGTGATAATCCTCCCTGAAACCGTTCAGGTGCAAAGCCAAAAGATAAATCATGTTTCCTGGAAACTGGAGGACGTATCACAGGACGAGCACATTGAGCTGAGATCTGTGATGAGACAGACTGGCCTTCACTCCCCCGAAGACAGAGGAATGCTTCTACCCCTGTAAATGAGAGGAAACAGGACTGGACCACTGTGAGAGGGAAGGTTAGCAGCAAACCTCCAAAACAGCTGAGTGTTAAGCTGCAAAAGAGATTTACTCCACTGACGGAGAACCCTGGATCTCTTTCGAACAACCATCCATCTCAGAGCAGCAAGGTAAGGACCGAACACCCGTCAAAACGTAAACGGCCAGAGAGAGAGCTAAAGGCTGGGCCTGAAACTGTTATAGTGGGGGATTCTGTTGTAAAGGACTTACATAGATGGTGCAGTAAGAACACCAAAGTCCTCTGCTGTCCCAAGGACATGGTCAGTGACATGCAGGAGAGAATTCCTAAAATCCTGGATGAATTTCCACCAGCGAGAAACATTGTTCTCCATATGGGGACAAATGACGTTTCCAAGCAACAGTCTGAGGTCCTGAAACGAGACTTTACTGGATTATTACACACAGTGAGCTCTCTGAATGCAGCTGTATTCATCAGTGGACCTGTTCCACCCGTCAGAGGAGGCCAGGTCAACTTCAGCAGGCTGCTGGCTCTGAATAAGTGGCTTTCATCTGCATGTGCTGATCACTTAGTGCATTTTATTAACAATTTTAACTTTTTTGGGAACGCAGGCATCTTTTTAAGACAGATGGATTTAACTTTAACAAGTCAGGGGCGAAACTGTTCGCCTCCAACTTGTTTTATTGCCTACATCATCCATCTGCACGTGGCGCCAAGGCTGTGATTAACATGGAGTTATCTCATAGAGGAGACCAAACAAAGCCCAGTGAAGACCTTGAGGAGGAACCACCAAGATCACCCTCCTCACCCTCCCTTTCTCCCTCCTCCCCTCACCTCTAATTCACAGAGCAGATGATGGAGCGAGTAAATGCTGGGCTCAGATCTACCCCCCGGCCAAATCCCTCTTTAGGCCCAAATCCCTTTGTATCCCCTACACACCTCCCAACAGAGAACCCCAGGTCACAACCTCCAGCCTCGCCCCCACTGCAGCAGCTGGAGTTACAGTGTCTAGCCCCGCCCCCACTGCAGCAGCTGGAGTTACGGCGTCTAGCCTCGCCCCCACTGCAGCAGCTGGAGTTACGGCATCTAGCTGAAACTCCAGTTTGATTTCCAGAGGGTTCAGGATCACAACAGTCGTGACTTTTCCCAGAATAAGCCAGTACCCTCCTTATTAGAAGGTGTTGAAATTATTATTTTAGATGACAGGAGGAGGAATGTAGCTCTGTCAAATCACAGAAAGTTGGGCTCTATCCCTGTTTTAATAGGTAATAGAAAAAGGCTGGTAAATATGCAGAGAAACAAGATTTACCCAACATATTCAAATCTTGTGTTCATTCCTCGCCAGCCTGCCCATAACAAGAACTGGACAGATAATAATCCTAGCACACTGAAACTAGCGTTACTAAATGTTAGATCTTTGGCAGGAAAAACATTTCTAATCAATGATTTTATTACAAAGCAAAAACTTAATTTCTTGTTTTTAACAGAAACCTGGTTAGACAGAGAAAATGATTCAGTATTTCTTATTGAAGCAACCCCTCCAAACTTCAAGTTTGTGAGTGAAGCTAGACTACATCAGAAAGGTGGAGGAGTGGCTGTGTTGTTTCATGACTCCTTCCAATGTAAACAGATGTCTTATAAAAACTTTGCATCTTTTGAATATGTAGATCTCCAGATGAATTCCCCTGGTCGTGTGCTGTTCATTAACATATATAGGCCACCTAAATACTCTACAAGGTTTTTTGAAGACTTTTCTGAACTTCTGTCAATAATCTGTGTTGATTTTGATTGTGTAGCTGTTTCAGCATCTATACTGATAAGGTCCAGGACAGAATGACCAAAGAGTTGTCATGGCCTGGTCGGACATGGCAGTCCTGTGTGTGTGTATGTCTGTCAAGTTGGCGTCTCTCCCTGTCTTTAGTGGTTCCTGTTTTACTTTGAAAGGTCTGTCTTGTGTTCATTGTGTTCTGCTTTGCTTCCTTCCTCTCGTTACCTTGATTCCCTGCACCTGTCTCTCATTTGTTCCTCTGTGTATTTAAGTCTTGTCATTTTCCCCTGTTCTCTGTGGGTCCATTTGGTCTTTGTGGTGTGTTGCGTGTTCTGCTGTGCCCCTCTCGTCGTCCTTCTCCTCAACTTCAGGAAGTTAAGTTAAGTTGGTACTTTTGTATTTTTGTGTTTCTTGAATTTTTGGATTTTTGCATTTTTGCATTTGTTGATTTTGAATTCCTGTTTTTTGTTAATAAACCCCCTTTTTTTTGTGTTGTACTCCTGCTCCTGGGTCCTCCCTTAACACCAGCATAACATGACAGTTGTGTTGTGTTCTTGATAATTTTGGTCTGTCTCAGCATGTGAAAGAAAAAACGCATAACAAAGGGCACAGTTTGGATCTAGTCATCTCCAAAGGTCTGAATATTTCCAAGGTTGTGGTGATGGATGTTGCTCTATCTGATCATTCCTGTGTTTTCTTTGAGAGTGCTGTTATTGTCAACAAGAACATCCAAATAAAGGTTGTCAAAAAACGATACATGGGTGAAAATGCCAGTGAAATATTTCTACAAGCTTTCTCTCCCTCACCCCCTCTCTCCTGGCCCTCAGTTGATGAGCTTGTGGATCATTTCAATGGTAAAATTAAAAGCATTATTGATGTCATTGCTCCCATCAAGGTGAAAGTGATCACTGCCAAAAAGAGAGCTCCATGGAAAAATGCCACGCTGGTAAGAGCTGAAAAACGAGAATGTCGGAAAGCTGAACGCAGGTGGCAGAAACAAAGTTGCAGGTTCACTATGAGATCTATAAAGAAAGATGAAAGATTTATTTATTTATAATCTGGAGCTGAGAAATGCAAAACAATCATTCTTTTCTGACATCATTGCTAAGAACAGTAATAATGCTCGTTCCCTGTTCATTACTGTTGACAGGTTAACTAACCCTCCTGTGCCAGTAACCCAAGAACTCCTGTCCAACAAGGCCTGTAATGAATTTGCTTCCTTCTTTGCCTGATTTTCTGAATTTTGTCAGTAGTCAGTGTATGTTTCCACGCCAGGGGCAGCACATATGTCACCACTGTGTCCACCTAAAAACATAAACACCATGACCCACTTTTCTCCAATCAGCCCAAAAACCCTGGATGAGATAATTTGCCATCTGAAAACCACCACTTGCTGTCTTGATACCCTGCCAACAGGGTTTTTCAAGACTGTTTCAGGATGCACAGCCCCAGATATTTTACTGATTGTAAACACCTCCCTGCTCTCAGGAGTCTTCCCTCAGAGCCTAAAAACAGCCGTCATCAAGCCACTCCTGAAAAAGACCAGCTTAGACTCATCACTCAGCTTTGCAGTGTTGAGAAGAGAAGATGAGTCCCATTCACAGACAGCCATATAACTAAAACAAACACAAAAATCTGACATAATAAAACTTGTAAAGAAAACCAATAACACTCAAGAACAGTAAAAGAATAAAATCAATGAAGTCCTCCAGTGCTGGAGGAGGAATCAGGAGGAGGGGGGGTAAGGGAG
The DNA here is from genome assembly GCA_018398805.1 of Hirundichthys speculiger. Lineage (NCBI taxonomy): Eukaryota > Metazoa > Chordata > Actinopteri > Beloniformes > Exocoetidae > Hirundichthys > Hirundichthys speculiger. Next base: position 795,048 of record JAGFBZ010002547.1, on the reverse strand, counting down.
CCAGAGTCGGAGGCAAGGAGGAGTCATTAGTGACTTTCAGTAGGGCTGTTTCAGTGCTGTGGTGGGTACAGAAACCAGATTGAAATGTTTCAAAAAACTGGCAGGAGTGGAGTGGAGATATGGCTAAAGTTGCATAATCATGGAGCGTTGCTATATTTTGGAGAGCAGTGGAAGATTGGAGATGGGTCTGAAATCACCCAGGTTGTCAGGGTCCATGTCATGGTTTGGGATTTAGTTGTGTGGTCTTGGTTTTGTTTTGCTTCTTGGTTGGTTTGTTTCCTGCTTTACTTTGAAGGTCTGATGTTGTGTTTTGATTTACGTCCTTCTGCTTATTTCCCTGAATGTTTGCACCTGCGTCTTATTTGTTCCTTTGTGTATTTAAGCCTTGTCTTTCCCGTCTTGTTTTGCTGGTTTGTCTGTTCCTTTTTCCTTCTGGTCAGTCTGTTGGTTTCCTGTTCTCCTTCCCATGTTCTGGTATTCGTGTTCCTGCCCGATTGTCTCGCTGTCCACCTGTGGATTCCTACAGTTAAGTTTTGTTCTAGTTTTTTGCTAGTAATAAAAGACTTTTTGTGTGATCCTTCTGCCTCCTGCTCTCCTGCTTTTTGGGTCCAGCCTTGAATTCATGACAGTCCAAACCTGTTTTGTTTTTTCAGGATGGGAGTGATTGTAGCAAGTTTGAGTGAGGGTCAGACAGAACCAGTGGTGAGGGAAGTGCTGATGATGTTGGTGATGTGTGGGATAAGGGAGAGGGGAGACAGACCTTGATGAGGGGTAATGGAATAAGATCCAGGTGGCAGCTGGCAGGTTTCATGGTTGAGATGAGTTTGGAGACTTCAGAATGAGATAAGGGTAAGAAGGATGAAAAACTGACTAGGTAGTAGATTGAGTTCTAGTTCTGAGAGGAATGGGAGGAGGAAGATGAGGCAAGTTGTCTGTGTAAGGTTTCAATTTTTTGAATGAAAAAAGGACAAGGTATTAAATTTGTCTGTGGTGTGACATTGTCCTTAGGTTTCATTAGTTTATTGAAGGTGGAGAACAAGGTGCCTGGATTTGAGAAGCTGGAGTGGATAATTTCAGAGTGGAACTTGGGGTAAGCGTTACTGTGAGCAGCTTTGTGCGTGGTGACATGATCTTATGGGCTTGGGCATGAACAGTGAGTTTGATTTTCTTGTAGGGGCTTTCCAGTTGTCTTTGTTTCTTGAGGTTGTGTAGTTCTGGGGTGTACCATGGGGTGCAATGAGAGAAAGAAACAATTGTTGTCTTGAAAGGGAAGAGCTGGTTGAGGCAGGTGAAAAGTCTGGTTGCAGAGGTCAACAAGGTCAGGAGGGGTTGAATTTTTAGGGAGGGAGGAGCTAGTGATGATGCCATTTATGAAAGATGAAAAGGAGATGCGACTGAGAAATTGGAGGTTATGGAAGGCCTTTTTGCATATTTGTTTAGGGTGGGGAGTGGGAATGTTGATGTCCATTGTGACTAGGGTTGCCACCCGTCCCGTAAAATACGGAATTGTCCTTTATTTGAGAAAGAAATTTGTCCTGAATTTTATTAACGCCCCATACACACGTCTGTCACACACACATCAACACTAAATTTAACAATAATGAACAAAATGAAATACAGGAATCATTAAGGCCAGCAAAATCTTTGTGGCGGGACAACAGGACCTGCTGCGCTCTGTGCCCATATCTTTATATGTGTGTGCCAATCATCTTGTCACTCTCAGTGCCTGGCCCCTCCCCACGCTGTCACGGTTGCCTAGTTACCACAGACGCCGGTGCTGCGCTGCTACCCGCGCATTTTAAAAATGTCTACCCCATAGGGTTGCCACCCGTCCCGTAAAATATGGAATTGTCCTTTATTTTCATGTCTGGAAGGTGGCAACCCTAATTGTGACAATCAGGTGGTCAGAGACCATGTGGTTGGTTAGTGAGAGGTTTTGAATGGTGAGGGAGGCTGCTGAACAGAACAAATCCAGAATCTGTCTACAGCTCTGGGTAAAGGAATTCACATCCTGGGTAAGGTTGAAATTCAAATTCAAATTCAAAATACTTTATTAATCCCCCAAGGGGGAAATTCAAGTTTCAGTACACCAGTCTGGTGTATTTGAGGAGCTGCCAGCGTCCGGCGCTCCTTTTCATGCCAGGTCCCGTGGTCCGAGTGCTAACTCCAGTTAACAGCCGTTAACAGCTGTTAAAACAGTTAACAGCTGTTAGAACCAGTATATCTCCAAAACGATGACAAGTGAGATATCTCCAGGTCAGAGGAGGAAACACCGATAAACCAGACCGTCTCCTCTGGGAAGACCGAGCTCTATTCAGTCCGGCGAGCAACGGAGCCGACCGTCCCAGAGCCCGGTTCATCATGCGGACCGGACCAGGCCGTTGTCATCTCCCCTCGGCGGTGCTGGGCCCCACCAGGTCACCAGACGACCCCTGCCAGGTCAGCTGACCCATCCGGCGTGTAGACTGCTGGCGGGGGCAGCATGCTGCCGCTGCTACGTCGGGGGCTCCAGTCCTGGCTCCGTGACGCTGCAGCCCGGATCCAGTGGCGGTGGTTGCCGCGAGTAGCAGTTCAGGACTACTTAGCTTTCCCGAACCGGCCTCCAGCGACACCATCCATGTCCGCGGCGGCAGGTCTCCACCAGCCGCAAGAGGACCGATCCGCCCCCCAAAACAACATCCAAAATACATGCTGCTTGAGCTGAAATGAGGAGTTCCCGCTGTGACCAGCTGTTTACTTCACCATGCTAGGCTACTAGCAGTCACCTGCAGGTCGGGCAAGCCTAGCAGCATACCCCATGAGCTGCAAGCCAAGTGACAGCGGGTCCCAGCGGACTTCCTCTACTTCTCATTTCAGCTCTTGACAGCTCTGGTTTTGGATGGCATTGGTTAGTAGTCTGGTCAGTTAACCCCTTAAATGATCCGAGGTGAAAGTCGCTCAACTAGAGGACCCAGCTGCTGCAAGAGACAGAAGCCAACAATCTAGAAACAGTCCAGCTGGTCTCCTCTGGTTAGCTCTGGCCAGCCAGCAGCCTTCAAATAGGAGCAAAGATAGCTGCTCCAGGCTGCTTTGCTTCATCTTCAAACCCTTCCAGGCCAATCCAAAACTGGTTTCAGCAGTCTCTTAGTACAGCTAACAGCACAACAAGCCGTAATATCTTTGAATTGCAGTCTCTCCTGCTGTCTCCGTGGGGGTCCATGGCGTTCCTCAAACTGGTCACACCTATGAGATCAACAATACCTCTGCAAGGTCTTCATTACACTAAGATATGATATCTTAAAAAGATAATACCTTCAGAGAAAAAAATAACTAAAGTGGGAAGCAGAGCTACAGGCGTCCAGCAGTGACTGGGAGAGAAGGAAATACAAGACACCATTCTCACAGCTGATGAGACATGTGAACAGTCGGGACAGACGAGAACAGTAGATGTCAAATCTGAACTAACACACATGGAATAACAATTTTAAAATAAGACAGGAAGTAAAGCAAACCAACTTGAGCAAAGAAGACCAAGTAAGCAAGACTAAAACCTAACCAAACAGGGAACCTTAACAAGACTCCAAAACAGCAACATCAAAAACTCAATACCATGTTAAGTGCTCATGGCCGTGTGAATTTGGTTGACAATAAGTTCAAAGTTTCCTTTATCTTTTACCCTCACTGTAGAAAAAAAAAAAAGACTTCACTGCTGTAACTATTATGTTGGATACACTTTATGGTATTGACCTTCATGGTTTTGCAACACCTAAAATAAAATAAGCAGAACTTACTAATATAATGAGAGCTGAGTGGCTTACTGGGGATCTAGATCTAGGTCTAAACCTCTACTTCTCTAGTTGATGATTCATGCAATACAATTCATCATTGCTTGCCATGTTTATAATGACTCTTAAAAACTTTAAAGGTCTAAAATAAGCGGTAATTTTAGACTTTATTGTTGGCAGTCTTTAATGATTTTGTTGTGTTTCTGTGAACATTTTAATGTATATGTTGTCTATGTTTTGTAACAACTGCCTGGATTGCATAGGGTTTGCTTAAAAAATAGATTTTAAATCTCAAGAGCTTTTTCTTTTCTTTTTTTCTCCATCGTTAAATAATTACTAATAATAATTTTAAAAAAGTGTCTGCCATGGGACCCTAAAGTATTACATATTACAATGTTGCCCTAGAGAGATTTCGGACATTAGCTGGTAAAGGAACTACAGAACTTTCCATCACTACCGCCATGTGATATCCCTCTGGACATTTCCTATCCTGCAAATGCATGTTTTCATACATATGCATTTACAGGATCTGTATTCTTCCCCTGCGTGCTTGACAATTAATGCAGTGTCCAATAGTTATGAACAAGAACAAGTGTATGTGGTTATTCACACTCTCCTGCTGCATTGGTAAGTCCCCCAACTGTGTCACTGAAGATAAACCTTAACTCGTAGTAAAATGGCTGACAGAGTCTTACCCCTAAATAAGGGTGCTGACAAGTTAAATGAAACATAAATTCATAAAAGGGGCTCTAAATACATATTCACACTCAACAGTTCAGAAAAAAAGAGTTGGTTTTTCAGAAAATTAACTTCAGTATCCAGACTCAAGCTACAAAGCTAATAGTAATAATACATTCAGAATATTCAAGGCAGTGACAAAGAAACATATGTTAATGTTGACACAACGTCCACTTATGGTACTGAAGAATCACAGGAGTTTTAGTTCATTCCCAAAGGTAACTGTAAATGGGGACAATGAGAGAGAACAAACTGAAGAGAGAGACATACTGTATATAGAGAGAAACATTACGAGCATCACTGAAAGTCTGTGGTGATGCTTAACATGTACACAGTCTAAAATGATCAAAGAACTTAGTTTTTAGTGGTAATATAATTTTTTATTTGTAACACACAAATATAAATGAAAACTTTGTTGTTTATTTTTTTCACTCAGTCAGATACAACACATTTATGCATGTATGTGGATTTAGGTTAGTTGAAGACCTGGCATTCTAACAATGCTTCAAAGTAGGTTTTCTAAAACGCAACCATTGGCCATTAGATGTTGACAGGACTTCCACTGGAAAGTCCAAAGTCATTTGGGGATGTATCAAAGTATGGAAGTGTCAGCCATTTTCACTTCCAAGCTGTAAACTACAACTAGCAACCTTAAAGTGACCATTTATAGCCTTTAAACCACAATTCTTTCTCCAATTCTTCATTCTCCACCCGGATCCTCTCTCCTCTTGTCTCTCTGTGTTTTTTCTCTCCACCAAAATTACTGGGCTTTAAAAGTGCACCTCTGCTCAGTCTTCTCTCAGTCCCATTCCCTCCTATTAAGCCCCGAGAGTCTCAGGCTGTGTTTGTCTTCTCAGCAGGGTATTGATCAGCATCAGTGTTGACGAGTTAGGGCTCCTCTCCTACAAATAGATCCGGAAGGAGCTCAGTCGCTGGTTTTTCATTAAGAAAACAGAACAGATGAATGGCAGGGAAGAGGTAAAGGGCATCTGTGCTAAGAGTCTGATAATCAAAGTTGATGGTTCCCAGCCAGCTGGTCCTCCGTCCTTCCTGCTGGTTTATTAGTCAGGCTGCGCCGCTGGCTTTCTTGACCCATCCAGCTTGTTTTGATAGACAGAAATTGTGAGAAAAAGAAAATAAAGTTGCTCATCAGCTATGGCAATACTTTTGAGAAGATGTTATGAACAAGCAGAACGAAAAATGTTCTGTTTAAAGATCAGTCTTTTTCACCTCTGACTATAGCATTTTAGTCCTTATGTGATTTTGGTAAAAACAGACCAACACAGTGGTACTTTACCGTGCTGAAAGGAAAAAAACCTACCTTCATCTTACATCTCAACCTTTGTTCATGTCAGAATCTCTATCACACCACTCAAATATGTAATTAAAGCATTATTGGTGGTATATAAGTATATATGTATGTCGAGGAAATCTAATGTCTTGGCAGAATGTGTTTTTTTTCTTTTTCCTTTTATTGTCTAATTTCATCCATGTTATGTTCCTAATGTCTTGACTCTCTGCTCCGTCTCCACCTCCTCCTGCTACGTTTGCATCTGCATCAGCACCATCGTCTTCTTGTTTCACGATACTGAGAAAACAAAGCTTTAAGGTGCCTCTCGTTTACAATCAGGAATTAAATATGGATTAAAATGACATTTTCCATAAATCTTCACAATGAAGTGCAGCAGGATTCCCGTTTGCTTGTCTGCTTAAGTTGCACTGATTATCCACACCTATTATTATTATTATTATTACATTTTTATACGTAGCATAAATACATAAAATAAATAGTATCAAACATAATAAAATGAAAATAGGAAATATTCATGCTTTGAGGAAATAAACCCTTCAGCTAAAAAAACAAAAAAATAAACCAAAATTACTCTCTCTTTTTGCTAAGAAAATGAACTTACCACTTCTTTGACTGGGCTTAATTACTTCACTGTTGATAACATTGAGTGCAGAAATGTCTTGCAACAGAACTATTTTATCATTTCTCTTGAAGGTGCTGCTGGCTTCAGTGTTCAGATACACATTAGCACCAAAGTAATTCCAAACCTGTCAGTTTCCACATATTACAGTCATAATAACTAATTTTGTGAACTTTTCGTGCCAGTTCATTAAACTCATACATTTGCAAAAAAAAGAGAAGAAAAGAAGTTAAGACTAGATGCAGAAACAAAATATATCCTTACTGTGTGTAAGTTCATCTGTACATGCATTTATTTAACTGTTCATCACTGAATATTATTACTTCCAAAAAGCAAGGTGTGTAGTAATGCAGTGCCAAAGAGGAAAGACATCAGCAATGACGCAGTTGTTGCTGCCCGCAAAACTCTGTCAAGGGTTATAAGGCCATTCCAAAACTATTTGGAGTCCATCATTCTACAGTGGAAAACATTCAGGACTGTTGCCAGTCTTCCCAGGGGTTTACATCACCTCAATGTCAGCCCGTGCAGCTTTCAGAGCAACTGGGAAAAAAAACAAGAAAAAGCTACATAAGCTTCAACGGGCCTCAGTAGGTTGTTTTTCTTCTTTTGCGTATCCCTGAATGCAGTCTGTTACATCAGCTCTCATTCATCCTTGAAATTTGTGTTAGTTCTCTTGTCTACCTTTATTTTTGTTTAGTTACTTGTAGTGTAGGGTAGTTTGTAAGCGATGTGGACAAACCTGGTTATGTCTACTCTATTTTTCAGTATTTTTTTTTTACCTTTATTTCTCATGATGGCGGCTGCCGATTCAACAGCCTTGTAACAATTTTGAGGCAATAAGGAGAAAACTTTCAGTCTATGGGGCATCTAAAGTGGAGGAAAAAACTGAACTTATCTCTGTCTCCCTCCCCTACTGCAGTCATCACTAACTACACTGTCTTTCCTTATCCCCATATCATCCAGCACAGTTGCCTGTCCATCCCACTCACTGCTTCTACAGTCCAGACCAACCCCTTCTCAAGTCCTGTGCAGACCAGCTGTGTGGGAGTCTGAAGCCCATGTTTAACCTGAGCCTGCGCAAGATGCCACAGCTGGGGAAAGCTTCCTATCTGGTATGAGTACCAAAGGCCCTCATCCCAATGACTTTAACGACTAAAGACTGATGTCACACCTGATGAAGACCCTGGAGAGGCTGGTCCTTATCTACCAACACCCATGGATGAGTCCATCAATGGACCTGCTGCAGTTTGTCTACTAACCTGGTATTGACAACACTGTCATCTGCCTCCTACACAGGTCTCTTTCCCACCTGGAAAAAAGGGTGGGAGCACTGGGGCAATCAGGTTTTTTTTTTTTCAATTTCTCAAATGCTTTCATTTCATTTTTCATTTTATTGATTCATTCCAGACATGTCCAAACAATCTTATAAAGCATGACAATTTTAACGCTGGCATGAATCTATGTATCTTAAAATAAATAAATAAATGCATAAATCAATATACATAGACACATACCCATAGTTTTGAAACATATAGAACCTCTTGTACATAAATCCAAATATGTTACCCGTTTCCAAAAAAAAAGAAGAAAAGAAAATAAACAAAATAAATGTATACCCAATGTATACACACCTGTAATGGAGGAAAATATTTAGAGATATTTATCTATTATCTCCTCACTACGCATTTTGTCTTTTTGGTGTCAAGATAAGGTTTAATCAAAGTAAAGTAATTGATTTATTCAATCTGATTCTATTTGATTAAAGTTAACTTTACCATGAAATATGAATGAGGATTTATTAGTTAACCACTAGTTAAGAACACAAGCCTTTTAAGAATTCAATTTTGCGGTGAAGAGATCTAAGTTCAGGGATGGCAGATATGAGTTAAACAAATCACTCAGTGACTTTCTTAACATGGAAGAACATATATACAGTCATGGAAAAAATTATTAGACCACCATTTTTTCTTCACTTTCTTGTTCATTTTAATACCTGGTACCACTAAACATCATCATGTGACTAAAACAGACAGAAAAGAAAACACTGAATGCATAAAAGCAGTGTTTTTGGCAGTACAACGCCATTGCTATTGATGTAAAAACTTAAGTGATTTAGGTTATAATCAAGAAAACCATGGAAAATGGTAAGATATCAGCTCTTAAATAAAACTCTTATGAGCAATCTTTGTGGTTATCATTATGTTTGTCCAAACAAATGTACCTTTAGTTGTACCAGGCATTAAAATGAACATGAAACTGAAGAAAACAAGGGTGGTCTAATAATTTTTCCCATGAATGTATATATATATATATATATATATATATATACACAGAACAGAGCAGACTTCATTTGCTGAGGAGACTCAGGTCCTTTGCCATGCAGAGCACACCTCTGATGACCCTCTATGATTCTGTAGTGATATGAGTCTTTTGTTCTGGAGTGGTCTGTGGTTGTAGATTAAACTCATGTAAGATTAAGAAACAAGTGGGAAATTAAGTCTCAACTATTTTAGAACCTTTTTTGATAATTCCCACAACATAGACATACTATATTTGCTTAGATTTAAAAACTGCAAATGAATTAAGAAAATGTAAATGAAAGTAACAGTAATTTTGCATAATGATTCCTGTAATACTGAATAGTTTTGGAGTCAGTGTATGTTCAGTTGAGATCTTTGATTGAGCTTGCAATACTGATGAGGCAGCTTAACCTGGTGTTGTACCAACCTCTCAAATGCTTTACACATATTTAGCTGTGGTAAATATAAAATTCAGCCTCTCAGCTACAGTCTTCAGTGCACCCTAATGGCAGCAATATTTCGTCCTTGATCAGTTTTGCAAAGAATGATGCCTATTTAACTCCAGATTATTACTGCGGAGTCTGAAGGAGCATTTCATACAGATATTTCAGTGTGAGGAATCCTTGAAATTGTAGCCCTTGAGAGAAAATGAGTAAATGCATAAATGATTATATGTGTAATCTTGCAGAAAAATATTGTCAACAATGAAGAGAAGAAAAAAAAAAACAGAAAAGTGGAGTCAAGCACTTCACCGTGTATTACCGCTCTCCCCACCACTTTTATCCATCCCCTCCACCATACCTCTATCAAGCCAAATGGCTTTTTGCTTTTTCCCTGTCGACTCTTGGTATAATCCTCCCTGTTGTCTTAATATCAAGTGGAGAAAGGGTGAGATAATGGAGCAACAAGGGAGGAGGGATAAGGGAGGGTGAGGGGTGGGGGAGTGAGGCAGCATTATCCCAAAGACTGTCCTCTGAGGAAATAGCCCTCCCTTGTGTCAAACACGCAAGGCTATTATTAAAATCCACTCCCCATCCAATACTTTCACTTCCTGTTCATAATGGGCCTCATATGCATAACAAAAGCCAGTACACAGGAGGGAAACTCCGAATGCTTGGATAATGGATGTGTAGTGAGCGTTATGTGGCACCGAATCCACCCTCTGATGCACATTTAACAAGAGGAAGCACTCAGCCAAGACTGCTGACTGATGCTGTTGTTAGAGTGTGCATCTTTGTTGTCATTGTTTTGCTGATTGCTGTTCGTGTGAGATGCAAAGTGCTTGTCAGAATATGGAAACAAAGCCAGCTGTGACATCAAGCTGTTGTAAAAGGTGATTGCTTGTGGTGATTTTTCAATGCCATCATTGTGTTGCTTTGACCTGAGGAGGGGAATCACCCACAAAAATTTTCCGGGAGCAGTTTTGACAGGTTTCCATGATAGTACAACATGTGGAGTGTTGGAATTCAGCATCATTGGGTTTTTGACAGTTGCTCAGACAAAACAATGCATATGAATTTATCAAACTGAGCTTCCAAGATTATTATTCAGTATCTTTGAGTTGTCTTTGAATGTTTTTTTACAAAGAAAAACTGTCAGGAAACATTCCCAGAAATAGGAATTAAAACTTATTATGGGGTACAATTATGTATCTGTGTAATTAAATAACAACCAGACAACAAGTTGTGACTTCTTACTTGCTGATATAGAGGATGAAATTATGTGAAAAAAAATTTCAATGCAGCTACTTCTGAAATCACTGGCGCTGGTTTAAGGCAGCTTTAGACTACACGCCGTTCAACATTTGCAGATTGCTGATGCTGAACGTCTTAGTCTGATTGCAACTTGTTGTCTTGTAATTGAACTTTTGAAGTTTCGGTGTTCGATCTGTTTCATCGATCTGACACTGACTCAGTCACTCAATGACTCCATCTGATCTCATTGTCCAAAGACATTTAATATAATGCATCTATCATTTTGTCAACAAAAAGAAAGTGACATGATGTAAAATTATTTATTTAAAAATGAACTGTGGGTATAAAAAGCACTGCAAGCTGTTGGTTCAATGATTTGTTCAGAACACATAAAAAAGGAGAAGACAACTTCATTGCCTCATCGTTAAATGTTGCTTCGTAACTTCGGGTTTTCTTCTATCTCAGTGATTTCACACCACAGCTTTACATGACAGCTCCAGATATTTGGCACATTAGATATCGGTCATGGTCTGAGGCAGTCATGGGGCCATTTTGGTTTTGTCCTTCTTGTTCTGTGTTAAGTTGGTGTCAACCCCGATCTCTAGTGTTTCCTGTTTTATTTTGAAAGGTCTGTCTTGTCTTTGTTGTTTCCTGCTTTGCTTCCTTCCTTATGTAATCCTGATTGTCTGCACCAGCCTCTTGTTTGTCCCTCTGTCTATTTAGGTCTTGTCATCTCCCCTGTCTGTGCTGGTCCGTCTTCTCATGCCCTGTAATTCTCTTTTCATGTCCCGTGAGTTTTTTTTTCTGTTTTTCAGGCTGAGTTCTTGTTTCGATTACTTTTGTGGATTTTTGGTTTTGTTTGGACTTTGTTTTTGAGAATATCCTTCTTTTTGCTCTCCTGTGCTTGGGTCTTTCTTCCAACCTCAAAACCTCACAGATATCTGTGTGGTGCCAGAGATTCAATATGTCTGTTGATGAGCTCTGCAATTGGCTAAATGGGCTTTAAATCGTGTGGTGGAGGTGGCTTTACATTATGAACAGGGACACTTGTCTTAAAGTCTATTCAAAGTGATAGACTTTGAATATAAGGAATTTTCAAAGTGAATTCTAAAAATCTTCCGCAAGGGTTTAATTGGAAAAAGACGCAAATGATTTTTAATTCTCAAAACTGACATACTTTTAATGCATCATATCATACAAATCTACTACCCCTGACAGGCTATGCAGTTAAAGTAAAATTAGGGCTATACCGTGGTCAGAAAAAATATATGAACCCCTTGGAATTAACTTTATTTACCTGAGTTTGTGGCATGATGATACTGAAGGCAGAGCTGAAGTCCAAGGAAAACAGTTTGACATAGGAGTCCATGTTCTCTAAATAAATAAAAGACAGGTTAAAGGCTGATGATACTGCATCATTAGTGGAGGAGCTCTTCTTATGTACATACTGAAAAGGGTCTGCATATTCATCAGTACTGTCCTTTATATGGGCCATGACAAGCCATTCAAAACATTTCATGACAACTGGGGTCAGTGCTATTGACCAATAATCATTCAGGCCTGTCACTGCTGTGGTCTTTGGAACTGAAATGATGGTTGAAGACTTGTTGAAGGTAAAAGGAATGTTAAAGATGTCCATCAGCACCTTAGGAAGCGGGTACACACAATCCGTCACAACCTTGTCTGGGAGGATATCTGGACATGTAGGCCCCGATCGTACACCTCCCGTTACCCACTAGCCGCTACCCGCAAATTGCAGGTTTAGGAACATCCGCTAACTGCTAACGCAATCTTCCGCCTTCGTAAAGCTGCTACCCGCGTTGCCGACTCCCTTACTCACATTGTAGGTGTGGCAATGGGCGTGTCTTTTGTGCTTTCCCCCGGGTTTAGGATAGCGGGTGGTCAGACCACCACCGGCGCCCACTGCTGAGAACATGTTCTCGCGGCTCTGCCTGAGCGTGTTTACCGGGAGTGCACCAACTATCTGGGACTTTCAGGTAGCCGATAGGAATTGTCTGTGTAAAAATATTTTTACCTCCGCCAAGGAGGTAATGTTCTTGCCGGCGTTTATCTGTCTGTCTGTCTGTGTACAAGATAACTCAAAATGTTATGGATGGATTTTGAGGACATTTTCAGGAGTTGTCAGAAATGTGAAAAGGAAGAACTGATTTCATTTTCACTGTGATCCAGAAGAAATCCTGGATTCTGGATCACCTTCAAATTTTTTTATAACATTGCGATCATTGGGGCCGGAGATTTTGTTTCTCAACATCTCCGTTAATTATTGCCCAAAACTCATGAAATTTCACTCAGGGATTGACAATGGGAACCTCTATCTAATTTGAGAGGCTGATTCGGATCTGATACAGAACGGGGATTTTATCGCAATCTGTAAATCACTATATGGGAGAACAGTTGTGCTTGGCGGAGGTCTGCGCTCTCTGAGTGCTTTTCTAGTTAAGAAATGCTTTCCTGGAAGCTCACTGGCTCTATTTTTCCTGAGCAGTTTGTTGAAACTTCTTGGAGTACAAAAAAATAAAAATAAAAAAAATAAATAATTTGCTCCACATGAGTAAGAGCTAGTTATGTATATATCAGTGCAGAGGAGGAGGAAGGAAGAGGAAGCTCTACAGCAGAGTCCCAGTCTCCATAGCAGTTTGCAGGTAGCGCAACCTGCTCTTAAAGGCAATGGCTACTGACGCACTGATTGGTTAAACAGGTGGAACACCCTAACCACTCCCATGCATAATATATGCATAATATAGCGGTTAGCGCAGATAAGATCGTGGGTTTAGGGAGGTGGAAGATTCCGTTTTTTGCATTTTTTTTCCGCTACCTGCTATCTCTTAATAGTGGCTTTAGGAGGTTTGGTGGAAGACCGGGCCTGTAGCCTTGCAGGGGTTGACTTTGAGAAATTGGGGCTGTAGGTTTTTGCCTCTTCCTTTACCACTCTGAAGGGCAGCTGAATTGGTAAGTGACTGAACTCTGGTGTAGGGGAAGGTTCTGGAATCCTCAAAACAAGCATAAAAATGTTTCAAGGCTTCAGGAAGACACGAGTCCCTGGGGCATTCTGCATTACCTTTGCTGTAATTGGTGATGGACTTGATGACCTTCCACATGTTCTGTGGATCATTGGTAGAAAAGTGTCCCTGAATTTCCAGACATGGGAGGCTTTTCCAAATAGCTTTTGCAATAATTCAGTTTTTTTAATAAGAATTATTGAGTTAAAGGCCAAGGATTAACAGATAAATGATGACCTTTGTGAAGATTTATATATCGAGCCATTCAGTCCAGGATAGGTGCAACCTTTGATTAGCCTTTATTTAAATAATCCAGTTGTGCATGACAGCCACACCGCTCTATGTTGTACAGAAACTTGGCTACTTGGGATTATGATCTATATTATGATGTAAATCAGTGGTGACATTGTCTTTTAATTTACTGTCAGCATTCATTAATTTGAGAAGATTGACAGAAAAAAAAAATTACAGGAACACTGTAATCGGATTATAGCATCAAGTCAATTAAACGTCTGGGATATTGATTTGGTCAGGTAAGTAGCAGAGGGGGTTGTTAATCAGTTTCAGCTGCTTTGGTGTTAATGAAATTAACAACAGGTGCACGAGAGGGGCAACAACGAGACGACCATCAAAACAGGAATGGTTTTACAGGTGGAGGCCACTGACATTTTTTTCCCCTCCTCATCTTTTCTGACCCTTTTTCACCAGTTTTGCATTTGGCTAGGGTCACTGTCACTACTGTTAGCATGAGACGATACCTGGACCCTACATAAGTTGCACAGGTGTCACTACTGTTAGCATGAGGCGATACCTGGACCCTACAGAGGTTGCACAGGCAGTCTAACTCCTCCAGGATGGCACATCAATACGTGCCATTGCCAGAAGGTTTGTTGTGTCTCCCAGCACAATCTCAAGAGCATGGAGGAGATTTGCTGACAGTAAGATAGGAACTTTAGAGAAAATATACTTCTCATACTCAATGTTCTCTGCTCCCACTTCTACCGTCCATTAACTCTGAGGATGACGTGACCATTGACGAGCTGTCGCTTCATTAGGAACTGACCAATAGAGAGTCCTTTTACATCTTTCCAGATAAGGCTCCGCCCCAGAAATCCAGCACAGAAGTTCGCAAAACTTTTGAATTTGCAAAAAAAACTTCTAAATTTGCAAATAAAACTTCTAGATTTGCAAATAAAACTACTAGATTTGCATTTCAATGAAACATTTTTTTTAAAATATGCAATTACATTTTGTTTAATTTCAGTTTGTATAGTTTTGCTCTAAACATTTTTTGATTGAAATTGTTCCAAATGAAATTACAAAACAGCCTTATCATCTTGAAAAATAACTGTGGGATTAAGAGGAATGGAACAAAAGAGGTACAAAATCTAGAAGAAAAACCCTTCATTTTAATTATATTGATGCGACTGATCATGGAAATGGGTAACATGGACCATCTGTTAAGAGATTTAGAAACTGATTCTATGACTGGATTGTAGTTTGCCTTTACTAAATTGTTAATGTTAGGAGTAATTTTTATACCAAGATATGTAAAGCTATCCGTAACTATTTTAAATGGTGTTTGAACTGGGGGATTTACTCTTTCAGAGTGTCTAAGGAAAAGAATAGCAGATTTTGATTCATTAATTTTGTAGCCAAAAAGTTTACTGAAAAGTGTTGATGGTGCTGAGCAAGTTGGGAATTGAGTGTTCTAATTGGGACAAGAAAACTAGAATATCATCCGCAAATAGACCTATTTTATTATCAACATTCTTAATTTTAATACCGATAATGTTTTGATTGCTTTTTATAGCAATTGCCAGGGGCTCAATTGGATTCACAAACAGAAGAGGTGATAGAGGACATCCTTGATGTGTCCCTCTTGAAAGAATGAGAGGCTTGGATATTGTATCATTTGTTATTACAGATGCAACTGGGTTATTATATAAAATTTTTATCCAATTAGAAATGATTTTACCAAAGCCAAAACAGGCAAGTACTTCGTGGAGATATTGATGTTCAACTCAATCAAAAGCTTTTTCTGCATCCAGCGAAAGTACTGCTGTATCTGAACGTTCAGTCTTGCCATGGATGACATTTAGCACCCTGCGAATACAGTGAAAAGCCTGATGACCCTTAATAAACCCATTTTGATCCAGATCAGAAAGGAGAGGCAGATATCTTTCCAGTCTACGTGCAAGTACTTTAGCTATTATTTTAGCATCCGAATTCATAAATGAAATTGGTCTATAGGAACTACATTGTTTTGCTGGTTTTTCAGATTTCAGTATTACAACTATAAATGCATCACGCAAGGATGGTGGAAGTTTGCCGGAGTTGTAGCTTCCCACAAACATATCTAACAGTTTTTCCTTGAAAATTTTATAAATATCCATAGGTATACCATCTGGACCCGGGGCCTTACCCCCTTTCATCTCATCAATTGCTTCAGAAATTTCAGCTGTTGTGATAGGAAGATCTAAATCAGCTTTAGCTTTCTCATTAAGGAGAGGAAGCTTTAGTTGATCAAAAAAGTGTTGAAAAGAGTCACATGTCGCTGTGTATAACTCTTTGTAGTATGATTCAAACAATGTATTAATTGTTTGGGGATTAGATGTCGTATATCCATTGTCAGTCATAATTCTGTGGTTTTCTTCTCATTTTGTTGAGTTTTTATCTGCCGAGTGAGTAACTTCTCCGCTGTCTCTTCCTGGTCGTAGTAGGTCAACTTTAGTGTTGTTAATCCTGCTAGCACTTTATTTGTGGATAGCGTGTTATACTTTGCTCTCAGATTGCAAGATTTTGTTATTTTTCTCTTGTGTTCAAAACATTAATTTCCAATTTCATTTCCTTTATATCCTTTTCTAACTCCAACATTTGTAGATATTGTATGTTTGATTTATTTCTAGTGTAACCAAACATTTGTCCCCTAATATAGGCTTTGAAAGCTTCCCATCTTATTGTGGCAGAGTATTCAACTGAAAATAGTCATTAATATTTTGCCCAACCTAATCTAGAAATTTAGGATTTTGTAACCAATGTGGTTTCAGGTGCTATAGAGTCTTACCCTTAATGACAGTTGGGAATATTTACTTTTAAAAGAATAACTCAGTGGGACTGTTGACTGGAGCACTGTTCCTTGCAGTTGCTGCAATAAGGGACCTTCGTGCCATCGAAGTACTTTGAGCTTAAAATGCCATCTCAACGCAAAGCATTCAGTCATTAAGACTGAGAACGTTGTTGAGCTAAGGGTGTTCAGATGTAAAATGAGTTAGTGCTTCCAGTTAACATCCACCCCAGTGACACCAATGTTTTAAAAAACTCCCAGTCAGTTTTTTTTTTTTTTTTCCGAGATAACTTTCTGGAAATTGTGTCTGATGAACACAGCCTGAATCTACCTCCACAGGATGTGTCCTTACTTTCCACCCTTTTTCACAAATCTTTTGAATAACTCTCACATACAGAATCTGGTCAAAAAGCAGTTGAGGATGTGAGAAGAAATCCAATTCTGGACAGAAGACTGATTTGGGGGTCCTACATTTCCAATTCACTGCTTAAGTTTTCCTAAGGTGTTACACAAGTCACTGTTATATGTTAATATGGATTTGTTCAAACTAAAAATCCAATACTGAAGCCAGTGCAGTATGCAAGAATAAGGCCTGCCAAGTTTCACCAACAGTTTGGAATGAGATTATGAATCTTGGGGTCGAGTTATGATCCATGCTGAATTATTTTGGACATAAAAGAAAAAAAGGTGGGGTTAGAGTTAATATGTTTCCACCTAAAGTGCTGTGGTTTAAGGCATACTGCCAAGTTGACTGTCTTTATTGAAGACCAGGTTCCATCAAGTGCCAAGCTGATGTGCGTTTTGGTATTGTTCACCATCCAGAATGAATGTTCTGCATTGGCATTCAATTAGGCCAGAAAAATCATGTCAATCTGTGTAAGTCATTTGTCTCTTGAACTCCTCAACAGTTGATACTCAAAAAAAAAAAAAAAAAAAGACATTCAGCCACCTGAATAGACATGAGCTCATGATCTATGAATTCCATGCAGTATTTTATTGTGATGATGTAGTTTATTGTGGAGGAGTCGTTCTGGAGTCTAAAATCAATGCAATGCACAACCTCTGGCAAAAATGATGGAATAACCATTCGTTTTATTGTTTAATTTTGGAAAAAGAGTTTTACACAAAATATTTTAAGAATAATAGTAAAATGCTGTCGTTAACAGCAATTTCCTTAATAAAAAAAAATCAAACAGAGGAAAAAATATGTAATCACTGAATTCTGAAGACGTAATTATGGAATGAAAACTAGAATAGCTCCAGTAACCTCTGGCTTCTATTAGGCTTGAACCTAGCTATGGACAAACTGCATTATCATCAGCTCGGCTCCAATCTTCTTTTATTGCAGTTACCAGATCAGCTTAGCAGGTTGGAGTCTTGTCTATTTGCAGGCAATGTGACTGACATACATTATATCGCCAAAGGTATTTCCTCACCTGCCTTGACTCACATATGAACTTTAGTGACATCCCATTCCTAATAATTATGGCATGGCTCCACCCTTTGCAGCTAGAACAGAACTCTTCTGGGAAGGCTGTCCACAAGGTTTAGGAGTGTGTTTATGGGGATTTTTGAGCATTCTTCCAGTTGCGCATTTGTGAGGTCAAACACTGATGTTGGCTGAGCTCTGGCTCTGTGCAGGCCAGTCAAGTTCCTCCACACCAGACTCTTCCATCCATGTCTTTATGGACCTTGCTTTGTGCACTGGTGCACAGTCATGTTGGAAGAGGAAGGGGCCAGCTCCAAACTGGTCCCACAAAGTTGGCAGGATGGAATTGTCCAAAATGTCTTGGTCTGCTGAAACATTCAGAGTTCCTTTACTGGAACTAAGGGGCCAAGCCCAGCTCCTGAAAAACAACCCCACACCATAACCCCCCCTCCACCAAACTTTACACTTGGATCAATGCAGTCAGACCAGTACCGTTCTCCTGGAAACCACCAACCCAGACTCTTCCATCAGATTCCCAGATGGAGAAGCTTGATTCATCACTCCAGAGAACGTTCCTCCACTGCTCTAGAGTCCAGTGGTGGCTGCTTTACACCACTGCATCTGACTCTTTCCATTGTACTTGGTGATGTCTGGCTTGGATGCAGCTGCTCCACCATGGAAACCCATTCATGAAACTCTGAAGTTTGGAGGTCTGTAGTGATTGACTCCTCAGAAAGTTGACGACCAAACTGTATTATTTTAACTTAGGACTAAAGATTTTTCATTTAGATTTTACCTTCAATTAAGTTATGTGTCTATTTACTTACTGCTTTGGAAGTTTTCTTTCTTTTTTTCTCCTATTTTTTGTTTACTCGCTTATACATTTTCTCTCATTGGCGCATAACTTGACACTTTTAAACTCACTATTTATGTCTTGATATGTAAAAGCTTAGCATTGAAATGGGGTGTACTTTATTTTTCACACGACTGCATTTCCCACTGTTCCTACTGGGTTTGGCAGCGTACCTTGTGATTCTCCCACTCTCACTCCTTTCTCTTGGTTTCTGCCAATAGCAAGTACTTTCCCCTTCCTGGCAGGTTGCCTGATGCTACAAGACTTTGATCTACTGTGACCTTTTAACAAATTCTCCATTTCCTGGTAGAGCTAAAAGGATCGAAAGAGTCTGGGGAGGACAGGCACCCACAGAGGGTGAGACAAATTGGCAATGAAGTAAGGACTGATAGAGTGGAGGTGGAAGCCAAATGCATAAAAATAAAACAAAGTCGCCATCAAAGCAGTATCAGGGTTTTTTTTTCTACCTTGCTCCTTTAGCCACCTCCTCTCTGTCTTTTCTCCTCATTTCTCAGGGTGCATTAAGCCAAGTTGGCAACATTTCAGGGTTGGCTGCTTATTGGAAAGTTGTCAGCTCAAGTTAATACTTCAGCTTCATAACATCTTCCATGATATAAAAAATGGGGGAAAAAAAAATGCTATGTTCTCCTTCCCCTGTATGTTAATGACTAGGATCTTATAAGAAGGATGTAATGGCAACAAACAACAACCTTCATTTATTAGTTCCATCCATTCACCTTTTCTCTATACCAGCTTCCTCTCATTCAGGGTCACAAAACATGTGGCGCTCTTGAATAATGCAAATTCACTGATAAGACTTAATACACTTGTGAGTAAATAACATAAGCCGAGGCAGCTATGACTCAGTTTGAAGAGGGTTCAAGTTCAGTCTGGAAGATCAGTGTGTCAGGATTAAACCAGGATTTCTTGGTTGAGACTTTTGCAGATGTACCCTACTATGGAAAGCAGTTTTTATTCTTCTGAAGCAATCTGAAATAGACCAAGGGCATTTGTGTTTCCACCACAACCAATCCTTTATTTGACTTTCTATTGGTTTCCATGGTACCAGGATGAAATACTTAAATGTAGCACTAAATGCATTGTTGGAAGTCATGCTTTTCTCTTTTTTTCTTTTTTTTTAATGTTTGTGAGATCAGATTGGCCCTGATTGGATGGGATGTTCACTTACATAGAAGAAGATAAAATGTACACTATTCATGATGCAATATGGCACTGAGCATTGAGAGCAGTATATAGGGCAGTGGTTCCCAAAGTGGGGGGCCCGCCCCCCAGGGGGGGCGCGGAGCCATTGCAGGGGGGGCGTGGGGCACGGATGGGATAAATGAATCAGTCAGTCAGTAATTCACACTGCAAGCGTAACATGGAGAAGTTTTTGATAGGGGGCGCGGGGCTCCCACGTAAACGCAAATCAGAGGATGAAGCATCGCCAAATGTGCTTCCAAAGCAAGAACATTCCAAGGCAAAGACAAGGAAAATATGATGACTCATATCTTGATTTCGGCTTCACCTGTACAACGGTGGGTGACGAGGAGAGACCGCAGTGTGTTGTCTGTCTTAAAGTGCTACCTTGCGACAGCTTGAAGCCGAATAAGCTGAGACGACACTTGGAGACAAATCATCCAGAGCACAAAGGCAAGCCAGTTGAATTTTTCAGACAAAAACTCGTAAACTGCCGTGCTCAACAGTCCATCTTTACTAAAGCTGCATCCGTGCCGGCAAATGCTCAACCCGCCTCATATAAAGTTGCCTACCGAGTGGCGCAGTGTAAAAAGCCGCACACAATAGCGGAGGAATTAATACTTCCCTGTGCTATGGAAATGGTATCAACTATGCTTGATGACTCTGCAGCCAGCAAATTAAGAGCTATTCCTCGGTCCAACAACACCATCGGCAGGCGCATTTATGACATGTCAAAGGACATAGAGGAGCAGCTTCATGACAAAGTGCGTGCCAGCCGCTTTTCTCTTCAGATGGATGAAGCCACGGACAGTAACAAAGACTGTTTGTTCATTACGTACGTCAGATTCATCGATGGAGATGACATGAGGGAGGAATTGCTTTTCTGCAAAAAAGTTCCTGGCAGAGCCACAGCAGAAGAACTGTTTAAAATCATTGATTCTCACTTGAAAGAGGCCAACCTGAAATGGGAGGACTGTGTGGGGATCTGCACTGATGGAGTGCAGGCGATGGCTGGGAAACGGGCAGGGCTGCAAGCGCTCATCAAGCGCGTCTCCCGCAGTGTGCAGTGGACGCACTGCATGATACACCGCGAAGCGCTGGCATCTACACAGCTGAGTCCCGAGCTGAATGATGTAACGATCGACGTTATTGCCACCGTCAACTACATCAAAACACGACCCGTCAAAGCCCGGATTTTTGCGGCACTGTGCGAGGAAATGGGCTCCGACCACACAGCTGTTCTCTTTCACAGCGAGTCCCGATGGCTGTCACGTGGGAAGGTGCTGTCCAGGGTCTTTGAACTGCGAGATGAAATCGGCATCTTTTTGAAGGAAGAGGGCAATGATCTTGCCCACAAATTTGACTGTAACAAGTTCCTCATGAAACTTGCATACCTCAGTGACATGTTTCTGAAACTGAATGAAGTGAATTTGCAGTTGCAGGGCACAAATACACACCTCCCACATCTGGCAGATAAAATCACAGCATTCACCAGAAAACTTGCGATGTGGCTGCAGCGACTGAAGGTTGGAAATGTGTGTGTGTGTGTGTGTGGGGGGGGGGGGGCAAAAATTTTCGTATGTACCAAAGGGGGGCCCAGCAGAGAAAGTTTGGGAAGCACTGATATAGGGTGTAACATTTCTCACTAAGTATTTGGACAGCAGTATCGAATGGCGACTGCACTGTCAGTGTGCAGGGGATGATTTGGGACACAGCATTTATGGATTACTATCAGCCCAGCACCAGCACAAGTAGAAATGGAAACAATTATCAAATGTAACAAAAGGCAATTTCTTTAATTAAATGTCCGAAAACAGGATGGAAATAATGCCTGCAGTTGTGTGTTTCATTGTGAGTGTCTGCAATGGGTTCCCCTTGACACCAAAACTGCTTTAGCTGCACTTATTGTGACCTCATAACATATTGTAGTGAATTGGAGTTTGCCCCAACTTACAGGGTCTCAGCACTGGCAGACAAGGTATGCTGGCAACTTCCTGTTACTACACAGACCACACAAACAGTTTCAAGTTTTAGACACTTCATTTAATGAACTCACAGGGTACTGATTTGAACACATGTTAAAAGTAAAGGGTATTAATCAACAGGGGATCAATCAACAGCCTTCACATGGCAGCATCAAATAAGATAGCTAACAAATAAACACAGATAAACACCTGGGAAGCAACCCAGAGGACCTGCCAGATCACTACACTATGAACTCTGCTCATTTTATGAGGATCATGGTGATTGTGGGGAAGTAATTCTGACAATCTAAACATAATGCAGTATAGACAAAAAATCTTAGATTCAGTTCATGAATATAATAATTAAATGATTTATCTTATGACCAAAAAGAGATGAATATTTTCGCAGTTATTATCAATCCAGTTGGCTTGTCTGAGATTAGACTCCTTGTTGCGAGATAGGAATAAATAAGCACCGCAGCACAGTGCAACGCATTAGCGGATGTGGGAAAAACTCAGTGCTACTGAAATGCACCAAAGTTAACTGACAGTTTTCCTAATGTGCACAGCAACTAGCATCTATGTAAAAGTCCCGTTCCCTTGTACTGAAGCATCAACAAGCTTCAAATTAATGTGCAACTAATACGTTACCATAGTTTTTGTTTGCACACTTAATTGCTCTCTGTGGTGGCAATGTGCATATTATTTAAAATGCATATTAATTTTGATGGGATTTTCAGCGAATGATATCAGTGGGAGGATGTTGGAGTGGGTGAGAAAGTAGAGCAGCGTGA
Organism: Hirundichthys speculiger; assembly: GCA_018398805.1. Lineage (NCBI taxonomy): Eukaryota > Metazoa > Chordata > Actinopteri > Beloniformes > Exocoetidae > Hirundichthys > Hirundichthys speculiger. The sequence goes on along the minus strand of JAGFBZ010002547.1, from coordinate 772,294 downwards.
CTCTGACAGTGAATGCGTGACACTTGGCACCCGTGATGTAACAGCAGGTTTGTACCTAGTAGATGAAGCGAACCTCTCATTCCCAACAAAGGCTCATGGTGAAAGGCCTGTTGATGAGAAAGGATTGGAGCACTTTGTTGAAAAAGCTTTGCATTGTGAGGCATTACGGCCATGTTGATAGCTGTGGGAATAACAAACAAGAAGTCAAGAGAATATGAGCTGTGAAAATAATCAAGGAAGAACATGGATCGATGACAAAATGGTGTACAAGAAACCACAAGAAAACATTATTTGTTGAAGAAGGAACTTTTGAATTGTTTGGAAACACATAAGAGCCCAAAGAGTGGACTGTTGATCCTACATGCTGCTGAGGCACCGGATGTGTTTTCAATCTTGCTTGTGGTGTGAGTGGATATACGGCTGAACAGACCACCTCTCTATTCCCTTTTTGAGTCTGTGGGAATTATAATTTTGCTTGTATATTTAGACACATATATTAAGAGTAAAATTAAAGTTGTTAAAAGATCTGCATCTGCAGGTCACAGGCTGAGCTAGAGTCATAAAGTTGCAGGCAATAAAAAGACAACTGGGCTGTGTCGGGGTGATGTGTTCTTGTCGGGGGAAGGAACTGTTCAGGGGGACAATGGGGGAGGTTGCCTTTAACTAACAGAATGTTTTACGCCCTGCATGTGTCAATAAAACTAGCCTGTGAGCTGCAGAGTCAGAGATTAGCCAGAACCTGGACAGAAAGGACAGACCGGGGTCTGTCAGCTGGTCTCTCCCTTTGCAAAGGCGAAACTTAAAAAGTGTCATGACTATTATTGAATTCAAATTAATCTCACTTTGAGTCCACAGATCAGCAGTCCGGGGAAGGTCAGGTTGACCACAACAAATTGGGGGCGTCGTCCGGGATTGCAAAATTACTGCTGATCAGGACAACGATTGAACATGAGGAGCAGGTACGATCGGACGAAGGACACGGGCCGGCCAAAATAAGGTAAGCAGAACCTGTTTAATCGAATCTGCATTGAGTACTTCTAAAATTACTCGTGTCCTAAGTCTGAGTAGTATCTGGTCTGTAAAAGAATGAGATTATAAGGAAAGAAATAAGGATATAAAGATTAAGAAGAGAAACTCGAGATACCAGAGAAGGTTGAGAGTAATAAGGGAAAAAGGGACTCCTAGAGTTTGGCAACTCCACCAGTGCTCTGACGAGGGGCTGGTTTTAGCTGGGTTAGAGGCCCTGGGACTTGAGGACCCCTTAATTCTACTAAATTTAGGACAAGACCAGGCAAAACACAAGGTGTGAATGTTGGATGACTTGAAACTGAAACAGCAATAGCACTTTTTAGGTTGTTGTTGGAGTAAGTGGATGGAAATCCAAATTACAGATATATAAAGTTTTGGTGTCGTGGTGAAGAATTAATTCTGAACCACATGGACTGAGAACTCGGAACAATAGCGTGTCATATCTCTCAGTTGGCCAGAACTTAGGATAGAATGCTTAGAGTTAAAAGAAATAAATAATAACTGTGAGTTATCTCTTTTTGGACCCTTGAGATAACAAGACCAGAGATTAGAAAAGTCCTGTGAGTCAAAAGCATGTCCCTAGAGAGAAATAGAAGAAAAGGAAAAGGAAAACACGCACACACACCCGGGGTATGAATGCATGTGTAAATGTGTATGATTGTCAGGTGGAAGTGTGTTTGACGCAGCAGCAACTGTGGATACCTGGACGGTGATAACTAAGCAGTGGCTGTTTGGGTTGAGCACATGGAAACCTGAATTAAGGCTTTGAGTGTGGTATATTAATAAATCAAGCTTAATCAAGCTTAGAAAACAGGATTGTGGTTGGTAGAAGTGGGCCGTTGGTGCTGAAAGTCACAAAGGCCAAACTTTATAGACAGAGAGCACGACACAGACTCTGGACAGATTAGTGGAATAGAATACCCTCTGACTGAATTAGTAGCTCAGCGGGCGACAGTCACGATAGTGGATACATAACTAGGACTTGACATTATTTGGACTAATTTTTAAACAGCCACCTGGTAAGAAACAGTTTTATTCTGGTATAATAAAGAACAGGAAAAAGGAGAAAACCCCCACTCCAACAACCCCCACCATATGTCCCCAGTAGGGGCCCTTGTGTCCACCCCCCATTCAGTGTTGTAAAATCAGTCACACCAGACACAGCCCAGAAACAATGTGATGATTTGGAGATTAGAGCCCACAGAGAGGGACGACCCACCAATTCTGTCATAAAAATACCAGCACAGGCCCCATTAACCCCCACCTCGCACGGCCCCGTAGGAAACCAGACTGACACACGTGGTTTTCTCCCACTTCCTCCAAATCATCCCACAACTCACTCCATGCCACACGCTCCTCCTACCCCAGTGCGGGCAGTGTCACAATGGCTGTGACAGGGGAATGGAGAAAAGATACTGAGATTGACACTGAAGGAGTTGGTCCGGTGAGTCTTGTTATCAAGTTGTCAGGCCCCACCCAGGCTCATCCCCTAATTTGATTGACTTTAAGTCAGTAGCAAGAGAGGATGACGGGGGAAGCTATAAACAGCTTTCTTACCACCTTACTCAGCAAACACTTAGCATGTTGCACCCTCCTTCTCCCCTTAGCACTGAGTTAGGTAGTGAAGACAGCCTAGAAAATAGAGGAGGCGAACATTATGACCTGAGAAACATCGCCCGGAAGTAGTACAACATGCCAGTACTAGCCACTGGAGCAGGAGGCATCAGATATAAACCATATGGGATAGGGGATATAACTTCATTATGTAATAAATTGCCTCCCATTCATGGTGGAGGTAACCTTTGGTTACAGGCTCTGCATGCTCAGACTGCAGGTTACACTTTAGCATTAGGAGACTACAGGGCAGTGGCTTCACGCTGCATGACAGCCACGGCTTGTAGAGAAATCGAGGCTAACCGTGGAGTGACAGGAGCGAGAGATGATGAACCTTTCTGCTTCCACAGTGATAATTTAGGTCGAGCGATCAGAGAACGCTTCCCCACGCCCATGGAGGGAGTGATCCCCAAATTAGACTGGGATCCTACTGTGAACCCACGTCAATATTTGGAGGAATGCAGGACCATTTGGGAAGGTCAGACAGGATGTAACCCCAATAACAGTGCCACCCAGAGGGTTTGGTACAGAAATGCTACTCTGGAAGGAGTACCTGCTGCAGTCAGAACAGCCATGACTAGCAATCCTGATTTGCCGGGTGCAGACAGCACTAAGTGGGAGATGCACTTAGTCCACCATTTGACCTCTGCAAAAGAGGAACTCCGTAAAGAGGAAGGGGCCCTCAAGGACTTATAAACACAACTGTTAAAGATGCAGCTGGCGGAGGCCAGACAAAAAGGAATAGATAAGAAGAAAAAAAAGAGGCGGAGCCACAGAAAATGATGTATGAAGGTGCAGTTGGAGGCCCTCCTGGAGAAGGAGGAGGCCAGTGAAAGGGGAACACAGGGCACATGCAGATGGGTCTTTACGGAGGCCGTGAGAGCTCGGGGGCCGGAGTTATTCAGGGGGACCTCTAAGAAAGCAGGGGGGGTGCTTATTGACGCTCCTACTGTGAAAATGAGGACACTGAGCATGGGACTGCTCATACGAAAAGAGACTATATGCAGGCAACGGCTGGCATGGACCAGGGACACAGAGGGGTCAGACAACAATTATCTGCCCATTTCACTTCTGCTGTTGGATTTCTGGGGGAAAGTCAGACTCTGCCATTTACCAAACCCTTGACTGCCCTGATAGGGCCACAGGCCCTCACTCACAGCTGTTTTGTATTCATCAGCGGTACCTGCTAACCTGCTGGGAAGAGACTTGCTGATCAAATTTGGAGCTTCCATCCTTTGTGGACCTGAGGGCCTCAGGGTTTGCCTCCCTGATGGCACCACACTGAACTGTCAAAACGCAGCCCCTGGTGGGAAACACCAGTATCTCCTGCAACCACTTCAGGAGCCTTTAATGGACCTATGCTGGGCTCTGATTGACCCAGAAACACCAAAGCACCGAGGTATCCTCTCTGTTTGCTGGCTTGGAAACCCTGGTTCTCTGGTCTCCACCTTTATGTGTCTCCTCCAGACCCTTTGCATGTGACATTGTTCTACGATAGACACCAGAGTGATATTTTCATCTGGAGTTTGAGGATGAGTTAGTAGGTCAGAAGTAGGAGATTGTAACTATAATGTCTACGCTGCCCCAGAGGGGGTGGTAGCACACACCCTGTTGACCCCAACACAGTACAGCTAGTTTAAGATGAATGAGGACAGTGTTCCCCATGTGTCCTTGGCTCTGTATCTAGGATATTAGGTTAGAAAATTAGGTGGTGTGTTAGGACTCTCCCTTACCCAGAAGGACTGGATCTCCACAGAGACTCCAAGAGTGTCCTTCTCGCCAGGTACGCATACAGACAGAAGATCTTGGGAAGCAGTTGATGAGGCCACTTTAGAACATGTACGGAGAGATAGGCATCGTGGTAGAGAGCGCACTGACCTCACCCAGCTACTCAGACTCATGGTCAAACATATAGGCATGCGAAATCTGAAGGCTCCTCTAGACTGGAACATAGAGGCTGAAGAAGCTTTCATAAAATTTGAATCAGTCTTAGCCACCGCTACAGAGCTGGTCTCCCCTGATTACACCAGTACTTTTTATTTTGGATGTTTTCTGGTACATCACATACAGCAAATGCAGTTCTGTTCCAGAAAAAAGGGGGTGAGAGACAAGTACTGATGTATATCAGTATAATGTTAGATAACTTTGAAAAAAGGCACCACGAATGCACAAAGCATGCAGCAGCGGTAGCCAAAATAATTAAAAACAGCACATGTGGTGATGGGACATCCGCTCAGGATACTCACATCACATGGAGTTGTAGCATATGTGAGCTCACAAGCGTTCACAATGTCCCCACTCAGACAACAAAAAATCAGCTAAGAAGCCCAAACATCACATACACCCACGAAGGAATCAACATGGCAGACAGAATGAACACTTTAGGAACAGGTGATGAAGGAAGAGCGCACCACTAGAGGAAGCAGTAGATCTGTACACTGATGGATGTTGTTACAGACATGAGACAGAAGGGTTGCAAGTGGACGTCTACACAGACTCAGCCTATGCAGCAGGAGCTGTACATGTAGAATTGCCACAATGGCAAAGGACAGGATTCTTGACAGCAGGACAAAAACCCATCAAACACGTGAAAGAAATGCAGGAGTAGGTAGAGGCATTTTTGTAGCCAGCAGAAGTTGCAGTGATTAAGTGTAAAGGATGTGATGAAAGTAGGTTCAAGATATGCAGAGGAAACAATGCAGCAGACCAGGCAGCTAAGAAATGTGCAGGATATCAGGTAAAGTTGATCATGATGAGCTCAGAGAGTGAATGTTCTCCAGAGCTAAGATTAAAAGAGGTAGTGAAACTCCAAAAGGGGGCCTCGCCTGAGGAAAAAACAGTATGGAAGGCACGAGGAGGTAGACAAGATGGAGAAGGTTTATGGAGAACCCCAGATGGTAGACTCATTTTACCCTCAGGAATCAGAAAATGCATGAGAAGAAGCACACAGTGTAGGAAGGATAGGACAAATGATGAGTAACCTGAACAATTGGTGACATCCTTATATGAAACAGATGATAGGCGATTGGGTGAATGGATGTAAGGTATGTCAGGTGTACAACTTGAGAACGACTCTCAAACCAGGATTAGGAAGGTTTCCCACAGAAGCAGTGGCAGGAAGAGAAATCATCATTGACTACACTGACATGATTGAAAGAGTGAACGGTCACAGAAACTTATGGGTATATGTAGATGCGTTCACAGGCTAGCCAGAAGCATGGCCTGCAGAAAATGAGGACAGCAAAACAGTTATCAAATGTCTGATCAACCATTACACCTGTAATCCCAGGGAAAGGTCGAAAGAATGAACCAAAACTTCAAATTTTAATTGGGCAAAATCTGTGCACAGAATCAAATGAATTAGGTTGAAGTATTACCACTAGCTCTCATGTCCATAAGAAGCTCGGTGATTCAGACAGCAGGATTTACCCCACATGAACTGCAGATAGGGAGACCATTCCCAGGTCCAAGCACCAGGTTACCAGGTTTAGAGCCCCTGAACCTGGAACAATCCCATAAAGCATATTATAAGAACATTTACAGTCTGGTTTCAGCTTTCTCCTAACAGATTCCACAGTGACCTGAGGGAACAACAGAGGGCTCCGATCCAGAAACAGATTGGATCCTCCTGAAGGTCATCAAGCGTAAGTGGTCTGAACCAGGGCTGGACTGGGACCAAAAAATGGCCCGGGCATTTTTGGTCCCTGGCGGCTCACCATACACCGGGGACATACTACGTTCACATCAGCGCAGCACTGTAGCGCTTGTCTGATTACCTGTCAGCGTCTCTTTCTTGAGTTTGTTGAGTGTGTCGTCGTCGTCCCCCGTCCCCCCCCCCCCCCACTCGGAGATTTTTATGAGCCGAGTACCAGTCCGTTACCGTCGCGGTCAATAAAAACTATATACTTTTTTTTTTTTTTTTTTTTTTTTTTTATGACAGACCTGGGCCGGCCCACAGATGTGCGTCGGCCCACCGGGCATTGCCCGGTACGCCCGATGGCCAGTCCATGCCTGGTCTGAACCCAGGTGGACAGGACCGTTCCAGATCATCGAAAGAACGTCGGACGCTGTGAGGTTGAGAGGAAAGGAGACAGCTGGTTCCATTGGAGTCAGTGTGCAGCGGCAGCAGAGCCACAGAGATCTCTCTCACAGGTCAAGGCAGACCTAAAAGAAGCCATTCCACCTGTGAAAGAGTAACAGAGCCAGACTCATGAAGGGGTAGATAACCCCCAGTCTGAGCCAGTGAGTGTGGGGAAGTCGACCCTCACACTCACTCTCACCACCAACCAACAAGGGGCAGAATAATCCCCAAGGTGGTGAGCACAACCTTTGAGGTAGTCTACGCTCAAGGTCGAAGAAAAACAAAGGACAAGAGGAGCAACAGATTGGTTGAGTTTCCCTCCCACTCTCAAAGAGAACTTTTAATTTGTGTCTGTGAATTATGTTTATGTGATTGTTTGATTATGATGTGATATATGTGTTTTGATGTGTTGAACTCTTAAAAGAGTTCAAAAGGGGGAATTGTGGGAATTATAATTTTGCTTATATATTTAGACACATATATTAAGAGTAAAATTAAAGTTGTTAAAAGATCTGCATCTGCAGGTCACAGGCTGAGCTAGAGTCATAAAGTTGCAGGCAATAAAAAGACAACTGGGCTGTGTCGGGGTGATGTGTTCTTGTCGGGGGAAGGAACTGTTCCGGGGGACAATGGGGGAGGTTGCCTTTAACTAACAGAATGTTTTACGCCCTGCATGTGTCAATAAAACTAGCCTGTGAGCTGCAGAGTCAGAGATCAGCCAGAACCTGGACAGAAAGGACAGACCGGGGTCTGTCAGCTGGTCTCTCCCTTTGCAAAGGCGAAACTTAAAAAGTGTCATGACTATTATTGAATTCAAATTAATCTCACTTTGAGTCCACAGATCAGCAGTCCGGGGAAGGTCAGGTTGACCACAACAAGTCGCAAGTACAATTTACACATGGATTGTGCAGGACTTACAGATGTTCAAGCAAGTCCTTCCGACTGTATAAAAATGGATGATCTGTCCGATCACGTGACCCATAGGTTTGCACAGAGAGAAGCCCATTTTTTCAATTGAATTTTCAGTTGTCGTTTCTCCACTTACAGTGACAGAGCCAGTTACACGTCAACTACCATTCCAAGCCACTTAGTGGCGGCAGTACACCTTTTTGGCTTGTTGTCCCTCACTAATAAATAAAAGAAGAAGTAGTCAGCAAAGATGAGGAAATAAAAGAAGAAAAGTAAACAAAAATGTTGACATAAACTTGGGAGGAGTTGAGGGCTGTACTACGAAGCAAGTTTGACACAGCCAGGCTTTCTTTGGGTGAGCTGGCTTAACAAACCTGAAACTCGCCATCAGAGATAACCGGTACCACGACGGTGTTTATCAACTATCTTTGTTAACCGCGGCTTTCTGCTTTCTGCTCTGTGTGCGTTCACATAAAAGGGGGCGTTTGACGCGTCATTTGATCCCTATTCCGGATAAAATGGATAGATGGCGGTCCGTATATTTAAGTCAGGAGGAGCAGGTTTTAATAATGCAGGGATATGAGGATTTCAAAGAAATCTTTACAGCCAAAAGCAATACTGTAGGTGCGAATAAAGCCAGAGAGGAGTGCTGGCAAAAAATTGCAGATCGTGTAAATTCGTAAGTTATATTTATTTCACCACTTAATGCACCATAATTAATCTCCCTCCCTCTTTTAGAGTGCTTAAACTTTAAACTTAATGCAGCAGATTTAAACATTATGTAGGTCTGACTGTCCCATTATGAATGATAAATGAAAATCACTTTAGTTTTTTGCTAAATCTATGTGAAATTAATTTAAGATTTAATATTATCCGTGATACCAATATACATTCACCGGCCACTTTAATAGGTACCCTATCACCCTGGGGAATCTTATGAATGAATTATATTAAAACATTTCACATGAAATTCCACGTCACACTGATTATCAATATAATGGACTATTAATTTATGTTACCTGCGATTTTGTAAAACGCTTCTTTTATTTGAAGCGTGGGCAGATGGCCAGGGAATACTACAAACATATTCAGCAGTTTAGTAAGAGCAAGTACAACCTTTATTCCAGTATTCTGGCTCAGATTTTCTGCATCACCAACTGAATGCAGGTAGGTTCTCGCGGCAAACAAACGCAAAGAAACGCACACCGTTTGCGCTACTGTGAGCGCACGGCTGCGTTTGGTGGCACTGCCAATATATGGCTCTGACTAGAGAATGTTGCACCACGCTATTTTATACTGTGACACACAGGCAAACAGGAAGTGGATAACATGTTGAAGTTATGCCCGACAGCATTTAGGGACACGTTAACAACATGTTTGGTTATTGTCATTTCACTGCTGTCATTCATTAGAGCAACGTGAACAAATAGAATGTTGTTCCTATTTACTGACAGATTACAAATGTAACGTATTCCCTCAGCTGGAAATCTCTAGCGTTCATAGAGAATATGGTCATGGGAAGCCAGCGGATCAGTCCGGTCTCTGAATACTCTCCCTTCATTGCACAATCCTGGCGCTCAGGTCAACGGGATTGGGTGAAAGTGAAAGGGTGGCGCTTGTTTATAGCCGATTTGAGCCTAAACTCTGCACATAACCTGCTCCGGACCAGGTTAAGTTTGCAGAGTAAGTTACCATGGTGATCTAGCCAGGTTGAAAGAGAGCCACCTTCGTGGTACTGGAAATCCTGGCTTTAGACTCAACATACCTCGCTAACCCTCTAATCTCGATTCGTAGTACACCCCTCTGAGATGGTTTCTGTTTGTTGTTATTTAATGCATAATGGTTGAATGACAAGAGACAACTTGTACAGGGAAGGGACATTAGGCAGCTCAATTATGTCATCTCCTTCCCACAGCATACCCAATCAGCAAGTTAGCATCTCCACCACCCTCCATCCAGAAAATCTTTCAAGTCCTCTCGGAGAACCTATCTGACCACAAATACATGTTTCTGCTCCTTAGAGGTTCCTGAAAGCTTTTTGTGTGTGGCCGCTCCTGGAAATAGAGACACATGTTATCAATCTGGCCCCCCAAAAAACTACCCTGGAACCCCTACTAGCTGACACGCATCATCTGTTTGAACCTATGAAAAGTTCAAAACCACTGACATTTTCATGAATGCTGAAAAACATACATTTTGGTCTCCTAACAGTTTACACACAAATTTGTTCTGCTCAGATTTCATGAATGAGACTCAATGTGCTGAATCTGATAACACACAAACAATTATAATTTCTTGTGTATTGTGGGGACCCAATTAAAATGTTTGAGTGCCTTTCTTATCAAAGTTGCTCTCCCACACTTCTAAACTCATTTCATTAATTGTAATCAAGGTGTGCAGACTACGGTCTCTAGTTAACTTTTATTGAAGTATTTAGTCTTACTTAGTTTAGTATTTAGTTTATTTACTTTTTATTTGACTTTTTCCTTCCAGCACTGTGAATGTTTAATGAATGAATTTGATAAACACATGAGAAGTTATAATTATTTGTATGTTATCAGCTTAAGTGCTTCATGTTTGTCTTTGATTGTGACTTGAGTAAGGGTTCTGCTTAGTGCTACAGCTTAGTTTAGACCTGATAGCCCTGACCTGCTTGTGATTCTACTGCCACATGGGTCGGCTGGATGATTGTAGCTCATGCTCTTATGTAGCTGTGAGAGACTAAGAGCCTTATCTTCCACCAGATCTCCTAAAGCTGCTATTAAGGGATAGCGAGTAGCAGGAGGGGCGTTCCCACGCAAAGATTGCAATCCTCCACCTTGCTAAACCCACTATCCCACCTGCGCTACCCGCTATATTATCCATAGGAGTGGTTAGGGCCTTCAACCTGTTAAACCAATCAGTGCGTCAGTAGCCATTGCCTTTAAGAGCAGGTTGCGCTACCCGCTAACCTCTATGGAGCATCTTTTCATCCAGATCGGAGCAGCTCTCATGCGCAGCTTGTCTGGGACTCTGCTGTAGAGTTTCCTCCTCTTCCTTCCTTCTCCTCCTCTGCACTGATATATACATATAAATATTTTTACACAGACAATTCCTATGGGCTACCTGAAAGTCCCAGATAGTTGGTGCGCTCCCAGTAAACACGCTCTGGTCATCTGTGGTTTAACTGGCGAGTAAGCCGTTTAAGACGATCTCTGCTATTTTCTCAGGGGTTCAACTGAGGCCAAATCATGCAAGAGTTAATTTGAGAGTTAGAGCCGTTTGTGCACGTCCACATGTCACCAGGTGGACACACATTGATGGCATATGGACGCGTTCTTGAATGTGCCGAGATGTGGTCTGACCACCCGCCCGCTACTTGCGATCGCAAGATACCTAGTTTGCAGAAAGGGCAAAAGACACGCCCATTGGCACACCTACAATGTGAGTAAGGAAGTCGGCATAATGGGTAGCGGCTTTAGCAAGCGGAAGATTGCATTAGCGGTTAGCAGAGGTTCCTATACCCGCAATTTGCGGGTAGGGGCTAATGGGTAGTGGCTAGTGGGTAGTGTACGATCGGGACCTTATGATGATAACTGTATAAAGCACTACAGAATGATTAACACTTAAGCAACAAAAACATACTGACAGACTTCACCATCCTCTCCAGCAGAAAGGTGGATGTAATAGTTGGTTCCTCACTTCCTGCAGTCACCACTGATGAACCACCTCTTTTTTTTTCTTTTTTTTTCTCTGTTTCCACTACTTTTGTGATCTCTAATGACTCTATACTTGCACCCACACCATCTTAGGTTTATTGTGGTACCGCTTGGTCACCTGCTGAACCACCCTAAAAGCCAATCATTCTGTTACTGTTAAGGTTGGTAAGGAGCCCAAAAGCACGACACAGCCAAAGACAGTTCAAAATGCCCGAAGGGCAAAGTTTATTAGAAAATAGTTCAATCTCCGGCTGATCAGGCGCACCGGAGCTCCAACGGGTGAAACTGAAAGTCCTGTCTTTCAACCCGGAACTGTCACTGGAGCCGGAGACGCGGAGATGAACCGGGAGGTATATATCCACACAGGAGGAAGAATCCACTGAGGTCCAGTTCCTCCTGGGACCGCCACTGGAAGAAGTTCACAAAAGGTTAGTAATCCACCACCAGGGTAAATCCACAAGAACGGGAAAAAGTAATCCACAAGACGCGAGGACGGGTGAAAATATCCACCAGGACTCGGAGCGAGAACCCACAGGAAGAAACACACTGCACTAGTGTACGTACGGCAGGAACTCGCACCGAGGTACAGGAGTGCTGGGCTTAAATGTCCTCCCAAAAGAGCTGGAGGCTGCAGGTGCGTGATTACAGATGCCACTCAGGTGTGTAGAGGAGCACGCGTCGCCCGCTCCCGTCGTAGAGCGCGCAGCTCCCTGGCCGCGCTCTGAGATGTGCTGGGCATGTCCTCCTGAGGGAGACGGGGCTGCGGTGTGGCAGGTGGAGACCCAACAGTTACTGTCTGAATACTTTCTTATTCCTTGTAAATCCCATCAAGGTTTATTTACACCACTGCTTCTCTAATGATCCCAAAGAGGGCCAGCACCTCCTGGTTTGGTCAATGATAATTCCCACACTCTGCCATTGATTTATAAAAACTCATTCAAAATCTCATTCAGTGTTAGCTTGTTTTGTTGACCAATCAATGGGCTGCAGAACTTCTAGATCCACCTTGAACATATCACACCATTGGTTTTGGTACCTCAACAGAAGGGTGCAGAAAAGTTGGGTAGTATGGATCAGTTATTTTAGTGACCCTACTGACTTTTAACAATTGATCAGACACTGTATACAATACTAACCCAAACCATTCCATACCATTTTTAAACATTACTTAAAGGGAATATGATCACATTTTATTTGAAAATAAATGTGTACAACCAGTTAATTCCAAAAGGTTCATGTACTCTTTTTGGCCACTGTTATATGGGGTTTCAAAATTGTAAGAAAATGAGCAGTGTTCTTTGTTTTTAGGTTCTGGGATCCTGTATAGAATCTCGACTGGCAGATCTCAGACCAGATTGAATGAACTGCACAAACAGAACAAGTGGAGCTTATGCAATGTATGGTGACATGGTTTACATTTTTCTGGACATGTTGGTGTTGTGAGAATTATTTTGTTAGAGGACATGACAGTCTGATTATGAAAAACTGTGGCAGCTTTGCATCCATAAATCTCACTTGTCACTGTTGAATCTAAAAAAAATACAAACAAACAAACAAAAAACTCTCCTAAAAAAACAACAACAAAAAATATGAGCTAGGTTTTGCCAGTAATTTGTAATTATCTACATTATATCAATCCACCAGGCATCTGGCTGTAGTTCCTTCTGTAGCTGACATTCTCTGAGTCAGTATTTCAAATTCAAAAATACTTTATTGATCCCCAAAAGGAAATCACACTGTGAGAGTAATTGTTATGATTTAAGTCTCTTCAAAGATTCATTGTAGGTCAGGGGTGTCCTTGACGGCCGCTGTCCTGCAAGTCTTAGATGTTTCCCTGCTTTAGCGTACCTGATTCAAATGAATGGGTCGTTAACAGACTTGTGCAGCAGGATGACAAGTTGATGGTGATCCATTCAGTAGAATCAGGTGTGTTGTGTCGGGAAAACATCTAAACATGCTGGACAGTGGCCCTTAAGGACTGGAGTTGGACACCCCTGCTGTAGATGGTTACTGCTGTGAGCAGGAAGGATCTCCTGTAGTGGTCTGTGTTGCAGTGGACCTGAAGAAGCCTCTGACTGAAGACACTCTGTTGCTGAATCACTACATCATGAAAAGGATCTTCGGAGTTGTCCATGATGTTCTTCACTTTACGAAGTATTCCCCTTTGCAGAATCAGCTCCAGAAGCTCCAAAACAGTCCCCAGAACAGTCAACCTTCTTTATCAGTTTGCTCCATTGACTTGAAGTCATTGCCTCTGATGCTGCTCCCCCAACAGATGACTGCAGATGAAATTGCTCTCTCCACAACAGACTTGTAGAAGACATGCAACATCTTCCTGCAAACACTGAAGGACCTGGCAGTCTGAGGTGTACAGAGTGAAGAGGAATGGTGAGAGTACAGTCCCCTGTGGTGCTCCTGTGATGCTGACCACCTGGTCAGACACACATCCATTCACTCTTGCAAACTGTGGTCTGTTAGTCAGGTAGTCAGTAATCCAGGTGATTATAGAGGCATCCACCTGTGTCTTCTGGAGTTTCTTACATAGTAAATCAGTTTGGATGATGTTAAATGCACTGGAGAAATAGAAGAACACGATCCTCACAGTGCTGCGGGCTTTGTCCAGATGACTGTGGGTTTGTTGAAGCAGGTGTATGGTTTCTTCAACTCCTCATGACGATTAAAAAAAAATACTGGTTTGGATCCTGGAAGGTGCTGTTTTGCTTACTCAGGTGGGCCAATAAAAGTCTCTCCAGGACTTTCATGATGTGGGATGTTCGGGCTACAGGTCTATAGTCATTAGGAGAAGATGGATGAGCTCTTATTGATAAGGGAACAAGGTAGGATGTCTTCCACAGCACCAGAATCTTCTCCTGGCTCAGGCTGAGGATGAAGAGGTGCCGTAGAACCCCAATAGCTGGTCTGGACAGGCTTTTAGGACTCTAGAGCTGACACCATCTGGACCTGCAGCAGTAACCATCTACAGCAGGGGTGACCTTGTTTCTGTTCAGTCTCTGTAGCTGCCTCTTCACCTGCCTGTTCGAGACAGACAAACGGGAGGGGGCCCAGCATCCCCCGATGTGGTTGGAGATGACAATGGAGCAGCAGCAAGATCCATAACTGAGGTGCCCTCAAAATAAATGTATGCAGCCTTCTAACATTCACACTGGTTTACTGTCTTCTCACAAGATTAGTCTATCTTGTGCTACTTACTAAATATGTGCAGTATATTCTTTTAATAACTACATTATAAATAAATTGGTTGCTGAATCAACCAAGCACAAATATCAATCTTTAAGCAGGTGTGTAGCCCTCTGATATCTGCGGTGCTGCATTTCAATTTCTCTGTTTATATTATTCTAGTTCTTCACCTCATTATATGTTTGCAGTTTTAGCAGCCAGACTGAGTTCAAATTCTGGCATCCAGTGAAGATTCATGTGATAAAGGCAGACCAGTAACTAGCTCTCAAATACACAAGTAGACAACATGATTGAAGGGTTAAATTATTATAGTAATGAAAAATATTAATTGTGTCACAGGAGAATGGAGTGTATGACTTGACTCTGCTGCATAAATATCTTGTTTTATCATATAGGTTACAGGCAATTCTAATTACATTTATGGTGAAAGCTTGTTTGTGACCTTTTGTTTATGGACTCTAGGATGCTACTTTTCAAAAATGTCAAATAATCACTGTCTTTTCATAAATGACACATAAATGACACACAATTTAAATAAATGACAATAAATGACACACAATTTCATAAAGAGATATTTTTCTGTGCATTATTTTTGTTTGATACCTTTTAATATTTTGAGTATTTCTGGTGTTATTTATCACCGTGGATAATATTTGAATAAGTTTGAGGTGCAGTTCTTAACTGAGCCACAAGGGGGACATGAGTGCGCAAGCTGTGCAGGGAGATACGCCATTCTTCTGTTCTCATACATAGACGAGCCTGCTTAACGACAACAAGCATCTATTTTTGTGTCTCTCCTTATGCTGTTTAAACAGACTAGTAATGTGTGAAATGTATCACAACATATTTCTAAGGACTTTTAAAACCTGAATGATATTGGTTTGATTAATGTGGTATGAGGACTCGTGGTTTTGGTAATGACAGAAACGTAATTTTGATTACATTGGCGTCCGATGCAGTCCTCTCCCAAGATGGCGTCTCCCCGATAGTGTAAATGTTATTTTCTGTTAAAGCTCCTTGACATATACTTTTACTGAGGTTTAAATAAGGTGAACTACACAGGTTACAATGGCGCTGTTAAACGTTATTACAATTACTAAAATTGTCATTGAAATAATTTGTTGGGAATGTTTTCTGAATGTTCATGATATAAGTTAACTGTGAAGCGAGCTAACTGTCGTGTAAATTTCACAGTCTAATTACGTTGCTAAAGTCTGGCAAATAATAACTTGGTGTGGATTGAAGTGTACATAACAATTTACAAAAATATTTGATTACAAATTGTTCCAGTACATCCATTTGGCTTTCTGTTTATCCAAGAAATTGATTAATGGACTAATGCAGTAGGGAGGTGATAAGGTGTATAGTTTACTTTTTTCTGAAGGGTATTGCCAGTAGTATGATCAAGGCACTTTGTGCACAGTGTATTTTATTTGAAAATTTTCACTAAAATAAATTATTCTGTATTTGAAGAAAAAGGAACAATGTAAATAAATACAGAGACGAGCCTGCTCAATGACAACAAGCATCTTTTTCTTGTGTTTCTCCTTATGCTGTTAATGAGCACCTGGACCGCGTGAGGCCTGTAACACATGTACCAGACATTCAAACACCCAAATTTTAGCTTGTTCCTTTGGTTTTAAAGTTTAAATCTTCCCCATGTGCTGCAGATGGACAGAAAAGTAACTGGTGAACATCATATTAGCTGTCGCGCTAGAGGACGCATATGGATTAGCTGTCATACTGGAGAACCTGTGTGGATTAGTTTGTTTAATGCTTAATGTTTTATGTAATGCTTCTAATGTATGGAAAGCTTGTAATGTATGTAAATCACATTGAATTGTCTTGTCCACAAAGAGAGGGGATTTTTTTTCTCTCTCTCTTATGACAGATATACCCAGATGGGGGACTGTATTCTTCATAATTTATTAAAATCACCATCTGAGCTAAATAAACATATTAGAGTCTACATTATTCATTTTAATTTCTTTTGAATCCAGTTTGTTCATTCCAAACCCTGTAACACTGAGGTCAAATCCTTTTTTCATAGCAAACATTGCCACCATTCACCTCTGTGGTTGACCCACTCTCTTTCCATGGTTATCATAAATTGAAGTTTTGTATAAGCCTGTGGCTGAGACACATGAGGCCTTTGGCATCAGTGCCCTGATGCACCAGATGCAGCAAGTGCAGAAGATGTCATTCTATATTGTTTACTAAAGGAAACAATTGGGTAGGGGTGTTGTGACAACGATGGAGCAGCAGCAAGATCCATGACTGAGGTGGAAGATGAGATAATATGCAAATTATATCAGGGAGCTGAGCTCCTAAAGTTAGAGACTCTATTTCCCAGAGGAGCAACAGCATCCAGGGCTAAATGTAAAATATCAGCATTATTGTTGATGAGGCAATCAATATCTGCTGGAGTAGATTTCAACTCATTGCCCTCAGCTATTCTAACATATTCCACCTTACGGAGATGAGAGAGAATGACCTCCTTAAAATTATTCACAGCATTTTTGGGCCACACACCATGTGCTACAGAAAACCACGTGGTTTTCTGAGACAAAGGAGACAAAGAAATAATAAAACTCAAATCCCCAGCATGCCTAGCGATTTTAGTTTCACACCAAGGTGTGAAAAGTGATGTCACACTCTCTCACTGGCTGGGGACCCCTCATCTCATAGCGGGGATCCCGAACGAAGGTGGATCGCATCCCAGTTCGCTTAAATACCGCAAGCTCTGTCAGCTAGCTCTCTTTTCCTGCTCCTCAGTTCTCCTGCTTGGATCTTCTCCACGTGACTCAAGATATTCTCTTTTGGCCTACTACGGCCCACCACAGCTCTCAGCCAGCAGCCACGAGGCCTTTCCAGTAACGCTCCAGTGAGCCACCGGTAAAAGGAAAGACTGGTTAACGCATCCCCTCTGCTAGTACCAGAAGTGATCCGCGCACGTATCGGTGCAGAAAGAGGCACGGTACCGCCACAGGACGACACGACAGCTCCTGACACGTTTCCATAAGAGGACCCAGCTGTGTCGAGACACGACAACCTGCACACGCCACAGAAGCTGAGAGAACCAGGACGAAAATGAGCTGCTCTTGCGATCACATCCACGGCACGTAACCCAACAGCTGTACCAATATTGATCCTCCTCCCTCAACTCCCGAATACCTCCCATTTCCCTTCTCGGAGCAACAAAAGTAAGAAGCTGGTGTCTAGGCAGAGCTACTTAGCTTAGTCATTGGTTTTTGTGATTACATCGTTTTCATCTTATATCTTTGTTACTGTTGAGCCCTCCGGTGATTCACCAGTGCGCATTCATCCACGTGAAGATTGTGTTTCCTCACCACTGGCTGATCGTGCCCTGATTTCCAAATAAACCATCAGGACGAGAGTGTGGGAGTCTGCTTCATACTCTCTACCCTGTGTGGAAGTCTCAGGAGCGATCGAAACCTCGGTGGTTAGGAATCACCCTGTTTAGCCTTTCCTTTCTATCTTTCTCACAAACAATCTTCGTTTGCTGTCTTGTGGCGCCTCATTGCATGAGTCAGCGGCCATCTTGGTGAGGGATGGAATCACTACGTGACTTTGTTCACCCTCTTGATAAGGGGCAAGGGCACCGCGTGGTCCCATCCACCATCTTGTGACGCCCTATCACATGAGTCTGCAGCCATCTTGGTGGGGGACGAGAAGACCCCGTGGTCTCGTCCACCATCTTGGTGGGGGATGAGAGCACCACGTGATCGTGTCCGCCATCTTGGACACCTTTCTCACATTATCACGCACACACAGACACACACACACCTACACACACTCGCATACATGCACATACACTCACGTGCACACGCGCATATCTATAGTTTCCAGCACACATGCAGATATATTTACACTCTTTTCCCTTTTAATGTTTGATCATGCTAGTTTAGTTATTCTTTAGTAGTAGATATCGGGATCTTGATTCAAGTGTTGTTCAGTTAATACTTGTGTTTATAAATTCTGATACATTTTAATGAGAGAAGTTGTTTGTGGTTATTTTACACAGCTCTGTAATATTCGCTGGTTGAAGAAGTCTGTGCTCGGGCTCACACCTCTGTTGCTCTATAGCGCCACACCTGGTCACAGGCTGGCACGCATAGAACAACAGCCATTTTGAGACTGATTTTGCCGTTTAGTCCTTTTTTTCCTGATTACAATAACAATATATAACAATTCAGGTGGTGCCTCATTTTAATTTATTAACTTTGTTAATACCCTTCTGGTTATTAGCAGCTGTCTCTCAAGACAGTTGGTAATAACCCCCTTTTATGACTAAACGAGCACGTTATACGCTCTATGGCACAACAGCATCTTCAGAAAGGCATCTGCTGTATGACATGCTTCATTTTCTGTTTTAACGCAACAAATGCAGAGCAGAGAAGTTTTGTTTATTTTTGGTCTTTAGCTCACTAACAGATGTTTCATTATTTTTCCTTTTTGTAGAAACTTCATTTTTGTAATGAGCAACGTTTAGTCCGGTTGTTTTTTCTTCTATCTGGAATCTCACAGAGATCCGGTACATTTTTCTGTAATCTTGCTGTAAGCAAAATTATTTTATTCTTTAATTTTCCATCGGCTGCCCAACCCCAAGTTTGCACAACTTCCAGCTTCCACAAAGTTCTCCACTGGGCCACATCAAACTGGTTTCCTGCTTTCTCCTACCCACTGCCAGCCTGCAACAGCCTTCTGTCTCCACAGGGTGCTGGACCCTGAGATGACCACCTTGGCTCCGCCTTCTGAAGCTGACAGGATCTACAGGACCACACTCCTGGCGTAACTATGGTTTTCACACGCAAATGATTTTGGTGTGGTGTCAAAAATAACACAGAGACTAACTCAGATTAGCCTAGTTTTCTTTGACTGATCAAAATTCCAAATTTCCTTTTGAGATCTATTGATCCTGTCACTTCTGAACTTCAGCTGAGGACTTTTATTTTCTGCAGAATGTCTACATTTTGAAGATATTAAGTCAGTTTTACTTATTTAATTTTTGTGTTGAATAATTGGTTTTGTTTTTATTTTGCTTATTCATTTTTACCATATACAGTATTCTTAGTCCACTAATGTGTATCAGCTTATCATTCTACAATCATTTGGACTTTTCTATGGATAGTATCCATTTATTGCACATTTGAATATTATTGCATGCTTTTAATAAAGTTTACAACCAGTTTACAACTGGTTTTCATGTGTTTTTCCAGGATAGTAAGAAGCCTTCAGTGAGAATTTATGATTTCAGATGAGAGACTGATTTATTACCTCCACCAAGGAGGTTATGTTTTTGCCAGCGTTTATCTGTTTGTTTGTTTGTTTGTTTGTCTGTCTGTGTACAAGATAACTCAAAAAGTTATGGATGGATTTCAATGAAATTTTCAGGAGTTGTTGGAAATGTGAAGAAGAAGAACTGATTTTATTTTGGGTGTGATCCGGAAGAAATCCTGGATTCTGGATCACTTTCAAATTTTCGATAATTGTTGTCCTTGGCGGAGGTCTGTGCTCTCCGAGTGCTTTTCTAGTTAATTATTATTTTATTTTATTTTTCTTCCATCAAAGGAAGTGGTGCCCCATTCATTCATGAATTATTATCTCACAAAGCCAGGGACACTACTGTAATTATAAATCAAATGAAGATGGTTTGATCTAGCAAATGAAAGTTTTTTCAAAAGCTATTTTTAAGTTTACTTTGACTTGCAACATATTTCTTTTTTTTCCTCATCAGTGTCTTTTTGTTTGTTAAATTAAATTCATTTTTATATATCTTTGGGACAGTCAGGCGTTTACCATAGTAAAGCTTTTACTGTTTCGTACTGTTGCAGTGTTATTTTTTGTCACATTAGCACTCTGGACTTGAGTTTACTGAACAATGAAACCTGCAAACAGGTCTTGAGGAAGACAGCAGTATGGGATCATTGTTGCTGCACTTTTCTTTTCAAAATTCTCTACACATACTCATCTTCCTCAGCCATGCCATTGCAATGTGTACAGTGTTTTTTTTTTTTCCATTGTCCTGTTGAAAAATGCAGCTACGACCCCGGGAAAGATGTGATCTTAAAGGCACTGTATTATGTATTGAAATCGCAGTGTACTTTTCTGCATTAATGCTGCCATCACAGAAGTGGAAATGAGCTTTGCCAAGGGCACTGATACAGACCCATCACTTCACAGAGCCTGGCTGTTAAACTTTTTACTGATAACAATCTGGGTGGTCCTTTTTGTCTTTGGTACCGAGCGCACATATTTGGAATACTGATTAATCTGCCCAGAAAATACATTTCACCTGTGTGATGATCCATCTCATGTGGCACAGAGGCATCAAAGGTGCCTCTGGACAAGGTTAACATAAGGCTTCTTCTTCAACTGTAAACTTTAAAGGATAATTTGTGAATGTACCTCTGTACTATGGGGCTTGACAAAGATTTGTCCATGAAGTTATATAAGTGATTCCTGATTGCCATCAGATATTACCGATGTCCATCTTAGGCAGAGCTTCGATTACTTGAGTCACTGAATGATATCACGCACTGTAGAAGGAGAAATATTAAATCTTTTCTAATCTTTCTTTAAAGGAAACAGCTTTTAAGCAGTTCAAAGATATTCACATGCATTTTTTCTTTCTCTTTTGTTTGTGACAAAGTGGAGATCTCAGTAACGAATCATCAGTGAAATCACAAACTGGCGTCACCTCTTTCAAATAGCATGTTTTTCTTACACTCTCTACATTCACCTAATCAACTTAAAACATGAAATGTATTGGATCATATTCTCTGCACAAAAGCAGAAGTATAGTAAAGGAAGTAATTTTTCTTCATCATTTTCCTTTTTGTCACAGCCTTCTCTGATTTGAGATCGTATTTCCTTCTCATTCAGTTTTGTCGCCATAAGGGTTTGACTGAGGGCAGTATATTTAAATAACTTTTCTGCTCTGACGAGATTACACACAAAATCTGTTTTATTCGCTTTGTTCTTGTCCCCCTTCATGTTACACAGATAGTCAACCTCTCATTTTTTGAGCTTCCAGTATTTTGTTATTCTCCTCATACTTTATCCTCTTTCCTTAATGACCGTATCCTGATTAGTGGCGTGGCATGTCTTCTTTACCTCTTAAAAGGTCTCTCCACCACCCCACTGCTGTAAGCCCCAAATGATCACTCACAATTAATTACTCTTAGGGGGCCATGAGAGCCTGTGGCCCCCTGCCACCGCCTGCAGGGCCTTGTCCTACTGCAGAGGGCCTTATGTCACACGGTTAGGCCGGATTTACCATGTCCTGCTCGGAGGGGGGTTGTGTTTGTTCCAGTCAGCAGAGACCACTGCCACCCCTCCCCCTTCTGTTGTGCTGCCAGATCTGTCTGCTAAGACAAGATAACAGATGATAACTTAGCTGCAGCACAAGCCAGCACCTGCTGGGAGCAGCTGCTGTTTGGTGGATGGGTTCAAATGGCCTCCTCAGGACAACTGGTTTTATTTGGATCCCATCTTCTTATTCCTGTTAAATCACTGGTCTTCTTGAAGAAGTTCAAACAGAGTTTTTTTTTTTAGATGAATAGACATTAAAACATGCACTGGGCCCTTTTTCTCACTCTGGTCTCTTTATCCTCCATGCATTTATATGTCATTATAACTGCTATTAACTTTGTGCTTATCCTTTTTGTAACATAGCAGCTGTCCTCATTCCTATGTGTTTATTGACATCTCTTTCTTGCCATCTGAACCCCCCCACCCCAACCCCCCACTCCTCACCTGGCTGAGGCAAATGGCTGCCCTTCATGCTTCTGCTGGAAGTTTCTTCCTGTTCCCTCTGTTACCATATAAATAGATAGATAGATAGACGGGAGTGAATCGAGGTGAAGGTTCAGTGCAGTGTTTTGGACTGTACTGGATTCTGTTTAACTGGGTTGTATTGAAGCTGTTCATTTTTTTTTATGCAAGGAACCTTGAAAGAATTTTGTTAAGAATTTCAAAATACATACATACATACGCCTGCATTTAAAAAAAGACAAGACTTGTATAACTTTTTTTTTTTTTTCTTCAAGTTTCACATGGGTGATCAATAACAAGTCTCAGGCCCCATTACCATGGAGATGAGGTATGTCCTGCAGGAGATTCAAAAAAAAAAAAAAAAGGTTTTAAGTGATTCAAATCTGTTTTATCTTGTACGTTGCTGCACTGAGACCATGCTCTACTATTGTTTGTATTTTAAATTTATTGCAAAGATCTGTATGGAGGTGGGTCTGAGAATAAAAAAAGAAAAAGGGCCTCTTCAATTAAACCTGTTAATTTTCAAGTTAAAGTTAGAATTTCTGATTTTGTAAACTTTGCAAAATATTTTCATTGAAAACTCTTTCAGATCAGTACTCACCATCAATAGCAAAGGTATAACACCTGCACCCAGTGACGTGGTTAAATACTCCAGGCCCAAAATCACAAGCATCATCTGCATCTGGAACAATCTACCATAAACATGTACTCATGTGTCAAACTGTTTAAGCTCTTCATATTTGTGTGCATGTGAAGACCAGCGTTCTCGAGTAGCAACTGATGCTTGGAGTAACAGCCAAGCGAAATGACTCATTTCCTGTACTTTAAAATATATCACAAATATTGAACTTTATAAAGTCATTAAGTGAGATTTTTTCCCCTTGAGTTTTACTCCATCCCATTCTTTTTCCTCAAATGGCTGTGTTGTTTTGGCCGTCCCATCTGCTATGATGCAAACATGTCGTCCTGCTTCATTCCAGGTGCATCGGTTTTTATAGAACTAAAAACTCAAGTTGAGGATCGAGAGCTATGTTGTTCCTCAGTGTCTTTTCCTGTGGAAGTCAGGGTTAATGAGGCCATAACCGTAAGGAAAAAAAGTCAGGAGAAAAAAGAAACTGACACATTTATATGGACACCTGAAAATAATGAGGGGGATTCGGGAGCCATTTAAATACACAAGATGTGATTAAATATAAATATAAATGTAAAATCAAGATGAAATATTGAAGAATTTCAACTAATTTGTTCTCCACAGCCACCTAAACCCCACTTAAAAATTAATGTGGGCACTGAAACTGAGAAAGACAAGCTCTTTGGGAAACTATATCATTGTGCTGAGATACCAGGGGTTATTAGGTTTTGCTAAAATACGCAGAGTTCATGACAGCTGGAACGCATGTTACAGAGGAAAAAAAAGAAGGTTGGGGATCATTCTGTTAAATATATTATGAAACTGTTTAGCTTTTTTCTGGGACAAACTGTTCAGTCAGTTGAAAGGAACGTCAGCCTCAAACTGCTTAACCAGAGGTGCCGAGCATTAATGTGCATCTCTGTCAGTGATGCTGGTGACATATATGATTCTGGATGAGAGGAGTTTTTAATTACCTTCATTGGAAAATCGTAAACGGTCAATTATATCAGGATAAAGCGGATAAAAAAAGAATATAAATGGATCAACGTGAATGAATCACATGAAGTGGGTGTTCAGAACAAAAACAGCACAACATACCAGGTAATTAAAATTTCAAATAGTCCTGCATGAGATTTATGTAGCATGAAAATAAGTACAGTATTATTACTTTATCAATGTGTTTTTAAAGGTATGCATATATGGATTCATGTGTGCATACAGTCCGCATTATGTGTGCCCCAGCGTGGGCAGTGCTCATGTTTAAAACAGTAGCTGAGAGGGAAAAAAATATAAATCGATTTATTCTTTTGTGTCTAAATCCCCCAACAAAAACAAATTGGAAGGAAAAATAGTGATAGAAGAACAGAGAGGAAAATAGGAATTGTGTTACTACCAGCACCTCAGGGCTAGAGAAATCTCTGCACTTGTGCTTTGAATACAGAACACAGGCTGCAGTGATGGTTGTCAGAGCATGAGGGGGGTACACACACAACACACAGACATTTAACACAGTACACACACACACAGGCACAAACACATTCATTTAATAGTAATGTACATGCACACACACAAACACACACGCCTTAGATACACACATGTTCAAGCAATGACCTGAACATCTGAGGTCAGTGTCCCTCACATCATGCAAGTGAAGCATTGTAATTAGACCTACTTAGACTTTCCTGTTTGTCTCTGTTCAGTTCAGATTTCACTGGTTTGTTTTAGTTTTCTCTCTTCTTCTCATTCTAACACCAGCCTCTCGCTCCAAATAAAATTTGTGTGAACTATGTCATTAGGTGTTACCATTCAGTACAGTTAAATAAAACAAAAAGCAGTGTTTTGTCTTTCATGCATTGTTCTTTGCAAAAACCTGATGGCTAAATTATCTATAATACAACTTTAACTGCTGACAGTATATATTATATATATATATATATATATATATATATATATATATATATATATATATATAAGCTATTTTACCAGTTCTATCTATCTTTCTTACTTAGCGTCTTAAATCCTTTCTGAATCCAGTCCTCTGCTTTTTTGATTAAACTGATCCTTATCCTGTTCAAATGTTTTGACCAACACAAACTTAGAGGTCTGATCTGGATTTAAAACTGTATTAACCTACCCAATCTTATCCAGTCACATAATCCTGTTTTTCCTTTGAGCATCCAAATTTCAGGATTTGTGCTTATTATTGGAAAAATCCTGCTGGACTGCTTTTGAACGAGTGGCCCTGGCATGTAAGTCAGGCTTTTGAGGTTGTTATAATTAAGCCTTTACTTAAAAACAAACTCTTGATGACAGCGATGTTTGGCAGTTATAGACCCACATTCAATCACTGCTTTATTCATACAGACATCAGATGTTTTTTTTTTTTTCCAGAAAAAAAATGTTGAGTTTCAAGCTGCAAGTCACAGAGGGCCAATAGATCTTTAACACTATCCTTTAAACCTTCTTTTTTGACAAAGCATAGGGCGAGCTTGGGTAACCCTGGCTGGTGGGAGACCTTTCATGACCCACTGGACCCTTTCCTTACTCTGCTCTCCTGATTCTATTTATTCCTTTGGGCTTGTATTGAACTTGTTAAATTTCTCTATAAAGTGCCCTGACAAGTCTTTTGTTGAGAAAGTGCATGGTGTGAATAAGCTAAACTGAATACATCCACCCCACTAAATACCTGAAGGAACAACTGGAACAGGTAATCCCCGTGTTAGTGGTTTAACTCCTCGAGTGAAACAGTGACTCCAAAGAATTTTAGGGGTATTATCTGAGGTGTCTTTCCAGGGGAGTTCAGTCCAAGGACCTTCTAACATAATAGCGCCGAATCCCAGGTTTCTGATATTGGACAGCAGTTGAGGAAGATAAGCTAGGCGTGGAGAGGTGTATTGTTTGTCATTTTACTGTTTCCCTCATTAAACTGGCCAAGATTATTTTACTCTGAAACACAGCACTGTAGCAATACAAAACTTTCTAATTCTCTTTTTCTGTCCTTGAGGGCTCACTATTTACTGGAACACATGTTCAAAATCAACCCAAATGAATGTGCTTATGTTTGAACGAACCTCACCTTGCTGCCTGGGTATGTGCATGTGTGAATTATCATCACAATGGAGATGCACTGTAGGCGATGTCCTGCCAAACAAACAAGTTGCCTCCTAAGAATTACTGCTGCATCCTGCCCAAAGCCTTGCCTTCTTCCCTGCCTCATCAGCGCCTACTTCCACCCCCGCCTCTTGTATTTCTGCCGAGACTCAAAGACACAGCAGTTATTTATTTCTTGTTGGAGATTCATTACTTGTTGCCGGTGTGCTTGAATGGTTGGTGTGGGCTTAATAAATTCAGACTCTCTTCTCCGGCCTACTTCCCAGCTTCCCACCTCAGCTAGTCACAAGAGATTGTTTGTGTGTTGGTGTGTTTGCATGTGTGTGGTTGCCAGTGGGGTTTCTAGCTTATGAAACAAAGCTTTGTGAAAAGAAGCCCCCCACAGGTCTTTGGTTGAGGTCTAACACAGATCACACAATATATAATTTAATCAGAAAACAGCAGGGCAGTTTTAACCCCCCACGTTACCTTTAGAGAAGTGACATCAAAGCTGTATTTCTATCCAGAGTTGAAGCAGTTTGCGGTGAACTTTTAAAAGATGAAGAATCATTTCCAATTACGTATTAGAACAAAAAAAGGCTGTACAGTGCCATCAGCACGTGATGAAAGTGTGGAAAGTGTAGAAAAGTGTAAGAAAGTGTGAGTGTTTCTCAGTATGTGTTCTTGTCTCTACCATGTGTTCTTGTGGACTTGTAAAATGTCATCATTAACAGCTGGACATCTGTCCCAGTTTTAAGTCTGCATCCAGCCAAGTACTGTCAAAACCCCTGGGGAGTTCTTTCCAGCTCCAGTGGAAACTTGTGGAGGCTCAAGACAGCAACAGCAGCTCAACAGGGATTCAGCAACTACTCCCAACCATCCAAGGGCAGTTTGGTGATGAAGAATGCCTTTTCCAGCATGATGGAGCACCTTGCCATAAAGCAAAAGTCATAATGAAATGGCTCGGGGAACAAGACATTAACATTTTGGGCCCTTGGCCAGGAAACTCCCCGGATCTTAATCCCATTGAGAACTTGTGGTCAATCCTCAAGAGGCGGGTGGACGATCAAAAACCCACAAATTCTGACAAACTCCAAGCATTGATTATGCAAGAATGGACCTCAATCAGTCAGAATTGTTCCAGAAGTTGATTAACAGCATGCCAGGGAGAACTGCAGAGGTCTTGAAAAAGAAGGGTCAGCACTGCAAATATTGACTAATTGCATGAATTATGTGTAATTC
Source organism: Hirundichthys speculiger (assembly GCA_018398805.1). Taxonomy (NCBI): domain Eukaryota; kingdom Metazoa; phylum Chordata; class Actinopteri; order Beloniformes; family Exocoetidae; genus Hirundichthys; species Hirundichthys speculiger. The sequence goes on along the minus strand of JAGFBZ010002547.1, from coordinate 745,005 downwards.
TCAATAAAAGCTTTTGAAACTGATGAAATTTTTCTAATTATATTTCATTATAACATAGAAACACCTGACAAAACATATAAAGACTCTGAAGCAGCAGACTTTGTGAAAATGTAATATTTGTGTCATTCTCAAAACGTTTGGCCATGACCGTACTACAATAATGGCATCCACTAGGTGGCAGCACCAGGTGAAACCGGTCATTACTGCTGCATTTGGGGATTTTGATAAATTCATTAACTCCCACTGATTCAGAAGGCACTGATTTAGCATGAAGGTAAGGAACAAACTGGAAAGAATGTTGACCTGCTGAACCTCACAAGATATTCCAGGTTATGTTCCCATCATCTTAGCAAGGAAACGATCATCATTGACAGCGAGACAAGTGGTGATCATGTCTACTTTCCCGGGAATAACTGTAGGAAACCACTGGCTCAGAAAGGTACATGTCTACAGAGCCCCAGAAGAAAAGTGAGCTCTTGTCCCTCAGATGTCATATTTCATAGTAATTGAGTATCCCCTACTTTTCGAGACATGTCCTGTGGTCTGATGGAACTAAAACTGAACTATTTGGCCATAATGATCATTGTTACATTTAGATGAAAAAGAGGGAAGCTTTCAAGCCTGAGAACTTCATCCTAACTGTGAAGTACGGGGGGTTGCAGCATCATGTTGAGGGGGTTTTTGCTATATGAGGGACTGGTGCGCTTCACAAAATAGATGGCATCATGAGAAAAGAACATTATGTAGAAATATTGAAGCAACATCTCAAGACATCAGCCAGGAATTTTCAGTTTAGATGCAAATGGGTCTTCCAGATGGACAATGACTCTAGTCATACCACCAAATTTTTTACAAAGTGGCTAAAGGACAGCAAAGGCAGTGTTTTAAAGTGACCATCAAAGCTCTGATCTTAATCCTACTGAAAATCTGTGAGCAGAGTTGAAAAGGTGTCTGTGATCAAGACAGCCTACAAACCTGACTCAGGTCCACCAGTTCAGTCAGGAGGAACGAACCAAAATACCAGCAAACTGCTGTGAGAAGCTGGTGGAAGGAAACACCCAACATTTGATCCAAGTCAGACAGTTTAAAGACAATAATACCAAATACTAAGGAAATGTTTGTAAACCTCTGTCTTTGAGGAAAGTAATGAAAAATGTTTCTAAAAAATTGAATTCACTCATTATTATGGCATTTAGCAAATAGAAATAATTTTGGTAATCCTAACTGACGTAAAACAGGAAAAGTTTAGTCTGATCTAACATCAGACAGTGAGGAAAAAAAGTTACATTTTATGAAGTACATGTAAACTTCTAACATGTAAACTACAAACAGAAAATAGTAACAATTTCAACAAAAACGACAAAAAGACACTTCTCTACTGCACCTTTAAGGATAAATCTTCTAGTTGCCCATCAGCTAGGAGGTCAGCAGAGGGAGTTGAGGGCAGGCAGAGAGCAGCAGAGCACCTGCAGGGAGAGGAGAGAACAGACCTGGTGGTCATCCACAGTAGTCAACTTTCAGTCTGGCAATAATCCCAAGGTTTAGAAAATAGGATCATTTAGAGCAGGGGTGTCAAACTCCAGCCCTCGAGGGCCGCTGTCCTACACATCTTAGATATTTTCCTGCTTCAGCACACCTGATTCTAATGAATGGATCACCATAGGCTTGTCATCCAGGTCTGCTCAGGTCTGTTAATGACCCATTCATTTGAATCAGGTGCGCTGAAGCAGGGAAACATCTAAGATATGCAGGACAGCGGCCCTCGAGGACTGGAACTAGACACCCCTGATTTAGAGGTTTTATCATTTAGGAGTGAGAATTGTAGAGGGAAAAAAAAGAGAAAGAGAGGGATTCAGTTCTTATAAAAGAACACGACCTGCTTTTGTAACAAGAAAACATTAAAGACAAAGAAGTAAGTCATATTTGGACTTAGAAATTAGGAAGTATTTCTTGTTCCCCAACAAGAAGGTGTGATAAGGTGGAGTCTACTGAGATACATCTGAGCTTCTGCGATTGCTAAATTCATTCAAATTTCCAAACTGCATTTCAAATTTGATTTGTACCTCTAGCTCCTAATCATATAGCTTTAACAATAATTCTGCTAACACCCAAAAACTAAACCAAGCAATTTAGAGCTGTGCACGTTGCTGAAGTGAGTGCATGTGCGGGTACTGGAATTTTCCATCTGACCTTACTATCACACACCTGACGACTGCCAAACAAACATGAACACACACACACACACACATGCACACACACACGCACACACATGCATTCTTTCAAAAAAAAAGAAATCCAAAGAGGCAGGATATGATTTAATCTTTATATCTCTAGTGAAAATGTGAAAATCCATCTTCAGCAAATCGAATGCAGCAGACTGTGGGTTTATCAGGAGAGGTTAGACACTTTGCCTGCAGATCAGGAATGGCTATTTCTTTTGACCTATAACCTTTCACAATGGAGAAATAATGCACACTCGCATAGACTGCATTGGAAATCTGCCAAAATATCAATAGACAGCATGGGTGGCCTGCAGATATCTCCCCTGCAGCTTCTCTGTTGTTTGTCAGCAAATAAATACACAAAATTTTATAACACAGACGTTTTAGGAGGAGAGGAGATACACTATATAACAATCATTTTAAGTAGTCTTGTTTTAAATTAGTCTGTCATTAGAACATAATTAGCTTTCACGTGAACTGTGGAAATGGTGCACAAGGTATATAGTATATACTGTGTGTCAAAATACTTGACTGGAAAATACACTTCAGTTGGAGGACAATGTCCTTGGACAAGACACTGAACCCTACAACATTTTAGTCTAAAGTAGTAGTAGTCTAAAGGCTGATTTATACTTCTGCATCAAAGCAATGCTGTAGCATTGGCCAGGGGTGTCCAAATCCAGAACGACAGCTCGCTGCAATGTCTGTAAAAATGACTGCTCAACATTTATCAGCACCAGCTTATGTAAAATATACTTTATTTGCTTCGTTGCTATGTCTGAGCTCCATACACGAAGTAAGCAAAAGGAAACCCGGCACTGTGAGCTATAGCGCTGCAGAAAAGAAAAAAAAACGCACTGCCATCTAGTGGTTGGTAGTGTAACTCCAGAGCAACGCAAACAATAAGGCACAGGCATAAACACCAGAGATGGCGTTTGGTCTGTAGGAGCATTACTCAGCCTGAAGAGAGTGCTGTATGAATATATGTGTATGTTGTCCCCCCCACCAAAAAAAAAAAAAAAAAAAATTCCACAAATTTTCTCTTACGGGAACAATCTTATTTAGGAAAAACCTTGTGACATTGTACTGAAAGTTAAAGGAGTACATGGATCGACAGAGCAAACCAAAGATGTCGGCTGTGTGGAGATCTTTAAAGTGATAACAAAATTGCTGTTTCCAACATCGGTCATGTGAGGAGGAGTCCAAACCCACTCCTTCAACACCAAAAATTCAATGACTCATCTTAGGAGCCGTCGTCCTGAGCAGTACAAGGAATTTATGAAGATCAAGCAAGAGGAACAGACTCCCATGAAAAAAGCTATCAGCAGGGTTCTCAGCTCTCTTGATGGAGGCAAAAAGTATGACCATGACAGCCCCAGGGCAAAAGACGCAGGAGTTCCTGGAATTTGCATGCAAGTTTCATTGAGGTTAGCCCCGTGATATAGTTCCTGTGCACTTCTGAACAGATCTCCTGCTTCTAATGAACACACCTTCAGGTTTCTCCAAATTCCTCTAATTTCAACATGTGTAAATGTGTTGTGTGCATTGTGTACTGTGAGTAGTAATGAGATTCCAGATACAGATTGAAATGAGTTTACTATGGAGGATTCCTGGATTCTCCCTTAAAGATAGGATGTGATGTTAAGTCATTTGGGAGGGATTCAGAGTAGAGTCAATACTCCTCTACATTACAAAGAGCCAGCTGAGGTGGTTCAGCTATCTGGTCAGAATGCCTCCTGGCTGCCTGCCACGATAGGTATTTAATGCATGCCCAACCTGGAGGAGGCCTCAAGCCAGACGCAGGGACATGCTTGAGAGATTATATCTTTTGACTAGCCTGGGAAAGCCTGAGAGTGCCCCTGAAGAGCTGGAAGTAGGAGCTGGAGAGGGAGTTCTGAGCCTCTGCTCAGGTTGCTGCTCCCGTGACCTGAACCCAGATAAGCAGAGCGTAATGAATGGATGGATGATCACTATATTTATGTCTTATTTCCTTCCGCTCCTTAGTATTTTTACTTCCTGTTTCATTTTGCAGACCGTTTTATCCAATCCATTTACCTTTTGCTTCCTGTCCTTGCTTCACTTTCATCTGTTTAAGTTACTTATTAACTTCAACAGTAATACAACTACCATGTTTCTTTTCCATTTCGCTGCATGTTTGGATTATGTTGGATGCCATTTGAACTACTTTGGATTCCTTAAAGCAAAGCAGTCAAATGAACAAGGCACATAGTAGAGCTTTTGGTTTGTTCTTTGATGTTATTCTCGTCTATCTTTTATTCTATGCCTGCCTCCCGTTCTGCATGTCTTTGTTTTCTTTGCTGAATTGCTCTTGACACCATGTTTCAACATACTGTAGAGGGGATAAAGAGTACAGTTTACCCTTAACCCTTAATCAAGCAAATTAAGATCCAAATTAAAATCTAATTTATTACCCTCTCACTTATTCTATTAGATGGAACACTTAGGAAAAAGCAGCACATAAATGTGCACAAAATAATCAGTTTATGCTTTTGGTAACACTTTGACGCCTATCTCTATAACGCATTATAACTATAATTATAATGAGTTATAATTACGTTATAGTACTGTATAACTATAGTTATAAACACTCATAAATGATCATAATGCTTTATAACAATAATCATAACACACTATAAAGCATGTTATAATCACTTATAAGGTCAGGTATTATAGTATGTTATAACTGTTAGAAATTCACTGTCAATACCCACATAGATAATGCATTATACATATATTTATGGTATGCTTATAAACGTGTATAATTAACATGATAAACACTCATAAATGATTATAATGCTTTATAACAATAAGCATAACACACTATAAAGCATGTTATGATCACTTATAAGGTCAGGTATTATAATAAGATTTAACTGCTGGTCCCTCGCTCACCGATTTTTGTTGCAACGATCAGAGGGTATTATAATGATCATAGTTGTCATATATTAAAACTCTTTATAATGCCTTAAAATAACTGGTATAATGCATTATAATGTGATTATAAGTCATTCTAAATGGTCATTGGTTGCTTTAAGTAAAGTGATGAAACTGCTCAGGTATAGGCTGATATAACACATTACAAACTGGTCATAAGTCACTATAAGTGATTTGCTTGAAGAAAAAAACAAATGTTTAATCTATTCAAGAACTACACCAAACATTGCAAAACTTGTTTTTATTAACAGTGTGACTCCTTCAAAAAATTGTATATTTGTTGTACTTTCTTATATCATGAATAAGGCAGCCAAGAACGCCTTCTCTGTGGTTTCAGGCATTTTGTTCATGACCTCCTGGATAAGGTCATCTTTCTTCACAAGTTGTTCCTGGAAAAAGAGCCTCGTCCAACTACAGAATTTCGATCATCTCCTGTTGTAACCCAACTTTTTGTTTTTCAGCTTCCAGAAGCTTTTTGAACATTTCATTACATGGACAGCAGTTGGTGCACCAGGGTCTGCACAGAACATAAGGAATAAACAAACAGAAGTAACCAAATCATGAACTGCATTATTTGACATTAATTTAAGTTTATTTTCACAGTACAATTTTTTTAAGGGTACCATATTCTATGGCCTTTAGGACTTCGTACTATAGAGCACCATTGTAGCGTCCCGACTAAGTGGTGTTAAAACTCCCCGTTTTACCACACCGTAAGAGCTATAAAGAGAAGAAAATACAGTTACCCTTTCTTTTACTGAAATGAAATTATTTTTACCTGCTTTTATCAGATCAAAAGAAAATCTCCAATGAAGTGCTATATTACCATGAATTAAACATGTTTTTTAAAACTATTTCCCTTTACTCCAATACAGTTTTTAACCTTAGCAGGCCTTACACAAAAGATAGAACACACACCCTGTTGCATTAATAAGACAACCAACGTATTAGCTTAGTTTCGTTTCACTTCGATGCAGACTGAGTGATGCTAATAGCAGCTACCGCTAATCATGACTTTTACACACATTAAACTGTCATCGGTACCAAACCTGAGCCAGACATAACAGGATGGCTTAAAAAGGAACAAAAAAAAAACAAACCTTGTGCCTCTTCTTAGTCAGGTGCTAGTACGTTTCATGTAACTTGGGTACCCTTTACTATTTGTCTCACTCTCTCAGCCTTGCAGAAACAATTTTTCAACTGCCGGTAAAATCCAAAGCACAGGATTTATGTTAAGGTCTAGACGATAAGCTTTCAAAATAAAAGCACTGAATAAAGGCTTCAAAAAAAGTGTTACCATGCTTTTTTAAAGAAAGTGCTTCTTAAACTTCTAATACAGGCACTAAAGAGTACATCCTGATTATTCAAAGCTATGTATTGTTCAATACTCGCTTTAATTTATTTTATAGTAAAAGTTTGGGCCAATCTTTTTGAGCTTTTATCAGACCTGGAAGAGGCTAGCAGAGTACAGTTAGTTTGAAGAAACAAAGTTAGCTATACAAGATCATCTCATCAACCTCTTTGGATGATAATAATAATATTATTGAATTTGAAATGTCTCATTTTACAGGGCTAAAATTGTTTTTTAATAACATAAATATATCCTGTAAATCTTATTTGTATTCTAACTAGTACCACTAGGAGTACCAGATAGATAAAAGTTAAATGCAATGCACAACTGTAGCATATCAACAAATTATATATATACATACATATATATATATATATATATATATATATATATATATATATATTAGTGGTGCAACGGTACAGGCAACGTACAAGGTACAGTCTGTACTGCGGTTTTTGTGTCACGGTTTCGGTACAGATTTGGTACAGTTTCAGACCACCTGCTACCCTAAACCCCTGATCGCAAAATACCGAGTTTGCGGAAAGCGCAACACGCGTAAAAGAGCGCGTCGAAATGGAATAAATGTGCATCCACTACCTCTCGATTACGCATCACCGTATTACTTGCATACATTTTTATTCTCTTGAGGTCAGAGGATGTCTGGTCAGCAGTTGTGGTGGATGTGGGAATATTCACAGCCAGACACGTCAATCTGTACAGCTGTGGCATGATCTCATTCAGATGTCTGCTGTGGAGGAAACCAAGGAGATCTTTGTCTCTGGTGTCAAGCTGGAAAAGGTTGGATGCTGTTGCCTAAAAGGCACGCACGCTCACGTGCAAGTCCAATGCAAAGTTATTGGAACATAAATACCGCAGGACATAAAAGCGTCCCGTGTGGAATTGTGCCGGTCGTACCGAACCGTACCGTATTTTACCGAGTACCATTGCATCCCTAATATATATATACACCTTTGTATCTTGAGGCAATGCAGAAAGATTTATGTGGCATACACCAGACAAGTTGGATTAACATAGAGCATGATTGGCCTGCAGCACCATTGTCATTCCACCACGGCAGCAGAAACACCCTCCTGAATTCACATTCTCAAATATCCACATCATCTCAGGTTGGCCAGAGGCTGGCCACCGCGTTGCCCTGCTGCACTGCATGATGGATTTTCATGATTCTCTCAAACTAAACTGAACGTACTGTCTTTCAGTTTTCTGCACTGTAACATGTGTCTGTGAGTGATTTGCTGGTGCTGAGCTCACATCAGTGTTTTTTTCTTGTGCAGGTATCTGGTTGGACAACTGGGAATGAAGCTCAGGTTTGACAAATGGGGTTGTAACCCTCCCGGTTTGTTATGGCAGGAGGGTGTATGGCTAACTGTCTACTGGGCATTAACATATTCACAGACCATTGCATCCTCTCTTTAGAACACACACATACAGTAAAGGCGCCCAGCAATATGAAGCAGTGATGATGTGAATATTCATGAAGCTTCATTTCCTATTCATATTTCTCCACAGACAGACTGTGAGGGGGAGCTGGGCAGACTGACGCTTCAGCCTGTAGGTAGCCCTTTGTGAAACAAAGACTCATTCATATTCTTTTCGTGTTATTCTTCCTCCCTGACCACAGCCACATTAGTCAACACAATTTGCTATTTTTCTTTTCATCTCTTACCAAATATTTCCCACTGAATAAATACAACATACAATATTTTTGATACTGGACTCATGCGGTACACACTACAAATATGTTTTATTTTGCCTCAGGTGAAATCTCAAATAAAAATGTACACTAGTGCCAGCATTGGAGCAGCAGAGCCTCAGTAGACAATATTTCTATAAGAAATGTAGCATTAACAAAAACACAGAAAGAAAACAGAAAAAAACATTTGTAGGTGGAAACCTAGGACTTATGACTCCAGGTCAGTTTTGCTCAACAGTGGTTTCCCAAAATGTTTGGAATTTAGATTAATAAAATAATATCCAAAAATAAATTAGAATGCTGTAAAAAGTCAAGGTAAACTGATGTTCAAATTCATTAATAGACCCAGATTGATTTGACTGTTAATGACCTCAAAATAATAATACAATGATAAAATTAATAATGCTTTGTTGGCTGGTGAATAGCTTCTAGTGATACATCTATTGAAAAACATATCGTGCTCACATTGGGGAAGACACAGGATATGCTATGGGCCAGCCACATTAGTGTCTCCTTTTACTGCTTCAGATGAACTAGAATCAACAAATCAGGGATCAAAAAATACATTCTAGACAAGAAAATGATAGTATATCCACATATATTCTACTTATTTGTGAATGCATAAGTCTTTTTCCCGTCCATCCATCATCTATGCCCTCTTAATCCTCTGCAGGGTCACGGGGATCTGCTGGAGTCTATCGCAGCTCTCTTTGGGTGAAAGGCAGGAGTACACCTGGACAGGTCACCAGTCCATTGCAAGACAACATGTAGACAAACAACCACACACACTCACAATCACTCCTACGGGCAATTTAGGACCACCAATGAACCTAACATGCATGACTTTGGACTGTGGGAGAAAGCCGGAGTAGTCGGAGAAACCCCCGCAAGCACGGAGAGAACATGCAAACTCCACACTGAAAGACTCCTGCCGAGGTTCGAACCAGGAACCTTCTTCCTGTGAGGCAACAGTGCTGACCACTAAGTTGACCCTGCCAAAGTCTTTTTTCTCTTTCATAGACACATCTGTCGCTTGCAGTTGTTTCACCATAGAGTAGTTTGTAAAGAGAATTAACAGCTTATATGTGAAATATTGCTCTGTCCAGTTTCCCACAGAGAATAAACTCAAGCTTAAAACCTGAGTTCAGCAGAAGTGATATATGTATAGACTGTGTACATAAACTGACATCATTCTGTAATTGGCCCAGGTTCAAACATCCTTAGATGTACAAACACATCTAAAGGCCATGAGAGAGAGAGAGACTTAAACATGCAATGTCGGACGTCAACCAGATTAACAAGGTCTGTAGCAGTTGTTGGGGAACTGGGGGACACTGACAAGAATTGGGGTAATAGAACAAGATACATACATTCAGACAGAGGACAATATCGGACTGTGGGAATGCTAAGATGCAAGCAATCTTGGTGAGAGAAGCTATATGCTGAGAAGTTAACCAAGAAACCCCTGGTGACTTATTATCACAACTAGAGATTGATGAGGTAAAACAAAGATGCTATGGCAAGGGGGAGCCTGGAACAACAAGATGTTTTTCACTGAACCATCCAAAGTATTTTTAGTGGCAAGGTAGCAACATAATGGATCCACCCAAGGCTGAGACAGAAAAACATATGGGAGAAAGAGGCATCGCACAACACCATTCCCCCAAGGATAGTGGACCTAAGCTCTGACCACAGCAATCTACCAGAACAAGAACCAGTACCATCACAATAGCAGACGTCCACGAAAGACTCTCAGGTATGAAGAGTTGCACAACACTAGGTCCAGACATGATGCACAACTAGGGTACTATAGGCACTCCATGAACACCTAGTCTGACAAATGAAGCAGCTGCTAATAGATGGGTCCCACACAGTGAGGTTAACCCGAGGCTGCATCCTCCTCATGAAGAACTTATCTTCATGGCTGACTACCGGCCAGTAACTTGCCTCTGCACAACATGGAAGCTCCTGCCCGGCATCATATCATATATTTTTCAGAAGCATTATGTTTTAGTAGCATTGTGACTATGACCACTAAGCGACTCACTTTGAGGGCACTTCCAAAGCACAACAGACTTTAAACACCTTTAATATAAAATATTGAATCAACAAATGTGCACTGGTATCCACACTTGCCTTGGTTATACTTTTATTCTATATTTAACTTTTAAATTTAATGTCTCAGAATACAGAGTGTGTATTCTACTGTATTCTGTTTACTCTGAGTTAACAAAGTCATGCTACCATGTTCTTTTTAGACACAAGAGGCTTTATTCTAACCTCTTCTACACAAGCTGTATTTGCGCAGTATTTTTCTAATAGTACTCTCATGAACCTTTATATTCAGTTGCTAAGCAAGGCCTGTACAGTCTGAGATGTAGCTCTTGGGATTTTTGCGATTCCTCTGAACATTGAAAGGTCTGACCTTGAAGTGAATTTGCTAAGATGTGTACTGCTGGGAAGAGTAGCAACTTTCTTGAGTGATTGCCACTTTTTGATAATCTTTCTCACTGTGAAGAATGTCAGAATCCACATCATTTTAAAATGATCTTCAACTCTGGTGCAGACTGATGGGCAAGAACAGTTGCTTCTGTCATTACTGCGATGTCTTTCCTCCTTGGTATATATTATCAAAACAAACAAACAAACAAACAAACAAACAAAAATAAAACTGACCAGCAAACTGCCAAAACTAATGCTTTTATTATCACCTGGCTGCTACTTACCCTCTGAATTCTCATGGAAGATGAGGGTGTACTTTTTTTTTTTTCATCTTCATTTTTGCTTGATTTCTTTACACTTTATGTCATGTGATGTTTATTTAAGACTGCATTTACCAAACTGTAGTAATTTTGTAAGAACCAGATTTTAATATTTTCATTTATCTTTTTTTAATCTATTGTTTTTGTCCTGATATGGTGACGTTTAGAAGTGAAGTACAGTGGAGAAGGTGTAAGGGGGGAAAAAAGGAAAGAAAACCTGAAGAAACACAAAACACAAATCTAAAAACAAAATTTGCAAAACTACTGGGAATTAAGCAAAAGTACAAAATCTGGAAAAACCAACAGCCACAGTAAACTAGTATTGGAAACAAACCAGACGAATAATGAATTAAAGAGATGAGAGGAAAACAACAATCTGCCAAATGGCAACTGAAAAGCAGGGATAAGTGATGACAAATGACCAACAGGTGGGTATGTTAGGAATGGAACAATAGTGTGGATTAATCACCTCAACACAAAGCAAATAAAGCAAAACCTGACTGCAATTAAACAAAATTTAAATCTGAGAGAAAAGAGAAAAGAATACAGAATTCCAAACTAACATTAAACATTCATGGTCTCGAACAAAGATCGAGTCAGGAACTGGATGCATCACGCTGGGGGAATGAACCGCACGTATGCCAAACTTTTCTACTCCTGTAATACTCAAAATGTTAAATGTTCAAGTGACATCCACCTACTATTACAGCTTATTCTTACAAAAAGCTGTGGGTACGACGCAAACACTCGGCCTGATGAGAACATGGGGTGGTATCTGAGCTTCAGGGTCTTCACTGAAGACAATCTGACTGGCAGACTGAGGAAACTGGAGGCTGAACAACGGCTTGTCCTGATGTCAGCATTATGAATCATCATGTAAATGAAAATGGAATTAACTGGATTTCTGCATAAATTCGTAATAAAATGTAGTTTGATCTTCACCTAAGTCACGACAATAGACAAACACAGTGAGCTTAAAATAATAATGCCTAAACAGTCATAATTACTTTTGTGCTGAAAGCTTAATGTGTCAGTAGTTTGGAGTCCAAGTGATGAAGTGAGTTAGAAATTGGAATTTAGAGCTAATTTAATTTATAAAAATACATTTACATATTTTTTGAAGGTCTGGTTTAGAGTTTCTTTCTTCTTGATGACATTTACACATTTTAAGTTTGCTGTTAATTTAAGAAGCATCTGCTGATGTGAACAGTGTCTCGCGTAAACGAGAGTATCTCTGAAAACTTACAATCAAGGGTAATTGGTCTGCACAAGGTCTTCTTAAAGTGTTTTGATTCACGTTTTCTAATTTACAGCTTGTGTTTCCGTGACAAACTGAACATACTGTACCTGCATCTTACATACACATTTTAAAATTCTGCCAGTAAGCACGGTGATGTTTCCTTTCAGCAGCGAGGAGCTAACGAGGTTATAAGTTCTCAGAAGAACACTTGACAATACAGTTAATGATACAAAATGAAAAAAGGGTGAAATGAAAGCGCAGACCTAATTAACGAAGGCATTTTGATCCCATCATTAAGTCTTGGCTTTTTTTTCCTGAAACTATGGATATTTTCCCTTTGATTAACTTTTTTAAAATTTTATTTTATTTTATTTATTTATTTATTTATTTATTTATTTATTTTTATCTCTGACTCTGTTCCACTTTAGTGCCACTGAAGACACAGTTTTTCAGAGAATCACCACTGATGTACTGTCCAATTATCTAACCTAATTATCAAGAGGGGATTTTTTTTCGTGGTCTATGTCAACAGCAAAATGAAGCAAAAGCTATGTGTCAGGTCCATGCACATCACACAGGTGCTCCACAAGACAATGAGCAGAGCAAAATTCAGTCATTGGGCCCTATCTTGCACCTCCCAATACCCAATACCCAATACCCATTACCTGCAAATCTCAGATTTAGGAGCCTCTGCCAACCGAAATGCAATCTTCCACCTCCCAAAACCTGCTACCCATTTTGCCGTCTCCCTTAAGCACATTGTGGGCGCGGCAATGGGCGTGTCTCTTGCGCTTTCCACGAATTCGGTATCTTGCGGTACTGGTATCTCGCAGATTTTGGGTATTGGGTAATGGGTAGTCTGACCACCCATTACCCAATACCCAAAATCTGCGAGACACCAGTACCGCAAGATACAGAGTTTGTGGAAAGCGCAACTGGCATGTCGGCGCGTAAAAGAGTGCGTCCAAATCCTGTCATTGCGCGTCCACCCAGTCACATGTGGACTGCACAACCGGCTCTACCTCTCGATTATGCATCACTGTATTACTTGCATACGTTATTATTCTCTTAAGGGCAGGTGATTTCTGTACAGCTGTGACATGATCTCATTCAGATGTTTGCTGTGGAGGAAACGAGGAGATCACAGAACTCTGTTGTGGAGTTTCTTGTACTGTGCTCGTATCCCTCTGACCCTCTCCTTGTGCACTGGAGCACCCGAGATGCGCTCACTGGTAGAAGGTAGATGTCATTGTAGCCCGGTAGTAAATTTGGGTGTTACATGGGTAAATGTAATATTTTTTCTCCCACAGAATCACAGTCCCTCACATGTTTAAAAGTGAACGTTAATTTACTTTGCATAAATAAATGAGTGACACGATTTTCTAATGCTTAAATAACAATAGTCAGATTCATGATTTAAAAATAAATAAATAAATAAATAAATAGTGATTCATTATCATTTTAGTCATTAAAATGATTAAGATAAGACATTAATATACTATATTATTTAGTTTAAATAATGTTACGCGGGGCCTAAATGCATTTAGCCTGTTTCTATATTGGTATATTTTATTGGTCAGTTTGATATACACCCTGTAAGGTCAATTATGATTGGCCACGTAAGCACGCAAGGGGTGGGCGGGACTCGTGATCTTGGGGAAAGATCTGGAAGGCGCAAAGTTTTTGGCTCTCTCCGTCGCGGGACCGTTTGGAGTGCGGATGCTTTTTTGTTTGGTGGATCTAAAACGAGAGTAAAACAGTTCGGGTTGGAGCTGACTGAGCACGGAAGCTCAGAGAAGAGGACCGTGAGCACATAGGCTTGTGAGCCGCGGCCGAGTGAGATTTGGGGCCAGAGACCCGTTTGCTGGAGCGGGAGTTGTGACCGAGGGCGGGCGAGCCGGAGTGGGCCAGGACCTTCAGAGTGAGCCGGGAGCGGCGAGGACCGACAACCGCATCGCAGTATTTCAGCGTACTCAATTTTTTGCAAGTGAATTTCGACGTTCTCAATTTTTTGCAAGACATAACCGACCTGCAACGTTTTCAGAGTCTGTGGTACAGTGAGTACAATTGACTGTGCGTGTTTGAAGAACCTGACTACGGGAATAGTTACTACTGACTTGAGTTTGCGCGCTTTGAGTTCTACGTTCAGTGTGTATTGTTTAGTGTAGTAATGGCGTAAAACCAAGGGGGCCAGGATATATTTTAAATGGTTAAATCAAAAAGAGATAAGCTGTTAGTTAATTGCAAAGATACTAGCTAGTGGTTTAATTGTAAAACAGAGAAAAAAAGAGACAGAGACGGTTCAGTTAAGGAAAAGAGAAATTATTAAGGTAAATTGGGTTTTATTATTTAAGAAATAAAGGGAAAAAGAACATTGGTTAGTATTCAACAGTTTTTGTTAAGTTAATAAACAAGGCCTTTTCATATATTTGGCTAAATAATATCTGATCTCTGGGTCTCCTTTATTTTACTTAGTACCTGAATGTTTAGTATTAGTTTATGCAACTGATTTGGTGCACCTTCGTGGTATCCACCAGCAGCTAAAACGAACCCAAGCACCCACCATTCTCAGGTAAATCAAACAGAGTGGCTGTACGGGTGCTACATCATCATACGTGTTCCTCTGGCTCAATGCTCATCCAATGATCCGTTCTGCAGTATTTTAAAAAGCACCGCTTCCAGCGGCTATGCGTCTTGGCGCAGCTGTGCGTCTTTGCGCAGGGGATATGTTCAAGATAACTCAAAAAGTTATGGATAGATTTTGATGACATTTTCAGGAGTTGTCAGAAATGTGAAAAGGAAGAACTGATTTTATTTTGGGTGTGATCCGGAAGAAATCCTGGATTCTGGATCACTTTCAAATTTTCGATAACATTGCGCTGTTTAGTTGTTTCTTGAACTCTAAAGCAACCACAATGGAGACAGGAAGGGAGTTCTGGAATTTTAAGAGTTTAATTCTCTCAGAAGTAAAAAAGGAGGATTGGAGGGTTGGCAGCCAAACCAACAATCCAGGGGACGACGAATGCAAGAAGGTGGTACTGCGAATGGCTGGATCAGGTGTTTCTGTGGGAAGATCTGGAGACGCGTCTGGTTGAATGATGACTGAATAGGTACAGGTGTGCAGTGCCACACCTGGGCTGCTCGTCGGATGGGAAGGTGAAACATAGGTGGATCTGAGCGTCTATGTAGAGGATTGAAGGTGGTGCAGTCGATTGTGCGCAGGAGCCCCAGAGGTGGAAGGTTGCGGGTTCACAACCCGGCTTGAGACCGTAACACACGCTCAATGGGACAGGAAATTTTGTTTCTCAACATCTCCGTTAATTATTGCCCACAGCTCATTAAATTTCACTCAGGTATTGACACTGAAAACCTCTATAAAATTTCAGAGGCTGATCCTGATCTGATCCAGAAGGCGGATTTTATCGCAATCTGTAAATCTCTATATAGGAGAACTGTTGTGCTTGGCGGAGGTCTGTGACCTCCGAGTGCTTTTCTAGTTAAGAAATACTTTCCTGGAAGCTCACCGGCTCTATTTTTTCTGAGCAGTTTGTTGGAACTTCTTGGAGTGCAAAAGAAATGATTAAATCATTTTCTCCACATTAGTTAGAGCTAGTTATGTATATATCAGTGCAGAGGAGGAGGAAGGAAGAGGAAGCTCTACAGCAGAGTCCCAGACGAGCTGCCCATGAGAGCTGCTCTGATCTGGATGAAAAGACGCTACCATAGCAGTTTGCAGGTAGCGCAACCTGCTCTTAAAGGCAATGGCTACTGACGCACTGATTGGTTAAACAGGTGGAACGCCCTAACCACTCCCATGCATAATGTGTGCATAATATAGTGGTTTTTGCAGGTAAGATCGTGGGTTTTGGGAGGTGGAAGATTGCGTTCTTTGTGGGGGAACACTCCCAATACCTAATATCCCTTAATAGCAGGTTTTGGAGGTTTGGCGCAAGATAGGGCCCATTGTCTCAAAAATCATGCGATGGCACCTAAGCAATATCCCACACTGGATTAGATGTTCCACATTAGATATTAATATCACTCGACAAAACAGGCCACAGTGACCTGACCATATTTTTAATACAACAAGGTGTAACAATTGAATTCGCAAAACATAAATAACTAGAAAAGCACTCGGAGAGCGCAGACCTTTGCCAAGTGCAACAATTCCCCCATATAGCGATTTACAGATTGCAATAAAATCCGCGTTCTGGATCAGATCCGGATCAGCCTTTGAAATTTGATAGAGGTTTCCATTGTCAACCGCTGAGTCAAATTTCATGAGTTTTGGGCAATAATTAACGGAGATATTGAGAAACAAAATTGTCGCCTCCATTGACCGCAATGTTATTGAAAATTTGAAAGTGATCCAGAATCCAGGATTTCTTCCGGATCACAGCCAAAATAAAATCAGTTCTTCCTTTTCACATTTCTGACAACTCCTGAAAATTTCATCAAAATCCATCCATAGCTTTTTGAGTTATGTTGTACACAGATAGACTGTGCCATCAGATGGCATTTGGATTTTCTGATTTATTTATCTTGACCCAACCTTATTTTATGTTCAGTTAGTCTAATCTACGTTATTTTAATCAGTCTGTATTTTGTACTTGCACTAACTTTTTAAAGGTTAACTTTTTATTGTGGTTTCATGACATTATACAGTAGTCTGTTTCTTGTATTTGCATTTGAATACTGTCATTATTGTTAACCCTAATGTGTACTATTTTTGTTTGTCAAGGACTACAGATGGAAATTAGCTTGTGGCTAACTCTGGTGCAGCCATCTTTTTAATGTACCTGCAAATAAATAAATAAATAAAATAAATAAATAAACAGACAGACAGACTAACAGATAAACGCCGGCAAAAACATAACCTCTTTGGTGGAGGTAATTATGAAATAGTCACATGTGACCATATGACTGATGAGCTGAAGAGAGAGGGAGGGAGACAGAGAGACCCAGGCTACGACCAGATCATAATAATGACACATTACATTGTTCCAATTTTTTTTTAAACAAGTAATCTAAAATGCAGAAGAAGCCCGTTAAAAAAAACTTTTGTAGAACCGCTTTTTGCAGCAATAATTTGAAATAATCATTTTCTGTATGACATCAACAGTCTCCCACATGGTTGTGGCCCTCTCTTTCCTACAACGTTGTGTCAGCTCAATGACATTTATAGACTTTATACACATCTAACTGAGGGTCTGATCACAGCATTTCACTCACACATTTCTCTGGACTTAATCACTATTTCATTGTTGATTTGCTTACGTGTTTCAGCAAAAGCTTTATTTGTCAGACCGATGGCTTTACAACTGACTCTCCAATGTTCTGGCACACAGAGGAGCTCATGGTTGAAGCAGTGACTGTAAGGGATCAAGCTCCAGAAGTCAGGATCCTACCCTTTACACTGCTGTGCTGACGGCTCCGTTTGTTTGTTTTATTCCAATTATGGCAGTGTACATTGTGGCTAAACGGGTTTTGTCCTGGGTTTTATAGTCACATGATCATGTAATTCAGGTGTTGTTGTCATGTCACCCAGTCATGTCACACATCATGCAGTCTCCTTGCCTGACGCCCCTGCTCGGTTTCACTATTAAAAAGAAACTTGACAAGAAGCAAAAGAAAATGAAGATATAAACAACATAAAGAAGAAAAGTGAAGTTCAGATATTTGGCACGCAGTTTGATGGACAGTTTGTCTGACAGGTGATACTGACAAGGTAAGTCTCTGTCATCCATGCATCGTTACCAGCAGTGTTCATCTCATCTGCGATTTACTTATTCACACAAATTTAGTGTTTTAATGACACAAGAAAAGGATAGAGAATCTTTTTTTTGTGACCAAAAATGAATCAGAAGCAGTATCCACTTCCCCATGGATGGAAATGTTTCAGGATGTGCCTTCTTGGACAGACAGTAACTATATACAGTATATCGTGCCGGTGCACTTATCGAGGTGATATAACATTTCAAACTGTTCTCTTTTTTTTAATTCATGATGTTCTGCTCTGAAACCCATTTATAAGTGAAACCCTGATTTTGATCTGCGTTTGAGCTGGTAGAAGTGACAGATGGCTTGTAGATGTCAACTCATGTTCAAGGGGACTGAGACGAGACTCTCTGCTCCCAGTGAGGTTTCAAACTTGGTGAGATGACGGGATATCGCTCTAAAAGACATCCACAAGAGACAGTTACAGAATTACTCCAAACTTGGAAAAGGAGTCTTACTGGTTTTTGGCTCTGCAGTCCGCAGGAGACGTGTTGCTTCAGGAAAGTTGATTCATAGACACAACTGTAAATTTAATCTCCACGTAGCAGACAATTAGCTGCATCCTGCTCTTTCAACCTAATTATTCACTGTTGCACTTGAATTATAATGTCTTGATTTTAAAAATGAAAAAAGAAAAACACCAATAAATTTAAAAGCATGTATAAATTAAAATAAAAAAAGGGTATTTTAAATTTGTAATGAAATGTCCCATATTGACCTATTTAAAACTTCTGTTGTTGTTGTTTTTTTTCTTTTTAAAGAGAGTTAGTGAAGAGGAGCGTCAGCTATTTTTGGCTCACTGATAAATCAGTTTCACTAAGTAACGCCCACACCACTGCCTCCATCTGTTACACAAGAATAAGTTTCCCCGAAGAAAGAAAAGAAAGGAAGAAAGTTCTGATTATTTAATGTGATAAAGGGTTTCTGAAGTGAACTGAGACATGCATACACTTTAAAGGAGCAGAGATCTGGAAAAGAGAAGGAAGAGGATAAATTAGAAACTTGAAGACGAATGTTTAGATCATTTAAACAGTAACATCACAAGGTGGCCAGAAAACTATTAGAGGAGCCAATGTTCATTTCATTAATGGCAATGATGTTTTCTGTTATTACTGACCACATGGAAAACTGGAAATGTCATCTTAATCTTAAAGAATCTTTGAAAAATAAATCTCTCCTCTTAAATAATAGTTTGGACTTACCTTACTTGATTAATCCACTAATTTTGTTTAAAGCTACAAATCAAGTGTTTATTTTTCTTTGAACTTTTATCCAAAGTGCAAAAGCCTCCAAATGACAAGAATTATTGCGATATGTTTTTGTTCCTATGTTCACATCAGAAGTGTGGTGGTCATACATTATTGTAAATGTATTAGCTTTGTTCCATTCATGTGCATACTAGTAATATAATTATATAATAGTATCATTAGAACATGATAATAATAAAGTGGAATTATTGACGTGAACATTTTTTGAGAGGAATTATAGAACTGAGAACAGGACAGAATAAGAACTCTTCATCACTTAATGCCACACTTAAGTGTTGTTAAAAGAAATGGCAACATCCATAGAAGTAAAAGCTTTATTTTTATTGTAGTGTGATGCAGGCCACACTTTGCAATTAATTATTGACAGAATTGAAAAAATAATGTGACCGTCACTGTGAAATGACTTGTTACAGCATTACTTATACTGAACGTTTGTATGAAGTTTGCGAAAGGAGTCATTATATCCTGCTAAAGGTGCTCAGAGCTGCAGCTCGGTGGCTGAGATGATGGAGGTGATTACTTTGATTTTTATTTTAGTAAAGAAAGGTGAAAGGAGCATTATCCTGCTGGAAAATTAAAAGAAAACAAAACAAAAAAATCCATGTGATGTTGTTGGCGCAGCAATCAAACATACATTAATTTTATGGACTTTCTTGAAAAAAAGACCACTGTTTCTGACAGCGGCTCAAACTTTATAAAGGCATTTAAATCATAGCAGCCTCCTGGTTGTGAGCAAGAGGAGGAAGACCCTGGCATGACTGGTGAGACATTTACAGACATTACACATGTCGTCTTGAACCAACTAAGTCACAATGACCTTTTTTTTTTTTTTCCTACTCACCACAGATGCACAAATATTGTGCTGGTAACTGTTTCATGGCAATAACTTAAAAAGATTGAATAATTAAAGATAACACTTCATCTGAACTATACATTTGGATTATCTGAATTATAAAAATTTGAACTATACAATTATACAATAAAATAGCAATCAATAATCTGTGTCTTCATCAGTATTTGTGTTCTCTCAGATGAATAATGTATCCTAACATTTGTTTCTGAATGGAAATAGTCTGCTGGAATCAAGTGTTTGAAATTCATTGTTTGTATTTGCTGGACCGCAGAGAAACAGGGTGGTGACGGAGCAAACCCTTCTGAGATCCTGCTCTGCCTCCGACTCAGTTCTGCCACTGCGAAAAAGGTCAGAGCTTCGGCTCTATCATAGAACAATGCAAATTCATTTTGTTGGACCATCTGCATTGTCTGCCTCCTTTTTTCTCTGGTAGCGCAGCGACAGAGGGGGTGGGGTTGCTGCTCCCTGACAGACACACACAGCAGATGGCTCACAGACTCCCCAGTTTTAATTCATTTCTAGCTTTCGCTGCAACTCTTCTTAACCCACACTCGCTGGCCCAATCATCAAGCTACAGCAAAAGCCTTATGGCTGCGAAACTCACACAAATGGCTCTACATCCTGGGCACGCCGTCAGAGCAGCATACTAACACTTCTGATACACGCGAAGACACGGATTCACACCTATTCACACAGAGACACAATGCACATACAAGCCATAACACCAAACTACCGGAGGGGCTGAAACTTTACTCTCAGGAAAAAATCAGGAAAAGGTTGCTCCATATGGAAAATACATGTTTAACAAAAAGAAAATGCAATGATTTGTGCATTTAAAATGTAATTCCATTTTTGCATTTCAGGTCTGCAGCTGGAGTTTTGCTAGCAGTCAGTAGGTGAAGAAAAAAATGTTGATTCAAAGAAGTGATATCAACAGCTGACTGGAATGATGGTTTGGCGTAAAAGCAGAAGGACTGTGCATCAGTAGGAACCTCTCAGGTAATGTCCAAGGTCATTATAGTTAACAAAAACGAACGAAATAACGAAAACTTTTCGTTAACTGAAATAAAATAAAAATGAGGTTTTTTTTAAAAAAAAAAAGATAACTAACTGAAACTGTATTATGTGTTTATAAAACAAACTAAAATTAATAATAACAATATCAAGAACGTCTTTCGTTTTTCTATTTGTAAATAATTTACAAAACGTTAAGGTGAACATTTATGTGAAAAAAGAAAATTGACAGTTAATTTTTTTTTTCACATATACGTTTCAGGATTTACATGAAATCTATTAACTGCTCCGCTGTACAACAACAACCGCAAAAAAAAAACAAACAAAAAAAAAAAACCTAAGGTGATGGCTGCAGCAAAAGTTGCGAGAAAGCGGCACAGTCCTATTTGGGATTTCTTTGACTATGACTGTTAACGATAAAAATAAGTGCCTTGTTGTAGAAGCAGGTGATACAATGTGTGGAATACTTCTCAAGGGGAAAAAAACCCACAAATCTGAAAGTCCATTTGAAAAGCTCGTACAAAAAGGCTAACCAAGACTAGCTGGATAAGCTAGCCTAAGCTAGCCCCCTGGAAAGAGAAGCTGCAGCTGCAGGCCAGTCAGCGCTGCTAAGGACCAGGAGAAAACAGCAACTATAATGGACTGTTTCCACCGGAGACCAGATAGCTGCTGGTCAGTAAATACGCAGGAACACCACAAGAGGGAGGATGCATTGATAAATATGTTTATTGAGACCAAAATGTAAACACGACTATGTGATTTGATAGCCTTCAAAAGGTTCAGTGCTTCACTTGAACCAAAATTACAACCCTAATTTACAAAATAAAACTAACACTGAAACTAATAAAAACAAAAATAAAAATAAGTGTTTCAAAAAATAAAAACAAATAAAAACTAGCAACACTGCTCTAAAAACTAATTAAAACTGACTGAATTTGAAAAACTAAACTAAAATAAAAACTAATGGAAAATCCAAAACTATTATAACCCTGGTCATGTGGCGTGCACAGGTAAGTCATCAACCAGTCATTTTCTTACTCGTAACATAAAAGGCAGACAGGAAGGCCGACACACATTGTATGTTTCAGGTGTTTCAGATGCTGGAGCTGCTATTGAATGCTTGCAATGCTCGGCTTAAACTGGGTTTTGTTTACATTTGACTTTATTTTGCTTTGTCAGAGTTAACCTCTGGTTTAGCCCCGACCTCCAATGTGTCGTTCTTCCATTTTTCCTGCAGTATGGATGCTCTAACTCATAAACACGCTTTCAGTCCCTAATTGAAAATGGTTTCTTCTGAGTTGTGATACTTGTCTTCATACTTGGCCTGTATGTGGCTTCAGTGGACCACCGTCTCCTCAGACACACTGCACTGATCTGTAAAGAGAAAACGTTGGAATTTCATTTACATTCATTTACGCAGCTTACTGTGTTTTTCTTTTTTTTTTCAACTTGTTTCCTGAATATTGTGCAATTTTAAAAGTAATAATTGTTTGAAGGATTTTTTTTTTCTGTGTAGATCTTGATTTTGTCAACAAATGTAAGAAAATCAATAAAATGCTTTTAAAAAAATGTTCTTCCAAGAAAAATTGGAAGCACATTTTTCCTTCTACAGAGCTGAATATATTTAACAAATAAAGACATTTTCAAACGGTGCAAGCCTGATCCAGACACCTGTGATCTCTGACCCCTCAGACGATAAGAACCATCTTTCATCAATATTAGACAGAACCACCCTGATGAGCACGTCACTGAGCTCAGAGGCATCTGGGACGGATCATCACGTACTGGTACTGTGGTCAGAAGAGACATTACTCCAGCTGGAAGAAATAAGCTCCGTCATCCATGTTATCACCAACAAGTCTGGACAGCCGTGTTAGTACGGGGTTGTTTCAGTGGCCTAGATGAAGACCATTAATGTTTCTGTGATGGCAGCATTAATCCAGAAAAGTTCATTCTAGTTTTAAGGGAATGCCAGAGGGCCTTTTAAGCGTCAGGAGAAGGAATGGAATAATTTCCAACTGGGAAATGTTTCCTTTTTTTTTTTTGAGGGAAAGTGTTGCAAAAATTGATATTTAATTAAAAAAATAATTCAAGGTAGCTGTCAAGAGAAAACATGATCTGTCTTTGGTTTATACTGTTTGTTATCATCTTCTTTTTTGAGGGGAAGTTATACTTATACTATTGACGTGATCATGTCATCATAATGTTCTGAAAATATGGAGCTAAGATTTCTTTGAGTTCTGATTTCACACGTTTCACAGGATCAGGTAATAACTACAGTTCCATTACAGCACAGAGCAAACAAATGGAAAATACATTCTGCATGCACACAACCTTAATCTTCCCTGAACAATGAAAGAAGTTACATTGTATAGAGAGTGGTTATTCTTGTGAGTGAATTGCTAGAGCAAAAAACAAAAAAACAACATAATAAATGACAGTACTGACAGGATAAATGAAAATAACTTTTAAACACCACTCATTTTCAGCTTTCAGCTTTCTTTCAGTGTATCTTTCAGAATCGTTTTACATCCATCTGTTACGATCGGTCATTCGCATCCTCCCACGTGCCCATCACACTTTACTTCATCTCAGGTGATGAGTTTCTAATTGCTTTGCTTTCTTGAGTGGGTGTGAAGATGTAATTTTCTGCTTGTGATGTGTGCACAGGTGACATTATTTAGTTGGAGAAGAAAACTAAATATAGAGCTTACCGCGCACACACGCACCTAGCAACCTTGTGTCTTTGTTCCCAGCATGCTCGTGTGTCCATCTGATTGATCACACAGTAAAGAGGGATCAAAGATTCGGCTATTCTTCACACAACTGATTGGAAGGCACAAGAAAAAGGAACATCCAAGAGTGTGTGTGTGTGTGTGTGTTTACTGATCATTTCATTTTATCTTTGTGTGCATATGACATCTACGTGGAGCAACAATGTGTTGGTGTGTTTGTGAATCCGGAGGACAGAGATGTAGGAGAGGCCATGTGTCGGTGCTCCAGCGCCAGAAGATCAGAAGAGATGACAGTAAAGCAGAGAAGATGAAAAGGTGAAGGGACAAAGGAGGGATGAAAACAAGAGGAGGGAGGAGAAGGTGGCGCAGGATGGTAGGGTGAGGTTGAGAAAATAGAGAAGGAAGTGAAGAAAAAAAAAATTCGTCTAAAAGATTAGAACCGTAGGGACTGAGAGATAAAGGAAAAAGTAATTTTGCTGTCATGCTGCAGACAGAGCGAAGACACCAGACTGACAATCTTGATACAAACTGTCATGAAAAGTGAAATGAGACTCTGGACATTGATCTTCATGTTTACAAGTGAAGAATTGCAAAACTTTAATTTTCACAGAGATTAAATGGGATGTAAATGTGTACTGTGAAAAGCATTCAGGCACGATGTGGTGAGAATAGGTGATGTATGTACTAGACAAAATTATCTTTAGAAATACACAGCAATTCACAGGCGTTTAATATAAACTGATCATGAAACTTTACATTCTGTTTATTTTTAATGAAAGGAAAAGTAGATATAACCCATTACATTTAAAATGAATATTTCTTTAAATGTTATTATTTTCAAAAACTTGACAGGGCTCATTAAATGAACAACGGTCAGCACCTGACACAGTAACAGGGCTGTTTTATGACAGGGTTTTAAGGCTGGTAGACTTCAAACTACAGAAATTTTTTTGTAAAAACTAGGGCTGGACAATGATTAATCACATTATTTCCCTGATTAATCACGATTAATCGCATTGAATACGCAAAATCAAATAATGAATTCAAAACTAGCGTAAAGTGCACTTTTATTTCAATGTTCTGCTGCCATATGAACTAAAGTGCCATAACATAACACTTCATCATTAGCACTTGTCAGTAACACATGTTTAGTGTAAATATCATGTTAAAAAATGTAAAAAAAAAAAAAAAAAAAATTATTGCCAAGCTTATTGCCACAGTTTTTATTAAAAAAAATGTAAAAAGTCTACAAACAAAATCCAACAAAATGATTGTGGTTCAGCACAATCAGAACATTGAAACAGGTAATTTTTTGAGGTAACATCAGAAACTTTTAACGGGGAGTTCAACTTGTCAGTTGTTACAAATAACCTTGTTTCTGTTGAATCCTCCGTCTGGGAGAACTTTAAAATGAAAGTGTCTATGTTAAAGTTTAGTAACTTTACCAATCCATGTATCATTCATTCTTTCCATTTTCAATTGTCAATCAAAAATTAAAAAAAAAAATTAAATAAAAAGTGACGTTTTGTTATGTTTTACGTTTTTTAATCTAACACACACAAAAAAAAGAAAAATGCCGTTTTTTTTTTTTTTATATTTCAATTTTAGACTTGGATCAAAAATACGAAATTAAAAGACGGGCCACAGGACTGAATTTGTTTTATAATGGAGGACTGGACTTCCTGTTGTCATTACACATCTGTGCCACTAGATGGAGCCGCACTGAAGTAACCAGTAAGAGAACAGCAGGACAGTGAACACGTGGAGCAGATCTGATGTAACATGGAGGAATGACACGAAAGTTTTGTTGCAGTACAGAATGTTTGTTTCTAGACAGAATTGTTAATATTGCTACCTGAGTTGCTACCTGAACTGTAAAGTACACAGATTTTTATCGTTCTCCATGTCTGTTTTAGTTTTTCCGCATGTTTACCTGCCAATTGTCTTCCAGTTCCGCAGCAGCCAGTAACAGACTTTTCAAAACAAAAGCATGTGAGCAACATGCGTTAACGCGCGATATAATAAATGTTGGCATTAATAAATTAATGAGTTAACGCGCGCGTTAACTTGCCCAGCCCTAGCAAAAAACACGTCCTGAGACAGGCCTGCCACTGATCCATCCTCCAAAAGACTCATCAGACCAGGCACGTTTTTCAAATCTTCTATAGTCCAATCTTGGTGAGTCTGTGTGAATTGTAGCCTCAGTTTCCTGTTCTTAGCTGACAGAAGTGGCACCCAGTGTGATCTTCTACCTCACATTTCGATGTGTTGTGCATTCAGAGATGCTCTTCTGCAGACCTCGGTTGTAACAAGTGGTTGTTTGAGTTACAGTTGCCTTCTATCAGCTTGAGCCAGTCTGGGTATCAACATCAACAAGGTATTTGCCCCCACAGAACTGTCGCTCACTGGATATTTTCTCTTTTTTGGACCATTCTCTATAAATCCTAGAGATGGTTGTGCTTGAAAATCCCAGTAGATCAGCAGTTTCTGAAATACTCAGACCAGCCCGTCTGGCACCAACAAACATGTCCCATTCAAATTCACTTAAACCACCTTTCTTCCCCATTCTGATGCTGGTTTGAACTGCAGCAGGTCGTCTTGGCAATGTCTACATGCCTAAATGCATTGAGTTGCTCCCATGTGACTGGCTGATTTGAAATGTGCGTTAACGAGCAGTTGGACAGGTGAACCTAATAAAGTGGCCAGTGAGTGTATTTGCTTACTTCTGGGATGTAGCATGTAACTCTCATGGAGTCCTGTCCCTGCTTTACTGCAACATGTTACACTCTAATTAGATGAAACTCATAGTGCTACAGTTGGCATCATGGCAGAGGCAACAAAGAGAAGGAAGGAAGGAATGATGGAAAGGAAATCTGAGATAGATCAAGCAAGAGACCAAATATATCTTCATGTTGAAGGTATATTAATAAGCCTACCCTCCACACCTAAAGGGGAACCTGCTGAGCTAATACTTGAAAAAGTTCCTTCATGCTGCTTTAACTGCATATCAAGTCATGACAATACTATCCTTGTGAAGTATGCTACAATTACCCAGATGGTGCACTCAGAAAAGAAAAAGACAGTCAAGTGTTGAATGATGAACTCAACCAGCGTCCAATGGTCTCCATCTCGTTGATGTACAGGAACCCGTGGGACACTCGTTTGCTCCTTTTTCAGTTCCAAAGATGGCAACAATGACACCACAGCTTTAGTCTCTCATTTAAAAAAAGGATACGAATACACACACAACATGAAATTTTGAGTTAATTTTACCATCACTACTTCAGGTAAGAGTGCAAAGATTCTTACATATTTGAGACAGCACTAATTAATAGGTAGTACACTGTGAGTGTTCTCAGGAAAGTGCTCCATTTGGCAGAGGCAGAGACTCAAGTCCCCATGTCTGGACATAGATGACCAAGAAAGCTAGTCTGAAATTAACTTGATACCAAAAGTGATGATGTCTGAGACTTCACACAGGAGCTCAGTCCATGAATTAACTCAGATCATTCATTTGGAGAGACAGAAAAGAAGAGGAAGAAAGACCAGAGTAGTGAAAAGGAGGGAGGACTTGCAAATACAACGCATCCCCAGAGATCCTTTCCTGTCTTCCTCTTCCAGGCACATTAGAGTGTGATCAGAGCTTTGGTCGTAATTAAAGATGACCAGGTGCGGCTGATGGGAAGCACACCTGAGCCCAGGGGAGAGCGGCAGGATGGAGGAAAAGCTGGAAATGAAACACACACTGACAGAAGATGAAGAGTGAGACAGAAGGGGGAGAATTCAAATTCAGAAAGGCCTCATTACAATTTGAATAACGCTACACATCACAGTCAAACCTCTTCAACAGGCACGGAAGTCATGCTTGATAATGAAGCCCTGTAGAGATGAAGGCCGAGTCCTCTGAATACCTCCAGGAGAAAATGGATTTCTTCGACGAGTACAAGGTTAACCTTGTTAGAGCCGACAAGCTTTTGTCGTTCCTTTGACAGTGGTTGAAAAGCCATATTTATGTCAGAAAGAAATCACATTTGATAGAACTGCTGGCTGTGGTCATGCTTTTTTTTAAATTATTTTGGAATGAGAGTGCAAATGAAATGCTACACAACACCAATATACATATTCATGAACACATCTTTCACTCAAAGTAGGGAAGAGCTTTCTCACTGAAAAAATAATTCTGATTTATTTCACATCATAGTATTATCACAACTGCAACTGTGATGCTAAACTTAAGAACTGTATGCAGAAAAGAAGACTGCCTGCATCCTGCGTCTATTGACTCGAAGAGACATGTTTTACCATTTACTTTTCTCTTAAGACATATATTTCTAAAGCAGCATATCTGTGAGCGCAGGTGTTTTCTTGGCTCATGCCTGGTTGGGTTTTATTGTGACTCTCTGTCAGTGTGGGTGTGCAGGTGGGAGGAGAAGCTCAGTAGGTGTGTCAGGTGCTATCAGACAGTGCAGTGCAGATTTGATGTCAGGGTTGATCAGGAGTTACAATGCCTGCTACTGAAAACCCATGCAACTTTGTCAGCAGGGGCACATGTGCTGAAAGCCTCTAAAATATCAAAAAGGTCACATTTCCTGAACAGCATTTTACATGGATAGTGACAGTTCTCAACCGATTGTGTAATGCAAAAAAAACGTGGTCTTAAAGGCATCAAATATTACTCTAAAACATCAGTGTATGCATTATTGTTGCAAAAGGCCAGTGCTAATATAAACCTGACCACTGACCTGATCATAAACTTAAACAGTGACCTCGGCTCTGGAGAGGTTTCATAGAAGTCTTCTTTTTTTCCACAGTAAGGTTTTAAGTGGTATTAATGAATGTTGTCCTGCAGTGCTGTGCTTGAGAAAGGGTTCCAAGAGCATTCCCTTGGACAGACCAAATATCAGTTCTTCATTCTTGATGTTCGGGCACGTGCCTCGCCCAGATTCCCTGAACGGTTTACAGGCTTTCTGCACTCTAGAAGGAGAAGGATGCAAATTCTATCCAGTTATTCTTTAATAAACATTCATTTTAAAAGTTTCAATGATTTACTTCTCTGTTTGTTGACAAAGTTAACATGCTCAATATGTTTTGTGTTTCAGGACTTTATTTGCATTTAACAATACACATGTATGTATTGAGTGGAAAGTTACTGACTATTCCACCTGAGTGTAATTAAAAATACTAAACACTAGTAATAATGATGCGCATTTAAAGATCACGAACAATTAATGTTCCTGTCCCTCCTCGACCACCAACAGTTGCAGACATATCGGAAATATATTCCCGCATCCAACCTTTTCCAGCTTGACACCAGAGACAAAGATCTCCTTGGTTTCCTCCACAGCAGACATCTGAATGAGATCATGCCACAGCTGTACAGACTGACGTGTCTGGCCGTGACTATTCCCACATCCACCACAACTGCTGACCAGACATCCTCTGACCTCAAGAGAATAAAAACATATGCAAGTAATACTGTGATGCGTAATCGAGAGGTAGAGCTGTTTGTGCACGTCCACATGTGACCAGGTGGACGCACATTTATTCCATTTGGACGCACTCTTTTACGCGCCGACATGCAAGTTGCGCTTTCCGCAAACTCTGTATCTTGCGATTGCGGGTTTAGGGTAGCGGGTGGTCTGAAACTGTACCGAATCTGTACCGAAACCGTGACACAAAAACCGCGGTACGGATTAATATAATCAATAAGATCCTTAACAAGCAATAATGAAAAACCTAAATTATTGCACTTCATCAGCAACATAAAAACTATGGCTAAACACAGTATCGAGTGACATGAATTTGTTATGTTAGTCTCTTTTAACATGGATTTCTTTTTTTTCCCATCAAATTCCCATGTAGTGTACTGAAGTGAACCACCACAGAGTAGTTCACACTGAATAAATACATGCCACATAATAAAGCTCTATAGAGGGTAGACACATGATAGCCAAGCACTTTGAATGGGAAGATAAAGAATCAGAAATAAGGCAGTGAGTGACACAGCATCTCACCGTCTCCACCTGGGACAGCAACTCTCTGACAACCAGAGCCACGGCAACCGTTGTGTATGTGTGTGTGTGTGTGAGAGAGAGAGAGAGCTGGAAAGTGATGCCATGAACGAGAAGACTCGTGGGTCATTTTGATGTTTATTTCTGAACATCACCATAAGGCATATGTCAGATGGACTATTAGGCCAGAGCACATGTGCAAATACGCATCAACAACCACATTTTCACACACATGCATACACACACACACTGTGCTTGCAAATGGCCCATGCTATGCAGTTCTGTCCTGTGGGATCATTTTAAGTGGGTGATTATGTGTAAATGGTCATGTAATGACGTGTTGCCTTTCACTAATGTCCCTATGAAATGTTCATGGCTTCAGCAGAGCTGTGTCTCCATAGACGCTCTAATGGACACTCTAAGATTGTACTGGTCCTTGAGAACAGAAGGGTAATGTGGATGAGCAGCAGTCATCGGTAAATCATTTAACTGGGTAAGCAGTCATCTTTGCTGGGCCTCTATCTGAATTAGTCCTGTTTGGAATCAAGTTTTGGACCAGTCTCTCAAAATAATTTATTTTTTGGAAATGTCCCAAGGGTAAAATATCTTAATTTGGCAATACATAAATAAATAAATAAATAAAAATAATTAAAAAAAAAAAAATCAGTGTTTCAACTTAAGACATGTAATACAGCTCTTTACCCGTACAGAACTTGAAACAAAAAAACCTGTATTTCTTTATATTTACTACACAAAATATTCAGAAACAATTGTATCAACTTGTGTGCCTCAAATTTTGAATAAAGTAAGACTAAATATGTACATTGAATCGAGGTTTGTATAAATTATCAGTGGAAAGCATCGTAGGTCAAGGCTCACTGACTGCAGAATCAATCTATGCAAACAATTTCCAGATGAACATTCATTAATTCAGCTAATGTATGTGTAAGGCAGCAGAGACCTGGCTTAGTTCCAACACCGGAGCAAAAACCAGACACTAAAAGAAAATCTGTCTCACTAGCAAACTGGTTTTAACAGGTTCCTTTAATAAAGGTGGTTTTTACATCTAGTAATGCGTACAGATTGAATTGTCTTGTTGTGATCATATTTTTTTTTAATCCTTTGCAAACCAGTTGAAACACTGGTGAAAGAGACAACCAAACATGTCACCGCAGTGTATCTGGAGTCTGGAAAACTCCTACTTGGCATTTTTATGAGTTTAATGAAAGTTTATCAACAGGCAAGATGCAGCTGTGGTTGTGAATTAAAGAATGTTGTTTTTGAAACATCCATGTTCTCCCTGTGCTCGTGTTGGTTTTCTCCAGGTTCTCTTGCTTTCTCCCAGGGTCCAAAGACATGCATGTCACATTAATTAGTGATTCTAAATTGCCCGCAGGATTGATTGTGAGTGGTTGTTCAACTACATGTGGCCCCTTGGTGTTTTTGGACCAGTAGGGCCCCCATGCTCACTCTTGCCTAGGGCCCCCAAGGTGAGAAACGCCCCTGCTTCTGTCATAGTAAGACTGACTGTCTTGATGCCACAGTACCAAAGAATTATCGGCCCATTTCGAACCTGCCATTCCTTGGCAAAGTCCTAGAAAAAGTAGTATATCAACAGATTACTAACTTTCTCATGTCTAACAATGTTCTTGATAGTTTTTAATCAGGTTTCAGGTCCCACCACAGCACTGAGACAGCCCTGATCAAGGTGACCAACAATATTCTCATGAACACAGATGCAGGCAAAGTCTCAGTCTTAGTTCTGCTGGACCTAAGCGCTGCCTTTGACACAGTTGGCCATACAATCTTATTACAGAGAGACTGGGTGGGAATCTCTGAAAGTGCTTTAAACTGGTTCAGGTCCTATCTCAGGGACAGGAGATACTTTGTTGAAATTGGTAACTGTGTCTTAGACAAAATGGCCATGACCTGTGGGGTTCCCAAGGGGTCAATCCTGGAACTAGGTTGAGAATCGAGAACCGGTTCCTGTAGAGAACCGGTTCCGTGTTTTTCAATTCCATGGAATTGTTTGGCAGTTTTTCTAGCTATTCTCTTATCGATTCCAACCAGCAGGAATCTCACGTTATTTACACAAGTTACCTGCAGTCAATTCCAGAAAGCACCTACGTAATTAAGTTACATCGGTTTAGCACGCGCATTGGAGTTGTAAACAAAAATGGCGCCGACCAGGTTCAAACGCTCCAAAGTTTGGCTTCACTTCACCAAAGAAAGATGGCAACAAGGCAACTTGCAGTCATTGCAAAGTGGAGATAACAGCGTCGGGATGGAACACGACTAACATGCAGAAACATTTGTGCACACAACATGCGATAACGAGTGTCGTGTTTTTGACGCGCTTCGGACTGATGGATCTCAACACAGCAGCAGTAGCCAAGCTAAGATCACCTCTGCGGTTACTATGGAAGCAACTCTAGTAAGTAGCTATCCCACTGCCTATGTGTTTCTTTGTAAAACACACTATAACATTAACGCTATGCTATTAAACTAATGCCTTCTGCATTACATTTAGAAGATGACCATAACGAGAGACAGCCTGGCAGCACTCGCTCCTGATCACTACCTACCTCTAGAAAGATCATGTATCCTTCCTGAAAAAGCAGACATGCTTATTTTTCTGCAAAAGAATTGTTAATTCTTCATAGTATTTGCAGATTTGCACTATGCACTGTTCCGTTGTATTTGGTAGTATTTATCTTTCTTTATTATTATTTTAGAGTGCTTAGTGAGCTCATATATCCTTTTAAAAAGAAGATTTTTTTAATTTCTATAAGTAAAACTCTGTTAGTAAAATTTTAACACATTCTTGTGTATTTGCACAGTTACATATTACAACAGTTAACACGTTATCCAGGCTTTGGGCCTCTTTCGACCTCGCTGTTGAGTTTGTAAGGTCGTGACTTCTAAATAAAAAAAAATTGATGCTAATAAAACTGTTTGTTCTCCTTTTTCCCCAAATTAAAATCGATAAGAGAATCGATAAAGAATCGAATCGTTGAACAGTATCAATAATGGAATCGGAATCGGAAAAATATCTTATCAATGCCCATCCCTACCTGGGACCCCTATTGTTCAATCTGTACATGATTCTATTAGGCCAGCTAATACGCAGCTATAATGTGTCCTACCACAACTATACAGATGATACTCAGATCTATGTGTCACTGACAGCAGGAGAACAAGGGCCTGTAGATTCATTGTCTCACTGCATCAAACAGATCAGTGTGTGGATGCAAAACAACTTTCTCCAGCTAAACTCAGACAAAACTGAAATCATTGTCTGTGGCCCACAGAAACAAAGAGAAAGTGTTATCAGTCATCTTGAGACTCTCTCTAGAACCTAAAAATCAGGTTTAAGGGTATTTTGGATTCAGACTTGAACTTTAACAGCCACATTGAAGCAATAACATCAGCAGCTTTTTACCATCTAAAAAACATTACCAGAATCAAAGGAATAGTGTCTAAACCAGATTTAGAAAGACTAATCCATGCATTCGTCTCCACCAGGTTAGACTACTGTAACGGCCTGCTCACTGGACTCTAAACAAGCTGTAAGACAGCTGCAGTACATCCAGACTAGAACCAGTAAATACGACCATATTAGTTCAGTCCTGAGGTCTCTGCACTGGTCCTGACTAGAACCAGTAAATACGACCATATTAGTCCAGTCCTGAGGTCTCTGCACTGGTCCTGACTAGAACCAGTAAATACGACCATATTAGTCCAGTCCTGAGGTCTCTGCACTGGTCCTGACTAGAACCAGTAAATACGACCATATTAGTCCAGTCCTGAGGTCTCTGCACTTGCTTCCTGTCACTCCTGTCATTCCTGTCCATAAATCTTCTATAAGATTGACATTAGGACTTTGTGATCGTCACTCTAAAACATTTAATTTGTTGTCCATATGTAGGTGGCTGGCTCCAACTGTCCGCATGCTAAAGTGTCCTTGGGCAAGACACTGAACCCTAACTTCCTCTCAGTGCCATTACTTGCCCAAACTTTAACTTCCTGGCTGATGTCTTGAGATGTTGCTTCAATGTCTATTTTGTAAAGTCCACCAGTCCCTCCTAGATCAAAACACCTCCACAACATGGTGTTGCCAATCCCGTACTTCACAGTTAAGATGCTGTTCTCTTGAAAGCTTCCTTCTTTTTTATTCAAATGTAACAATGATCATTATGGCCAAACAGGGACAAAGACCTTCATTTTTGTAGACATGTTCTGTGGTCTAATGAAACTAAAATTGAACTGAATGCCTTTGCAAAGTGTAATTTTAAGTTTCTTTTGACTTCTTCCTGGCTGAGTGGTCTTTCAGCTCATATCAGTACAGGATTGTATTAATGACAGTCTCTGAGCAGCTTCAGCAGCATCTTCACAAGGTGTTTTCCTTTTGTTCTGGGGTTTATAGGCACATTTCACACAAAAACGTGTTCATCTCTGGGACTCAGAACCATCTCCTTCCTGAGAGGTATGATGGCTGGACATTCCCATGATGTTTATACTAGTGTATAGTTCTTTCAGCAGATTAACGTGGAACCTTCAGGCAGGCATGGACTGGCCATCGGGCGTACCGGGCAATGCCCGGTGGGCTGACGCACATCTGTGGGCCGGCCCAGGTCTGTCATTAAAAAAAAAAAAAAAAAGTATATAGTTTTTATTGACCGCGACGGTAACGGACTGGTAGTCGGCTCATAAAAATCTCCGAGGGGGGGAGCGGGGGGAGGGGGGGGTGGGGGGGCACGACGACGACACACACTCAACAAACTCAAGTAAGAGACACTGACAGCTAATCAGACAAGCGCTCCAGTGCTGCGCGGATGTGAACGCCACTGTTGCCAACTCTCCAATGAGAAAAGTCGCTAGAGGCTGTCCCGGAAGTCGCTAGAAGTCGCTAGATGCGACGGACAGACTGTCAGACGGGGGGGGGGCTCGAGTTGTCTCGCGCGGGGGGCGGAGTGTTTGTGGCTGTGCACTGTGCCCGACAGAGAGAGAGAAAGAGAGAGAAGCGCAGGTCGCGAGGCAGACAGCAGCCATCAGCGGCCAAGTGATGGCTTCAAACCTAGCGGTTTGAGTGCCAGTGAGTCGCTAAATCACCAGAAAAAGTCGCTAGATTTGTCGCTAGTCGCTTTTTACAAATTAAGTCGCTAGGGGGGTCTGGAAAGTCGCTAGATATAGCGACAAGATCGCTAAGTTGGCAACACTGGTGAACGCAGTATGAACGTTATTTTCTGCTGAAGGGAGGGGGTGGAGGCGGGGCGGGGCCTTGCGAAGCCACGAAGTGGCCCATTGGTTGATTTTCTTGACGGACATTGGGCTAGTCCAATGACATTTCTCAGCTCTCGTTGGCCCGTCCCTCCCATCCCTCCTGACCAAATTTTGCCGTTCGGCCTGACCAGTGTTGCCAGATTGGGCGGTTTTCTGCCCAATTGGGCTACTTTTGATTACAGCTGGCGGGGGAAAAATGCATTGTGCGGGTATACACAATTTGGGCTGCTTTTACCAACATCTGGCGGTCTTTTTAATATTGTGAAAACAGCACAACAAACTTTTATTTTATGGTTTCTATTGTATTTATGGTTTAAAAACAGTACAAATACAAAATTTAGTATATTGTGACGTCTCCTCAACAAACCTTAGTACGCCGATGCAGAAGTCTGAGGCAGAAGCCCGCTCTCTCTAAGTGGTAGGCTATTCTGTTAGAAAAATAAGTAGGCTATCGTGCCGAAGTGGGGAAACTATAAGAAATGGTATTTACGTGGTTGATGTTACTGCTGCTGTGTTAACTTGGCCCTGGCACTGGGATAAATGATGTGCATTTTTGCACATTTTCTGTGACATGCACTATAATAAAATACAACTTTTTATTTAGGCTTAATTGTTTAATACTGTAAATGCATTTAAATCTCTTTTTGTATGAAAACACTTATTGGGCGGGTTTTTCCTGAAGTGGGCGGGTTTTGGAACACGATTGGGCGGAAATTGCTCAACCAAATCTGGCAACACTGGGCCTGACCGGAGAGTGTGGTGGCTCGTGGATGAGTATGGAAATGGAGAAAAAAGCACAAAAGCGAAAGGGAGGAGCAGAAAAGCTCAGAGAACGGAGACAAAAAAAAAATTAAAAGTGGATGCAGCAAAATGTGCCAAAATCACGGAAATGTTTTCAACCACAAGCTCGGGGGGGCCGTCGAGTGAACTGGTGCTTGTCGGAGAAGAAGCGGACGAGGAGAGGGAGAAGGAGGAGGAGGAGGATGAGGAGAGAGATGAGACCCAGCAGCAGGGCGAGATTGAGGTCAGAATAGCTATTTGGAGGTGATCACCTGTGTGTGTGTGTGTGTGTGTGCACTTTATTTTTAATTTTTGAAACTTCACTATGTGCACATAGTATACAACATGCAGCATGTGCTTCCGCATATCGTATAAATAACCAGCATTTTTGATCCCCGGCGTATGGTGGGCCGCCAGGGATCAAAAATGCCCGGGCCATTTTTTGGTCCCAGTCCAGCCCTGCCTTCAGGTATCTGGAAATTGTACTCAAGCATGAACCAGACTGGTGGAGGGCCACAATTCTCTACCTGATCTTGGCTGATTTCTTTTACTTTTACTGTAATGTCACACAAGGAAGCAGTGTGTTTAAGGTGTGCCTTAAAAAACATCCACCGGTGTGCCTCCAATTAACTCAGATGTTCTTAATTAACCTATCAGAATCTTCCAAAGCCATGACATCATCATGTTTTTTTTTTTTCCCCTATTGTTTAAAGCCATACTAATCTTAGTGTACGTAAACTTTCTTCTTTGAGTCTCACCATCATCTTGGCAACACCAGATGTCAACTCTGTTTTCCACTTAAAGTCACAATAACTCCTTTGGAAGTGGGCAGAGCATAGTGAAGATCAGTGCCATAATCTGGCAACAATGAGATTTAGTCCTGCTTCTGTCATTGTCCCTGAAAGGTAACTTTCATTCATTCAACCAGATTTTACAAAGATTACTCTGTTCTAACAAAAAAAGCTCAAAATCTGTCAACTTGCCTGTTAGAAACCATTTTTTTTCCTCTCTGAGCATACATTTTGCATTCCTTCAGTGATAGAATAGCGTGATGTGAGAGAGCATGCAGTGTTGGCTGTCAGTGTCAGAGGCTGAGATGAAGGCTGCTCAGCAGGCCATCCTCTTAGTGAGGTTCGTTTTGTTTTAACGAGGAAGCACCGGTCCGCTGTGTCGATGGTACAGATGGGAGCTACGCTCGGTGAGTGTCAGATTTGCTAATGTGCACGTGTGATAGTCACTTGCAGCAGATGAGTCAGAGTGCACGTGTACCAGCAGTAACGCAAGATCAACCTTTTTGTGTTTCACTGTTAAAGTTGTATCATCAGTCGGCGCCTGAGTGAGGACACAGGCAGATGTCAGATGTTTTTGTTGATTAAGAATTTTGATGATTGACAATTAATAACAAAAAAACAACAACATTTATCTACATTGTGTGCTGTGGATTTTATAAATGGAAAAGAAAGTAGCCTTTATGACAAAAGGTTGTTAATGAACATCTATCACCGACTTGAATCTGGGTACATATGAAACATCTTTCGTACATAATCTGGTGAGTCGTTTGTGATGATCATTTGATCCAAAACAATGGCAAATGTTAATTTAGGGGAAATTCTTTACTTTTAAAGGAGCAAAAAGCGAAATCATTTCACCGCTAGGTTTGCTGTTGAGCACTGCCTGTAGACCAAAACAAAGTGTGCCATTAGCCACACCTCCCTCTGCTCGCCACCAACCCCCCCCCCCCCCCCCCCTCCCCTCCACACACTCCCCCACTACACCCCCGCTCGCTTCGAAGATCTACCTACACCGAGCAAAACATCACCATGGCGAGTAACAAAGTAAGTCATTTATAACATTATAATGTTTATACTGGTTTGTCCGTAAATTAATCTTTATGTCACTAATTTAGTGAGTCACCATTAGCATCAAACGTTATCTATTCGCCGCTAATTGCGTTAGCAGACAGTTCAACGTTAGTAACAATATGACGGCAGTGAATAGCTTTCCTGTTTTGTTCCGCTGTCTGCCATTTCAGTTCGAAAATGCTGCCGCCGTCACTACTCACTGGCTGTCGCGTTTTATAGAGAGGGAGGGGGGAGGAGGGAGGAGGCGAAGTTTCACATGAACGCACATGAACGCGCGGCCGGACCGGCTTGTAAACTTGAGGCTGGAGATCAACAAAGAGAGCGGGTGTGTGACGTCATCCTATACTCCAGATGAAATTACACCTCTCGTTCTCCATGTAGCGATTTTTTAATTCCTTCAGTCTTAAATAATGGATTTCCACTTATTGCTCCTTTAAAGATCTATTTTCATTTTGAATTTCTTGAACAACAAGGCATGTGTTGCTTATTTCAGCATCCGTGGAAGAAATTTTTAATTTTAATACTTTGAGCTGCTCTTTTATAGTTATCAGCACAGACATATTTTAAACATATCCTACCTGCCTGAATGTACCAGCATGCATAAAAATAATTGTCAAAAGACTAATTTAGTGAATATTTCAATGGATATGACAGGGTGACATATTTTTCACTCCACTCAGGAATGTTTTTATGAATGCATGCAATCCAGCCTTGTCTTTCCTGTCCATTCATTGTTAAATGATAAGACTTTTGACACAAGCTGGTTGTTCCATGAAAAGTGTGTCATGTACTTGTCTTTTCCCTCTTTACTGAGTAATTTTCATTTCTATTTGATATTCAGGAGGCCAAAGTGCAGAGGTATGCTCATTTCTTGGTTCAGCAGCACTCAAAGCTACCCAAAGTCAGGTGCACATAGGCCCTTCTCTCTTTTAACAGTATGAATATTAGGTGTTTTCAGAGTATACCAGTCTAATATAGCTTTACACAAACCAGAGAGTCTGGAGTTGTTCTCACAAAACCACTGCAGCACTGGAGAAAGTCCAAATTCATGACATATTCCTTCTGTATTTCTGCTTTATTTACTGTGACTATTTCCAAATAAATGGTATGAATATCAACACAAAATAGCCAATTTAAATTTGCTGTAAATGAATAACAGTAATTTGCACCTAATCATTTTGTATCCTGTCTCCCATCCTCTTTGTTCTGATTGTAAGAATGCGTGATCTCAGATATTAGATGAGAGTCAGAGACACTCTTTTATGCGTTACGACGCTGTCATCTGTACCCACTTCTTCCTACTCAGGGTCAGGTTGATCTACTGGAAACTATTTCAGCTGCTTTCGGGCAAAAGGTGGGGTACACCCCACACAGGTCACCAGTTTGCTGCAGGTAACATACAGTGCCTTGCAAAAGTATTCGGCCCCTTCGAACTTTTCAACCTTTTGCCACATTTCAGGCTTCAAAGATAAATATATAAAATCTCAATTTTTTTTGTCAAGATTCAACAACAAGTGGGACACAATCATGAAGTGGAATGAAATTTATTGGATATGTTTAAACTTTTTTAACAAATAAAAACTGAAAAGTGGGGCGTCCAATATTATTCGACCCCTTTATTTTCAGTGCAGCAAACTCACTCCAGAAGTTCGGTGATCTCTGAATCTGTCCGGGATCTGTCCCGCAGATTTTGAGTCATTTGTATCATGTTAACATTGTGTAAAGATGAAGTTATTGTCTAAGCTGTAGTTTCCCTCTCGTTGATCATGATGAAAGTGAGTGAGTTTCTAAAGCCCAACTGCTGCAGGTCTCCATGACTTGAAAATACCTGAACTGTTCGAGGTCGCCAAGTCTGTAAATTTATTAGATGTAACTTCAACTTGAACTAAGGCTAAGATAGCTCACGCTGTTGATTAGCATTATTATGATGATCATGTTTTTTCAAGTACTGATTTAACACTGTTTGCAGAGCCTGAAGCTCCCGCGAAACCTACTTATAGCTCTGCCTCCAACATGGAGAGTAAAATTCTCTTACTGCAGTTACAATTGGAATGAGAGAAAGAGCGTGCAGGAGAAAGAAAAAGGGAGAGACAGTTTGATCTGGAGAAATTAAGATTAAAAAAGTGAAAGACAAGACAAAGAGAGATAAAGACAAGAAAGGATGGAAAGAGGCCGAGTGCAAATGGAAAGAGAAAAATTAGAAGTGGAAAAAAGAAAAACTGGAGAGGCAACTTGAGTTGGCAAAGCTGGGAAAAAATAGTGGTACACCTGTCATAGCACACACCACAGATGTGAATTACACTACAAAGATGGTGCTGCCGAGTTCAGCTGCCGTCGTACCTTCTCCGGCAACGCTTTTACTGTATATAGCTTTTTTTTGTCTAATTTTTAATCTATTATGCTCGCCTGCTCTGTCCCTCATTACCTACGACGGACGCACGCTTGTTAATATTGGCATGCAGCTCCCGGACCTTTTTACAAAGGATTTTAACACCGATCCGTCTTGGCCCCTGGACATCCTTCGCCAGGGGCCCGACACAAACAAAGGAGGACCGGGCCCCAGGCCGCGCACAAGAGCCCGAGGGAATAGAGCCGGCGTTAGAGAAAGGCTGAGGCGCAGAGCACACCGCGCTCCCTTGCCGAGTATCCTGCTGGCTAATGTCCAGTCCCTGGAGAACAAACTGGA
This sequence comes from Hirundichthys speculiger, assembly GCA_018398805.1. Classification (NCBI taxonomy): domain Eukaryota; kingdom Metazoa; phylum Chordata; class Actinopteri; order Beloniformes; family Exocoetidae; genus Hirundichthys; species Hirundichthys speculiger. Next base: position 704,491 of record JAGFBZ010002547.1, on the reverse strand, counting down.
CGAACTCTGGGCCAGGATCAGGTACCAGAGAGACCTACGGGACTGTAACATCATCTGCCTCACAGAGACATGGCTGACCCCCGCAGTACCGGACCACACCGTTCAACCAGCGGAGCACTTCACGGTTCACTGTACGGACAGGACGAGCGGGTCCGGTAAGACCAGGGGCGGCGGAGTGTCTCTGATGTTTAATAACAACTGGTGCGACAGCAGAAACGTGGTCTCTCTGAAGCGATCCTGCTCGCCTCACCTGGAGCTCCTGACCCTGAAATGTCACCCTCACTACCTGCCCCGTGAGTTTACTTCGGTCATCATCAGCGCCGTTTATATCCCACCTCAGGCGAACACGCACGCTGCACTAACCGAGCTACATGAGGCCATCTCTGCTATTCAGGCTGACCAGCGGGAAGCGGCTCTCATCGTAGCCGGGGACTTTAACAGTGCAAACCTGCGGAAGGTGATACCAGAGTTTACTCAACATATTGACTGTCCCACCAGAGGAACACGGACACTGGACCACTGTTACTCTCCGTTCAAAGAGGGATACAAGGCCAAGCTCCTTCCCCCCTTTGGGAGGTCCGACCACAGCGCCATCCTGCTCATGCCCAGGTACAGGCAGAGGCTCAGGCAGGAGCCCCCCGCGATGAGAGAGGTGACGCGGTGGACGGACCAATCAGAGGCCGCTCTGCAGGGTGCGCTCGATTCTGCAGACTGGGACATGTTCCGTGACAGCGCCGGCGGAGACATCGAGGAGTTCACGGAAGCAGTCATGGGGTTCATCGGGAAAGTCGTGGATGACACTGTGCCCAGGAGGATCATCCGGACTTTTCCCAACCAGAAGCCGTGGATGGACTCATCCATCCGCGAGGCTCTGCGATCCCGGACTGCTGCCTTCAATTCCGGACTGGCCTGTGGGAACATGGACGGGTTCAAGGCCGCCTCCTACTCTGTCCGCAGAGCGGTGAGAGACGCCAAGCGCCGCTACGGACAGAGACTGGAGCAGCGGATGGGACAGTCCGACTCCAGGGGTCTGTGGCAGGGACTACGAGCCATCAAGGACTACAAAGCATCCCGCCCACACCCGGAGAGTGCCGACCCCCTCCTGGCTGACGAACTTAACACCTTCTTCGCCAGGTTTGAGTCAGGAGACCGACTCCCTGCTGCGCTCCCAGTGGGAGGGGAGGAGACAATCTCTGTGACTGAGCGGGATGTGAGGAGGGAGTTCAAACGTGTGAACACCAGGAGAGCAGCAGGACCAGACGGCATTAGTGGACGTGTCCTTAAAGCCTGTGCTGATCAGCTGGCCCCTCTGTTCACCGAAATATTCAACTCCCTGAAACAGTGTGTGATCTCCACCTGTTTCAAAAAGTCCATTATAGTCCCTGTCCCCAAAATACCTCACCCCAGCAGCCCAAAGGATTACAGACCCATAGCCCTCACTTCAGTGGTGATGAAATGCTTTGAGAAACTGATCAAAGCATTCATCACCTCCACCCTGCCCCCCACCCTGGACCCTCTACAGCAGGGGTTTCAAGCTCCAGTCCTCGAGGGCCGCTGTCCTACACATCTTAGGTATTTTTCAGCTTTAGCACACCTGTTTCTAATGAATGGATCACCATAGGCTTGTCATCCAGGTCTGCTCAGGTCCGTTAACAATCCATTCATTTGAATCAGGTGCACTGAAGCAGGGAAACATCTAAGACATGCAGGACAGCGGCCCTCGAGGACTGGAGTTTGACACCCCTGCTCTACAGTTCGCATACCGGGCAAACAGATCTGCGGACGATGCCGTAGCCCTCCTCCTCCATAAGACCCTTTCCCACGTGGATACTGGTAGGGGGAACTATGTGAGAATACTGTTTGTTGATTACAGCTCAGCATTCAACACCATAGTTCCCTCCAGACTGGTATCCAAGCTGTACGACCTGGGCCTGTACTCCTCCTTGTGCAGGTGGGTCTACAGCTTCCTGACCAGCAGACCACAAGTGGTTCGGCTGGGACACCACACCTCATCCCCCCTCACCCTCAACACCGGATCCCTTCAGGGCTGTGTGCTCAGCCCTCTGCTGTACTCCTTGTACACACATGACTGCGTAGCCACTTCAGACTCCACCGTCCTCATAAAGTTTGTTGATGACCGCTGTTGTGGGTCTGATCTCCCACTTCAACGAGTCAGCCTACAGGAGCGAGGTCTCACACCTGGAGGACTGGTGCAGGGAGAACCACCTCCTGCTAAATGTCAACAAGACGAAGGAGCTGATTGTGGACTACAGCAGGAGGCAGCAGAGGGACAACCTTCCCCTTGTCATCCGTGGTTCTGAGGTGGAAAGAGTGGACACCTTCAAATACCTCGGGGTGACCATCTCGCAGGACCTGTGCTGGACTCAACACATCACCACAACGGTGAAGAAGGCCAGACAGCGTCTGTTCCTCCTCAGAAGACTGAGGGACTTCAGGCTCCCCCTCAGGGTGCTCAAGAACTTTTACACCTGCACTATCGAGAGCATCCTGTGTGGGAGCATTACCACATGGATGGGGAGCTGCACCAAACAGGACTTCTTGGCCCTGAAGAGGGTGGTCCGTTCAGCAGAGCGGACCATCAGAACCACCCTCCCAAACCTGCAGGACATTTACACTAAATGCTGCAGGACCAGGGCCCTGAAGATCCTCAACCAGCCCAGTCACCCCGGACACTATCTTTTTTCCCCTCTGCCATCAGGCCGGCGTCTCCGCTGCCTGAGAACCAGGACTGAGCGGATGAGGAAGAGCTTCTTCCCTCAGGCCATCCGCCTGCTTAACTGTGACCACTACTCACATTAAGTATAATATTGCACAGTTCATCTGCTCTGCTTTATTTGGACTTCATAGTTTTCTCATCTCAAGCACTGTGTGTTTATTTATTATTTATTAAAACTTAATTCTTTTCTTTTTTTTTTCTCCTGTTTCTTCTTAAAAGAAAGCGTTTGCCCTGTGGGTACAATAACAAATTTTACTGCGCAATGTACAATGTATAATTGTGTACGTAACAAATAAAGATCTTGAATCTTGAATCTTGAAAGTCAAAATGACTGAGAATAGAATAAAGAGTGATAATGCTAAAAAGAAAGTGTTGTCAACTCCTACTTGTTACTACTGCAAGAAACCAGGCCATGTCTTGTTCGAATGCCTAAGCCTTAAAAAGAAAAAGGAAGGAGAAACGTCTGCTAGTGGCAATGCTTTTATGGGTCTTTGTCCTTTTGAAACTAAAAAGTATGACTCGTCTGATCTTTCCAGGAAAGATTTCCTGCCTTTCGTGTCAGAGGGATTTGTTTCTTTAATTAAAAAATTCTGCTCCTCAGCTCATTCAAATTCTTCGTGATACTGGGGCTTCCCAGTCGCTTTTTTTGAAGCAGGCATTGTCCACCTGTAAATGTGATGACACCGCTATTGGTGACTTTACCCTTGTTCAGGGCATTGAGGGTAAAATTTTGACCGTACCTCTGCAGTCTGTATTCTTGAAATCAAACTTGGTTACAGGACAAGTGAAGGTGGGCCTCATGTCCAGTCTGCCTATCAAAGGTATCTCCTTGTTGCTAGGCAATGACTTGGCTGATGGTAAAGTGGTCCCCTCTATGCAGTTGACTTCTAAGCCAAGTATTGAAGAAAAGTCTAAAGTGGATTCTGATGTGTTTCCCTCATGTGCAGCCAGAAAGGCCAAAGAAGAGGAGGACCAGGTGCAATCTAGTACTGTGGTAAACCAGGACATTGATGAGTCTGTTTATCAAGTAAACCATGATTCTAGTGAGAATGACTGTCCTGAGGAAGTGTCAGACACTTGTCTTGAAACATTGTTCGAACAGGATCGTGATAGTTCACCAGTCAAAGCAAGTGAAGATCCTCATGTGTCTGATAAGCAGTCACTGTCAAGAAAACAGCTAACTACGGAGAAAAGCAATGATGCAGAAATGGCTAAATTGAGAGAACAAGCTCTCTCTTAGAAGGAAATTGCAAAGATGGCAATTGGTTATTACTTGAAAGACAAAGTGTTGATGAGAAAATGGTCCCCGCCTGATAATCCTGCAAGTGAGAACTGGGCAGTCGTCCATCAAGTGGTTGTTCCTAAAGCCTATAGGAATGACATCCTCACTATGGCCTATTGCTTACCACTAGGTGGCCATCTTGGCATTAACAAAACTGTCAGCAAAATTATGAAGCAGATTTTCTGGCCAGGATTACGGCTAACTTTTGCAGGACATGTCACAGTTGTCAGATGGTTGGCAAGCACCAGTAAGATCCTCCCGTGGCTCCTCTGAAACCCATCCCAGCCTTTTGTGAACCTTTCTCAAAAGTGATTGTGGATTGTGTGGAACCTTTGCCAAAAACTCACTCTGGAAATGAGTACATGCTAACTACTATGTGTTCCTCCCTTCCCTGAAGCAATTCCACTTAGTAATATCAAAGCAGCTACCGTGTCGAAGGCCTTGATTAAATTATTCACTTTGTTTGGTCTGCCAAATCCAATCCAGTCAGATCAAGGTAGCAATTTTACCTCTGGACTCTTCCAGCAAGTTGTGTACGAGCAGATCATGTCAAGTGCCTACCACCCTGAGAGTCAGGGATCTCTCGAAAGATTCCACTCTACTCTGAAGAGAATGATCAGAGCATACTGCTTTGAGAATGAGAAGGACTGGGACGAAGGAGTTCATTTGTTGCTTTTTGCTGCAAGAGTCAGTCGAGACGACGGAGAGAGGTTCATTTACACCCCATCCTCCCCAACCAGGAAGCCAGTTAATACTATCCATGGGGATTTGCTCTGTTTTGAAGCCAACACCTAGTGGTCAAACTATGAACTGCAACAAAACCTAATTCCTCATTGGCTTCAACCAGAAAGCAGGAATGTCAGTGATTGGTGAAAACTCTGAGTATGCTGAACCACAAATGTTTATGTTTATACACACACAGACAAATATAGGATTGCACATATATGTTTAATTATCTATCATGCGTGTTTTTGGTCTGTACCAAAAGTTTTTCTTTGTTTTTGGCTGTTATTTACAGTGAAAAGGGGGCAGGAAAGAAGGGCAGACAGAGTTGGAACACACACAGCAATGGGTCACAGGCTGGGATTCGAGCCTGTGACAGCTACAGGAGGAGTGTAGCCTCTGTACATAAATAACCACCTCAAACCACTGAGCACGGCCCACCAGGAGCCTACTAGCTGTGGGGTGACATTGTCAACTGCCTCACCATTGGACAGATGAGTGACACACATGTGCTGTTATAATTGGCTCTTATTTCACACTAGAACCGCCAACATTTCAAACTTCCTGGAACCGCTGAGGGGGGTAATTTTGACCCCATTCCTGCAATAGCATCAGTGATGCTAAGATATCATTTCTAGAAGTTGGTCTAGAAAGGTAAAAAAAAATGACCCCCATGGCGGTTCTAGGTATAAATGGTATATTAACCCTTTAAGCGCCAAAGTCGCAAAATTGCAACAAGCAATATTACTGAATAAAACAGGCTGTATCTATAAATGTGATGCCGAATCTTGTTAATACTTTTTACCAGGAGATGCCGGACATGTAAGCCTGTAATCTAAGAACCATTTTTGGAGGCAGCGCTATTCAAAGTTTTAGCGTTAAATGAGTTTGTAAAACTCTCACTGAAACTTTTAGGTTTACAAACTCATTTAACGCTAAAACTTTGAATTGAATCAGTTAAATCAGTTATTGTTGTAGTTGCTACCGGAATTCATTCATTCTACTTGGTACTAAGTGCCAATTTCGCCTGATGTGTTTCCATTGCTGTTAATAAATACCAACTCCGAGCACGTCGTTGTATGAGCCTTTTTGCAAGAGTAACCTGACAAAACCAACATGAAGTCTAACAAACCATGAGAACAACAAAAACATTAGGCTACCTGGCCTCTAATAATAACGTTTGGTGGTCAGGCTACTCCGATAACAACCACATCAACAGTTTGCAACTAACTCACATATTGTTTTCAGTGACAGTGATTGTGAGAAATTGTACCTGAAAATCTGGCTCCCTGACCGTGGTGCCAGTTTTGGGCGAACAATGTCAGGTTCATCTCCAGGAGAATATGTAACCAGCTTTTTTAGTTTAGTCTTTTCCTGCGCTCTTTTTTTCCTTTTCTTTGCGTTTTGTTGCTCAACTTTTATGCTTGTATGAACTGTCACTCATGATTAGATTAGTTGTGATCCACCTCCCCTGCACCACATAGACTCTGTTGACTAGTGACTGATGATGACGCTGATGGACGGCTGTTGATGATGATTTTACCCAAAATACATTTGGAGATCTTACCGGCGATCACTTGTAAATGTGCACATTGTAAAGTTAACTGTGAGAGTGAACATGAAGCCAGCCATGCAGCACAACATTTAATTCACTGTGTTGAAGAAACCTACATGACCAAAGTCAGCCTTAAATTTGTTTGACCAACAATGATTCATTCCGGCTGGAGCAACCTATATATAACCTCGTACGTAGTGTATATACTTTTCACAGAAGTTGTTGTATCCAGTAGTGCACAAGGTGTAACTGATGCCTGAGGAGAGGTCTGTTTCTTTGTCTTTCACCGGGGGAGCACTGCCCCCCCAGCTCCCCCTGAAGCTCTGCCACTGCGTACTACGTCTTGAAACAACGTAGGGAAGCCCAGATGCTTCCTTGTTTGAAATCATGGGAAAGTCAAAAGAAATTGGCCAGGAAGCTAAAACCTGGGCACAAATGGGTCTTCGAAATAGACAATGACTAAGCACACTGCCAAAATGGTTAAAAAGTGGCTTGAGGATAACAAAGTCAATGTCTTGGAGTGGTCAACAAAAAGCCCTGATCTGAATCCCATCAAACATTTGTGGACAGATCTGAAAAGGCCTGTGTGAGCAAGGAGACCAACAAACCTGACTCAGTTCCTCCAGTTCTGTCAGGAGGACCGGACCAGAGTTACAGCACTTCCAGAAGCTTGTGGACGGTTCCCCAAAACGTTTGACCCAAGTCATGCAGTTCAAAGGAAATGCTACTCGATACTAAGGAAATATATGTAAACTTTTGACCTTGTAGAAAATCATGTAAAACTCTTATTGTGGCATTTAATAAAATGAAATAATTTAGATTATCCTGATTGACCTGAAACAGGAGAGGTTTAGTCTGATTTGACTTTAGACAGTGAGACAAAAAAATGAAGTGTGTTTTTGCACAGTATATATAAACTTCTGGCTTCAACTGTAACATTTTAAAAATTACAGCTTTTATCCCTTTGTGCAGCTTTTATCACCTTTCCAAATTTAGATGTCGATGGACATCTTTGTGTAGACGTTTTTTCAACGTCTCTGGAGTGACGGCATTTCATCTTTCACTTGTCAACCAAATCAAAATGATGTTTTGACGTTTGACGAAGTCGTCTTTTCAATGTCTTTTTAATGTCTTTTCAATGTAACTTTGCTTGGTGGGAACGTGTTATTAATAAGCTATCTCCTGTCATAACATCAATCACACTAATCTCATTCAAGCAGCTTTGGCAACAATGCACCAGCTCAATGTCCAGCTGTACACTGTTATATAGGAGGAAGGAGAAAGAACCAATACTGAGAACTGTCATCTTTATGTACCAAGTCCATTAAATCCATGTCAATCAATTCCAACATGAAACCTCCTGACATTGCAGGGTGATGCTTGGCAGAGTCTGTGTGCATTGCGTGGAAATAAAGATGTCAGTCAAAAAGATTAAAAAGACTTCTGTATATTGAGGTATCAGACCAGATGGTCCTCAGTGTGACTGTATGTGTGTGTGTTTGTATGTGAGTTTGATGAGAAGGTAAGAGACATTCAGAATGATGGTGAGCGAAGCTCCTCTGTTTATTTGGATATTCTTTACTGTTATTGCTGCTCCATTGACCCTGATTTATCACTCTGTGAGTCCCTCCTAGACTCTGAAACTCCTTCCTCCAGTTTTCCTCACTCATTCTTTTGTCTGTATGTTTCTTTCTGGCACCATTATTTCCTATGCTATTTCTTTGTCTCCTCTCTCCTGTTTATTTTGATCTCTTGTTAAAAATGACCGTGCGATTGACCCCAGTGACGGAAAGAATGTTTTAGAAATAAGAACATGGACAAAAGGAAACTACAGGGGTCCATCTCTTTGGATTTCAAATCTGAGAATGGACCTGCAGAAGGCAGTAAACACTTTTTTGTTGTAGAAGTAGGAAATTTAGAAGGCACTGCAACAGAAAACCAAATTGTGTAATGAATTTGCTGCCTTTCCTATGAATTGCTCAGCTTAGAGAGGATAAAATGAAATGTTCTGGTGGTCATTTTTATTATTTATTTTTGCCTTTTTTTTCTGTTGCACAAAAAGTTTGCTCTGTCACTGTTGCTTTTTGTCCATTTGTCGAACTCTTTGTGAGCGATGTTCCCTCTGTCAATGATGCACATGAGTGTTTTTCAGGAAAAGGATGAGGTGTGTCCCATTTAGGTATGCAACTCTGTGTTATATTGAAGCACAGAGTGGGGTTTGATAAAGACAAATGGCAGTGGCAAGTCCTTTTCTGTTGCATACTCTTTAGCTAACACTCTCTGATGCCTTGTCCAAAATGTTAAATGACCGATTGTCATAATATCTAATCTGTGGGGTTTTTTTTCACCAAGCACTGATCTCTGTCCTGTCTCTATGCATTTTTGTTCACGTTGCTCATTTTTGCACCAGCCAGCCCTCTCACTCTGTTAAGATGACTCTTATTTTTATTGTACAGATATGGATGTTTTGCTAATATAGTCAAACCTTTTCCTTTTCTTTACTGTTTCACTGGCATTGCATACTGATCTCCAAAATCAACGCAGACGGGTGCTGTCAGGAAAAAAAAAAGATTGTTTACAATGTTTCATTGTTTACAATGTTTACAATGTTTCACTCCAGTTATAATCATTGGATTATAACTGGAGTCAAGTGGACTGTGTTTAAAAGGAACCATTTCGTTTCTGCATCAAGTGCCTTAAGATGTCTTTCGTTCTGAATTGGCACAATTCAAACATACTGAACTGAACTGACAAGTCATTGCACGTTACCACCAAAGACCGTCAAAAGGAAAGATCTTCTGACTAACAGACACACTGGATCAAAGCCCAGTGAGATGCTGCATTAGTTTACTGTGGATTGCAGCCCGTTGTGCTTGTCTTTCACGGTTTGAACAAAAGCATGCTGTGTGCGTGATCTGGTCTGGGATCACTGGTCTAATATTGTCCCTCATCAACCAGACTGTAAGGGCCACAAGTCGAAAGGTCACAAAGGCCAGTGCAAGCTACAGCTAGCAACTGAAATCAGTATGTTTTTGCTCGCAAATAAACATTTAAAATAGAATAATTTGAGGCATTTCTTCTTTTGAACCATGTCTTTTGCATCACTTACTGAAATAGCAAAATGAGATTTAAGGTGCTTTCACTACCAATTTCCTGAGGGGACCCTTCCAAAGTTGTTCAGCTGTTCCCTACTTCATGAGTTGAAAAACTGCAGTTTTTTTCTCCCCCTGGATGCGGTTTCTTTTCACACTAATAAAAATCCAAGCATTCTTAAATGCATCACCTCAAGCTGTAGAAGAACATCCTCACTGCTGACTGATTTAATGTCTTTTTTCTGGGGAAAAGAAAATGCAGCAAAAAAATCCTGCATTGGTGAATAAATTAGCTTTGGTTCTGGCGGATTCATGTAATACTTGTCTTTATTACTGTCACTTAATAATTCAGCTTGAAGATTATTTGTGAACTACGTGGTTTAGCAATGTGTTAATCCCACACAAACAAAGGTCTACTGCATTCAATGTCCCGAATCATGTAATTGCGGGGATTTTTCCTGTTTTTTTAAAAAATTTTTTTATTGGCATACTGGCGCTCACTATTTGATTCCAATAAGGACCACCTCCCTTGATCCAGCTGTTTTGGTCCACACCCAAGTGACATGATTGTGCTCACAGCAGATGAAACAAATCATGTTTGTTTTAAAAAGACTAAAGGTTGGAGGAGTAATGACGCCTCAAAAAAATCTGTGCTTTTCAAGTTTATTTCAGGCTCTACTGTTAGACTCAATCCGTCCATTTTCTCTACTAACTTCATTCTGTCCAGGGTCATGAGGGACAGGAGCCCCTGCAGGCTACCACTGAGCAGTAGGTGGGGTAGAGCCAGTACAGGCCATGAGTCCGGAGACAGCGGAGGCAAATAATCATGGACTCTTACTCTCACTTTCTTTGTTGAGGTCATTTCACTTGTCAGGTGCTGCTGACTCCAAAGTTTTAAATATTGATTGTACAAAAATTTCATATAAATGTTCTGTTTCCTAAAAAAACTAAACCAAAAAAAAAAAAAAAAAACTTGTTAATATGCATTATGTACATGATAAAACACCTTCAGCAGTAAGACCTCACATGGAGCAGATGCCTAACATTCCCTTTTTGATTGACTTTTTTAACCAATAAAAAAGAAATGAGAGAGCTCAGCTGGTACTGTTGTATAAGCTCTTCTAAATAACGAGATGGTATTTTACTGTGAGTGCCTCTGTGCCGCAGTAAATTACCAGAACCTTTTGCTTGCTATGGCATCATAAAAGTCCAGTGTCTGGAGTCAACTGGGGTGTAATTTCTTGCATGGCCATGTCATCTGAGCTCAGTATCTGACCACACTTAACCTCACCATGGGGTCATGATTAGATCATACGGCCTCACTTACTTCACTGAAGTAAAGACGCAAAATACTGCTCGGCTTGAACTGATTTTCACTACTGATTGCATAATTGCCTTACAGAAGTAAATTACTGTAAGGTTTTTATGTTTTCACTTAGAATGTAATAATTTAACACAGGCTATTTGAAGAAAAGGAAAGAAAATTAAGGTAATTATAGAGAGTTTGTCTTTTTAATGCACATCCTTTGGGGGAACTGTTTTTCTGTCACCACAGAAGCTCTTTTTTTTTCTTGATGGTAATTAAAGAAACTGTAAACAGGCGTACTGGGATGTGGAGAACTGCATGATTTCTGAACTGTGGAGGTTTAATGTCGTCTGACATTATGCATGCACAAATGAAACACTAATTAGCTCAAACATAGAAGTCTGTGTTGATAATTAGCGCAATGAGAGGAATGCCAATTAGTGGACCAGCGAGGAGACAAAGAAGTGCAGGGACACAGGACGGTCCTCTGTAATGTCATAGGCCTGAATTCAACTTTTCAAAGGATAATATATTTGCCTGTTTTTTAAAGGATATTTAATTTTCTTTTTCCTTTGCATGATAGCAAATGCAGAGGAATCGGAGGCCTATATTATTATTTAAGAGAGATAATTGGTGTCGTGTCAAAACCCAAAGGAATTTAAAGTGATGGAATCAGAGCTACTCAATGGACAATTATTCTAACTTTCCTAATTAGCTGTGAGGTTTTGTAATTTCAGATAACATTGTCACCTCATTGTTTGTATTTTCTGACATAGGGCTGTGCAGTGTATTAAACATTTACCTTTGAATCTTCTCAAAACTGCAGTTTTGTAGCATGTTTGAAGGGATCAGGAAGATGTTCCTCTAAAATAATTAGGAGATTGTATTTCAGTGGAACAAAGTTGGTTGTTAGCTAACATAGCAGTTGATACAGGGTAATTTTTTATTTTATTTTATTTGAATAAATAAAACCATGTTTGTTTACTGCATTCCTTTTTTATTTTAGTATCTAAATGGGTTTTCACAGCAAAGCAGGAAGACACTGAACCCATATACCTTATAAATTGTAGGTGATGTCACAATTTTCAAAAATATATCTAGTTTCCTAATATCTTGCAGCCGTGCTCAATACCAGACACTAACATGGGGAACAAAGGTACTGATAAATCAACCATTATTATAAGTAGGTGACTCCATATGGGATGGGATACTGATGCTACAGGAAACTCAGTTGCTCTACTGAATTTTTACAGAATCACTAAATCACTACAAACCTCCAAACTTCATGTGACCTTCAGATTAACTCAACAACAGAGCAGAGAGCTTCATGAATGGGTTTCCATGGTGGAGCAGCTGCATCCAGCCAGACATCACCAAGTACAATGCAGAGCATCAGATGCAGTGGTGTAAAGCAGCCACCACTGGACTCTAGAGCAGTGGAGGAACGTTCTCTGGAGTGATGAATCAGGCTTCTCCATCTGGTAATCTGATGGAAGAGTCTGGGTTTGGTGGTTTCCAGGAGAACGGTACTGGTCTGACTGCATTGATCCAAGTGTAAAGTTTGGTGGAGGGGGTATTATGGTGTGGGGTTGTTTTTCAGGAGCTGGGCTTGGCCCCTTAGTTCCAGTGAAAGGAACTCTGAATGTTTCAGCAGACCAAGACATTTTGGACAATTTCATGCTCCCAACTTTGTAGGACCAGTCTGGAGCTGGACCCTTCCTCTTCCAACATGACTGTGCACCAGTGCACAAAGCAAGGTCCATAAAGACATGGATGGAAGAGTCTGGTGTGGATGAACTTGACTGACCTGCACAGAGTCTTGAACTCAACCTGATAGAAGACCTTTGGGATAAATTAGAGCAGAGACTGAGAACTAGACCTTCTGGTCCAACATCAGTGTTTGACCTCACAAATAGGCTTCTGGAAGAATAGTCTAAAATCCCCATAAACACACTCCTAAACCTTGTGGACAACCTTCCCAGAAGAGTTGAAGCTGTTTTAGCTGCAAAGGGTGGAGCCACGTCATATTGATTAGGAATGAGATGAACTAAAGTTCATATGCGAGTCAAGGCAGGTGAGCGAATATTTTTGGAAATATAGTGTATGTTATACATTACCAGCTGGTTTTGGCTGCTTGTGGTACAATTCTCCAGGACAATAAATGACAAATCCTAATTTCATTGGGTGTGTAATGATTGCAAATCAATGGAATATCAAAAGCTTGTGGAGTTTAACAATAATACATGCTGTAAGACAACAAATATGCTATTTCTGTTTATAACTATTCTGTAATGGTCTTTATACGTAGACACCTAATTTAATGAAATCATTTACCCATGCACAGAAAGAGACAAGCTTGTCCTCGATTGACTTTTGGAGCAGCCTCAACATAGGTGATGGAGTGAAAGGCTGGTGTTTTGATCAATAGCCCTCCCTTTAAGTGGAGTTGGGCAAAACACCAAACTCTAAATGTGTTCACTAAACACAATGTGTTCACTTCAGTGTGACAGTGTGTTCACTAAACACATTGTCTCCAATGTTCTCATTAACGTGTCAGTGTGGTTTAACAGAAAAAGTGCAGCGTACATTTATCGAGTGAGAAGAGATGAAGAAGAATCTGCATGAATGAGAAACCCACTGAAAGGCTCCTTATACAGCAGAGTCATCAATACTTAGAGGATCTTAGTCCATTTTGTTTCCAAGTCCAGCATTAATACTGTACTGTATTGGCACGTGTGGATAATTGTTTCAGTTTCAGACAGCTCTTGATTTAAACAGATGTTTTTTTCTTTTTAAATCATCAGCGTGATTGTAATCATCAGCATGGAGGATGAGAAGATGCTGACAGAAGTCTTGTTCCACCTGACGATGACGACACCGGCTCAAGCTCGCAACGAGACTCCTGTTGTCTCTTCATAGATGAGACTTGAACATCGGACAGCACCGTGGACAGCTCCTGCCACTGCCTGGAAAACATGCAGATCACACGAAATCTCTTTGTACTTTATTCGGGACTTGAGAACCATTTTGTTCATATGTATGAAAGTTCGCTACTTGAATGTTTGAAAGTAAGTATCTGTTCTGTGCAAAAGTCTTGGGCGCAGTCTCACAGTCATAATCTTTTAGTTTTATCCAAATTTAAATGTTTTTTTTAGTCCCGTCATTAAGATAAAAACAGAAAATTCATACGGATGCCATTATAACAACAACCAGACCTCACAGTACTGCTTTTCATTCTACTCATCTTTTTAACAACAGAAAGCAGACTGTTTTGTGTATAAATGGGCCCAGAGTAACAGCCAAACAAACACACTTCATCTCCTCATCTGTGTGTGTATAAATAGCCTTCACAATGTCCCTCCATCCTTTACTCGTCAATAGCTCACTCTGTCTCAGGGAATGCCTTTTCAAGCAGAATGGACCGCTTCTGCTCAGGCAGAGAAACAGGATACAGGACAAACAGCTTTCCAGTAATTTCTATGTCTGATATGTAATTTCACCCTCCTCTAGGTTTACAAGCTGCAGAAAAACATAATTCTGCATTTGGATGGGGCTATTAACCGCTGGTCACAGGTGCTGAAAGGCTGACACTCCCCAAACAAGTAATGAAAGGTAACACCTGCCGTATTTAATGTGAGTGTGGATGGGTTTGTGTGTGTGAAATCGCACGTGTGTTAGCCGTTGACAGCTCAATGTAATTTGGACAGTATAATTAGCATGCCTGGCCAGCTGTGGCATACCTGACTATTTACGCTTTTAAAGGACCTTCTCAGCTTTGTGTTAGTACAGTGTTTGTCCTGGTGTTTTGTTTTGTTTTGCGTTTTTTTCAAAACCAAGGATGGGAGTACATACTCTGATGCACTAAAATAAAAAAGTCCCCTTCACATTGTAGGGCCAACCCAGACAAAATATAATGTAATCTCAACAAAAAGAGGAATGGTTTGTGGATGTCTCTGAGCTCAGGTTGAGGGTGCAAATATCATTCATGTGATGAGACAACTCAAGACAGGAGATTTGAGAATGCAGCTGGCCGCTTTAGGATTTAGTGAGATGTATAGCCATAAACACTATATAACACACCAACTACGGGCCCCCTTCCTGTATAGGAGGGTCAGGTCAAGCTGATCAACAGCCCTCTGACTCAGAGTGAGTCCATGTCAGCCAGGGGCAGAGATGGGGATTCAGGACTGAGTCCCACAGTGCAAATCAATGAACCCATATTGAATATAGAACTCAAACAGATACATTCAGATGCTACTATGCTGTAGCTGACAGTTAAAGCTAACTTTCACAGATAGGGGTAACATGGCCAACATGCATGAACTAGCCAAATCATCATCTAGACCAGTGATTTTCAATTCAATTCAATTCAATTCAATTTTATTTATATAGCGTCTGTTACAATGACAATTGTCTCTAGGCGCTTTACAGAGACCCAGAGCATGACCCCCGAGCAAATATCATCAACTAAGATTATATAATTAAATCCAATCAATGATAATGGCAGGTAAAAAACTCCCACATAGGGAGAAAAAAAAACCTTTATACCAAACAGTGGCAAGGAAAAACTCCACTTTAAGAGGAAGAAACCTTGAGCAGGACCTGGCTCATATGGGGGGACCTTCCTGCCGAAGGCCAGCCGGGTAGAGAAAGAAAAGAGGGGAGACAGGACAGAGAGAGGATGGAGGACAGAGAGAGGAGAGACACAAATGACTAAATACAATGACCATATAAACATAAACAGATGGAGGCAGCAGCACTGGGATGAGATGGCCAGAGGACCAGGTCGCCGATCACCACGCCAGTCGGCACCCAAACACAAGTGGAGGAGAACCCCGGGATGGACAGTGGATGGAACTGCAAGTCAGCATGAAACCCAGGAAACTCTGGCCTGCAAATACACAAAGAGAAAAGGGGGCAGAAACAGCACAACAAACACAGGAAAGCAAAGAAAATGGAGCACAGTTTCAGTAACAGGGTGCTCCCAAATAATTATAAATGAGCTGGAGGAGGAGGAAGGGAGGAAGAAAGGGAAGAAAAAGGAGAAGAGCAGTGGAGACACCACTCAGCAGATCATGTTGGTGTCCCCCTGTAGCGTAGGCCTATAGCAGCATAGCTATGACGAAGCTGTGATTAAGACGAGCTACTCTAGTCTTACTACTACAACTATAGTTATAACTATTAGCCCCTACACACTGTAGATTAGACTAACTGTAGGCTTTACTGAACAGAAATGTTTTCAATTTAGTTTTAAAAATGGAGATAGTATCAGCCTCCTTAACCCAAACTGGTAGCTGGTTCCATAAAAAAGGTGCCTGGTAGCAGAAGGCCTGTCCTCCAAACCTACTTTTAGATATTCTAGGAACGACGAGTAATCCTGCACTCTGAGAGCGGAGAGCTCTATTAGGAGCATAACATGCTATCAAGTCTTGTAGATAGCGCGGAGCTAGGCCATTAAGGGCCTTATATGCGAGAAGCAGAATTTTAAACTCAATTCTAAATTTCACGGGAAGCCAATGGAGGGAGGCTAACACGGGAGAGATGTGATCTCGCTTGCGGGTTCCTGTCAGCACCCTCGCTGCTGCGTTCTGGATCAATTGAAGGCTATTTAGCGAGCTTTTCGGACATCCTGCTAACAACGCATTGCAGTAATCCAGTCTAGAGCTAACAAACGCGTGGATAAATTTTTCGGCACCCTGGGAGAGGATGCTCCTAATCTTGGCAATATTTCGGAGATGAAAAAAGGCAGTCTTGCAAACCTGATTAATATGCTGCTTAAATGACATATCCTGATCAAAAATAACTCCAAGGTTTTTCGCAACTGTGCTGGAAGCCAGCGTAAATCCAGTCAATCCATTCCTCAGGTGTTTGGGACCAAAGACAATAACCTCTGTTTTGTCCGAGTTTAGAAGCAAAAAGTTAGAGGACATCCAGGACTTAATATCATTAAGACACCCTTGAAGTTTAGCCAAAGGTTTTGTTTCCTCTGGTTTCATAGATAAGTACAGCTGCGTATCATCAGCGTAGCAATGAAAGTTTATGCCATGGCTCTGGATAATTTTTCCCAATGGCAACATGTATAAAGTGAAAAGGATTGGTCCCAGAACTGAACCCTGTGGGACGCCATAGCAGACCCTAGTCCGTGTAGAAGAAACGTCATTAACATGGACGAACTGGAACCTGTCAGATAGGTATGACTTAAACCAGCCTAATGCTGTCCCTTTAATTCCAACAGTGTGCTCTAATCTGTGCAGCAAAAGGCCGTGATCAACAGTATCAAAAGCAGCACTGAGGTCCAGCAGAACAAGGACAGAAACTAATCCATTGTCTGAGGCCATGAGGAGGTCATTGGAGACTCTAATCAGTGCAGTTTCTGTGCTATGATGAGTTCTAAACCCTGACTGAAAGACCTCAAATAGATCATTTCTACGCAGGTGTTCTCCTAACTGGCTAGCAACTAATTTTTTCCAGAATTTTAAAAATAAATGGAAGGTTGGATATTGGTCTATAGTTTGCCAAGATGTCCGGGTCAAGGGATGGTTTCTTGAGCAAAGGTTTAATGACTGCAACTTTAAAAACCTGTGGCACATATCCTAATTGTAGAGATAGGTTAATCTGATCCAAAATTGATATACCAATAGAGGATATAACATCCTTGAACAGTCGAGTTGGGATGGGATCCAACAGACATGTAGATGGTTTAGCTTTACTAATGGTTTTCAACCCTGGTCCTCGAGGCACCCTATCCAGCAGGTTTTAGATGTTTCCCCTTCTTCTTCACACCGTGATACAAGTGGGTGTGTCATCAACAGACTTGTTCAGACTTTGAGGACAACCTGATAATGACCATTAATTAAAATCAGGTGTGTTGAAGCTGGGAAACCTCTAAAACCTGCTGGATAGTGTGCCTCGAGGACCAGGGTTGAAAATCACTGATCTAGACATGAAAATATTCAAGCAATACTGTAGTTAAAAATAAAAAGATTTAGTTGTGAGTGTTTATTTATTTATGTTTATGTATTTGTAACATAGAGCACATGTCGAAAAAAAATGCCACATATGGAATTTAATAAAGTAATTTGCCCATACAACAAAAAGTGACAAGCATGTCCTCCATTGGCTACTGGGGCAACGATGACTCTGGTGACAGAACAGTTTTCCTCCAGTCAAAGGGTTGGTGGTTTGATCAGTAACCCTTCGGTGTATACTTCATCCCTCCATCCCATCCATGATCTAAACCTATTCCTGATCAGGGCCACGGGGCTCTGCTGTTGCCTATCCCAGCTCTCTGTAGAACAAAAGGCATGGGTAGACCCTGGTCAGAACTCCAGGCGGCCGCAGGGCCACAGTTAGTTTGTGTATATGTTCCACCATCCTACCACTAAATCTCAGTAGTTGGGATGTGGCTGCCCAAACAGTACTTCTATCATTTAAAACAGACAATATTAAATATCTAGGATTAAATATTTTCCCTAGATTGTCAGAATTATTTGGCCTTGATTATAATCCTCTATTAAAAACAGTAAAAGGAAACCTTAAACATTGGATAAACCTACCATTAAACCTAATAGGCAGAATCACCACAGTTAAAATGAGTATCCTTCCTATGATAAACCATCTCTTCCTAATGATCCCAATTAAACCTCCAAGCCCTTGGTTTAAATCTCTAGACTCTATAATATAGAGTCTTTAGTCTCGCAATATTATTGGAAAAATAAAAAGGCTAGAATTAAATTATCCACACTACAAAAATCCAAATCTAAAGGTGGTCTGAAGGGTCCAAACTTCTCTTATTATTTCCTTGCAAACAAAATCCAATATATTTATAAATGGATAAATCCTAAGCAGTGTGACTCCTCTTGGATGGCCCTAGAACAATCATTTTGCAAAGAAATCAACATTACCGATTTGCCTTTCATAAGTCACTCAATTACTCGCCATTCCTGTTTTTTTTTTTTTTAAAGCAATCATAGCTACAACCTTGACAGCCTGGTGAGATTTTCACCAGATAGCTAATACCAGCATCTCCCCAAATAAACACACACCGATCTGGAATAATCCTGATTTCCAAATAAACCCTCAACCCTTAAATTTCATGTCATGGATTACCAAGGGCATCACCCATCTCAATCATATCTATGGAAATAATTATATGGTCACATTTGCTCACCTTGTACAGAAATATAACATTAGAATATCTTCAGGTTAAAACTACCGTACAGGCTAAAATGAATAAGACACCTAACCTCAGTCTTCCACCATTGATCCTAGAATTTACTAGAATCTCTAGTCATAAAGATAATCATAAAATCTTGTCTAAAATTTATAAACTAATCGCAACAATTGACTGTACAATTTCGGTTCCTTCAATTAAATGGGAGCAGGACATAGAACTCACCCCCAATGAAGAATTCTGGCCCCAAATTTGTAAAAAATATATTTTATTCAGCTGCTAATGCAAATTTACAACTCATACAATATAAAATTATCCACAGAGTGCACTTTACTGGGAAAAAATAGGCTTTAGAGACACAAAAATCTGCTCACATTGTATACAGAATGCAGTTCTGTAGGGGCCCGGTGTGGCCCTTGGGGGGTCTTGGGTGGAGTGGAGTATTGGCTTGCTGCGGGCTGGCGCACTGTGCCGTGGGGGTATGCTGTGTGGCCATCCTGGCACGGCTCTCTGGTTGCGGGCTGCTCACCCTCTTTTGTTGCCGCTGTTGTGTTGCGGGTGGTGTGCAGCAGGCGGGGGGTGGTGGCTGTCTTGGTGGGGATCGCGTCCCCCTTGTTTCCTAAACAGAGAGCTCAGCTGTTCCTGGGCTGCATGGGGTGACGGCTACCGGGGCTGCAGTTTCTGTCCTGCTGCTGCTGTGGGCTGGGGCCTGGTGGGTGTGGTGGCCAGGGGTTGGGCAGACCTCATTGTGGTTCTGGCCTATTGGGTGCCCTACCTGGCCCCCCTGTCAGTGGACGTATGCCTCGGGGATCTTTGCCCCTGAGCCTTTAGGCTCCTCTCGGGCCAGTCTGGTCCTGGGGTGATGGGAGTTAGCTGGCGTTTTTTCACCCGTGGGAAGAACTATGGACTAAGATTAAGAGGGTGGTGATGATAATAGTGGTGACAATTTATTTGGTACTTTGGTCACTTACATGTGAGTGTATATGGGCACAAACACATTTATGCTTTACACCCCTCCCCCACACCCCCATCTTCTATCAACACAATCAGTCCATAATGTTAACATGAATCAACTGATTAACTGACTATTTATAACATTTGGATGATCTTTAATTGAAAGACACAATAATTCTGCATGATCAGGTAATAGGGCACTTTGCCACAGGCATGCATGTGTTGGTTGTTGTCCCACATACCGCTTACCGCTCACTCAGTCCCCAGCCGATCATGCAGAATTGTTTACAAAATAACAGTCTTTTAACAGTCTAATAAGTCTTTTAATTAAAGATCATCCAAACACACACCTCCAACAAAACGCTTGTTACATATGTGACTTGTTCTCGCCGGTCGCCACTCTTTCCTTGTGTCAAGGAAGTGCGTCAGAGTGTAAAATATTTGTAGGATTCCAAGCTTTTATAGGCCTTAAGAGTTTCCTTGGTGTACGCTGATGACTTGTTTATCAAATAATTATATATGTCCGGGTACTCAGGGTCGGGGAGTTTCTTTACCTGGGCAGATGGGCAGAACAGGGCAGCTGGCAGTAGGTACGGGTCGTGTTCTAGGCCTGAAATCTGCAATTTCTCCCGGTATCGTTCCTTTTCCGACCCATTCAGACATTGAACATGGTCTGACAGCACTATCAGACGACTGGTCAGGATATTCCGCGTAACCTGGACAAAGACTATGTGATCGATTAAGCCATAGCTTGTTGTTGTTTTCACTCCAATATGGCGACTGCACTCTGTCGTGAAGGCCTGTGTCACGTGACTGCAAAAGGTCTGTTGCTTGGTAGAAGCAGTTCATCCAGTTTTTTTTTTTTTTTTGATTAGTAGTTTTCTCTGCTCCTTACATATTATTTTTTTAAGTTTGTCCTGTATCACAACACAATCCACTACACAACACCCCTCACACTCCACAACTCAGCACACACCACACCCTCACTGTTGTGACTCTTTAACTGTCTTGTCTTTAAATGTTTCACAGCTGGTGTTTTTAGTCCTCTCTGACGAAATCAGGATTTATGATGTTAATAAAGATGTTAGAATTTACTGCCAGAGAGGACTGGTGAAGGACACATTCACCCTTCACACTCCCACAAAAAAGTCTGCTACAAGATTAAATTGCATATACATACTAGATGGTTTTGCTAGTTTGCTAGATGATGACTCTAAACATGAATGGAGACACAAAAAAATGAACAAAAACTCTGTGTATACATAATAGGTGCTGCATACTTATATAATACAACAACAGATGAATGTGTGTGTGAATAAAAAAGCCCCTGAAAGGCTCCTTGTATACACATCATAAGGTTTAAATGTGTAATAAAAACTGTGATGGAATAGCAAACATAACAGGATATATATACTTTTATCTGATGACAACAGGGAAAATCTTTCATTCAGTATGGTCAGAGCAGAAATCAAGTTCTTCTATATTTTTCCTTGTAATATTGAGCTTCTCAAACCAAAATAGAATATCCTAATGTAATCAGTTTATTTCGCTGCCTAACTAACAGAGACTAGTAAATGTAGTTAGAACTAGCCAAAAAACGAAAATAAAATAAAACTGAGAAAATGCTTTAATTCAAGAATCCAAGCATGGTCTCTTAGTTGAAGGTCTTGTACTCAAACTCTGCCACAGTCCTCGTTTTTGGACGATTATACTTTTCAAAACCAATGATGCCTTTCCCCAGGCATTGAATCCATGTATCTATTATGTAAAATCACGTTTCGTGTCCATCACACTTCCATCACTGTTTCTGTGGGTCCATCACATAATATTTAAATAAACTGTTTTCAAAGAGCTTACCTCACCTATTGTTATAGTACACCTGACACTGTTGGACCAAAAAAATGTAAACTAATTATTCAGTTTATTCTAATTTTATGATTTATCAATGCATTTAGGATAAGTTATGTAAATAAGTAACTACGTAAATGTCTTAGCTTACAGCAGGGGTCTCCAGTCTCAGTCCTGGAGGGCCAGTGTCCTGCAGGTTTAAGATGTTTCCCTCCTCCTTCACACCCTGATACAAGTGACTGTGTCATTAACAGACATGTGCTGACCTTGATGAAAAGATGATGGTGGTCATTAATTAGGATCAGGTGTGTTAAATGAGGGAAACATGCAAAACCTGCAGGACACCGGCCCTCGAGGACAGAGATTGGAGACCCCTGGCTTACAGAGAAGCAGAGCTCAGCAGGAGCAGGGAAATACAGACATAAAGGCAACTGAACTCGTATATCAATGACATTTGCTTTCTTTCCTTCATCTTATATTCTACCAAATTGTGTGTGTGTGTGTGTTTGTGCATGTTTAATCACAAAAGTTGTAACTCAGAGATCAGAGTTGTAAATCAAATTGCATTCTGTTTTTACAGTATCAACATTTAGACTCATGATTGTATTCACATAATCTTGGTATATACAGTTGTGATTTTACTAAATTTAATCAAATAGACATTGAATTCTTGTCGAAGCGCACGTCTCACACATTTTGGGCACAAACATACAGTAATGGAAAAAATTATTAGACCACCATTTTTCTTCACTTCCTTGTTCATTTTAATACCTGGTACCACTAAACGTCATCATGTGACTAAAACAGACAGAAAAGAAAACACTGAATTCATAAAAGCAGTGTTTTTGGCAGTACAACGCCATAGCTATTGATGTAAAAACTTAAGTGATTTAGGTTATAATCAAGAAAACCATGGAAAATGGTAAGATATCAGCTCTTAAATAAAACTCTTATGAGCAATCTTTGTGGTTATCGTTATGTTTGTCCAAACAAATGTACCTTTAGTTGTACCAGGCATTAAAATGAACAAGAAACTGAAGAAAACAAGGGTGGTCTAATAATTTTTTCCATGACTGTATAACACTCTTCCTCGTTGTTACAGAAAATCACTTAGGACTAACTCTTTGAAAAAAGGTGCTTTTATGTTTCTTTGGAGTTCATACTTTCATATATATGGCATTGTTGTGGCATTAGTGCAGATATTAGGGTAAGAAAATCATGAGTTGTAAGAAAGAAGGTAATCAATCTTTGTCCATTCGCAGGTGCTGACTGCATTCACTGTGAATCACACGTGAAGAAAATGTATTTATGAGGGCTGCTAATTAGTCTGTTCCTATCTCAGGAATTGGGGGGTGGAGAGGACGGAACAGTCAAAACATATCAAAGTAAATGGGGAAAAAAATTTGAAGGATGTAATTATGTTTAAAAGAAACAAACAGAAAACATGAACTTGTTTTTCTAGTCGTCTGGTGAGCGTGTATGTGTGCAAAGGCAGGTCACCTGACAGAGTTAGCTGCACACCTGACAGTCATCTTCAACTCACTGCAGCTTCTAAGCTTCAGTCCTGACTGTTATTCCTTCCAGTCTGTTGTTCCATGCTGCAGTAAAGCTTTAGAGTTTTATTTTTCCCTCTTCCCTCATTTTCGTTTTGATCAAACTCAGAGACTCAATTAATATCTGATTTTCTTGGTCAGACCCTGTTGTGTTTGCTGGATTTCCCACCCTGCTGATGTCACTTAGTCTCAAGATTTCTGGATTTTCTTTCACTTTTGGCTCAGAGACCCAACTCTGCAATTACTTTTGGTCATAAACTGTCATCTTGGAGCTACTTTTGATTCCACCTGAATCACACACACACACATGGACAGACACACAACTGAGGGTGAAAATTACAATGTGTAGCATTTAGGGTAATCCATTGGTAAAAAAAAAAAAAAAAAAAAAAAAAAAGCAATGTATCATTCATGATTATGTTTTATTTTGTGTCTAGCACATAGGTTTTGGCTCATATTTGGGGATAATTTTCTTTAAATTTAAGCATGTAACTGTGCCACAGTTTGTGTAAAGGTAACAGGAGAAAAATAGTTTACTGAATGTGCAGTTTTAAAACTGACAGTCGAAGGGTTTGCTACATCTAAATCTCGTGGTTATGGTGTGGGAATGGAAGGATATTATTTGTCAGTCAAAGTGTTGAACATCACACTGGCTGATGAAAGTACCTTTACTGGAGAGCAGCTGGTTTTGAACTGCAGCTTTCAGAGGGCTTCAGGGGAAGCTCTGT
Source organism: Hirundichthys speculiger (assembly GCA_018398805.1). Taxonomy (NCBI): domain Eukaryota; kingdom Metazoa; phylum Chordata; class Actinopteri; order Beloniformes; family Exocoetidae; genus Hirundichthys; species Hirundichthys speculiger. Next base: position 680,540 of record JAGFBZ010002547.1, on the reverse strand, counting down.
CGATAGTGTTGGTTTGAGGGATGCAGTGCATGAGCACACGTGCACCACTGTTGCCAGCTCACCAGCAGTCATGTATGCGGGCATCTTCACTCCCCTCTCTTTTGATGATCATGAGCCAGAGTGCAAAGGTGTCTGGCCACATTGATTTGTGTTCATGACAGTATATCAACATTGTAATAAGGAGACTGTCAAAAGCAACATGAAACACATCCCTTATCTGCACAGTCTGGCTAACTGTGTCAAGGTCCAAAAAGCCTCTTTTTCTACTTTACCAATACGGAAACTTGGCTACATCTTTATTAAGACCATTGGTTGCTTTTGAATTTAATAGAACCAGATGAAGGACTGTTATTTTGATATCAGAAAATGATCACAATCGTGCAGTTATTAAGAGTTTTCAGAGTTTATGGTAAGGACTGTCATTTGAAACTTTTAAACCTTGTGGACAAATTAAATTCCTGCTCAGTCAACCAACTGTATAACCTCCCCATTAGGGGCTGGATAGGTGACACTTAATGAAGTTAACATCAAAACTATATTCTGTATATCTGTTAGCAGTGATTGTGATTTGATTTTGCTGTTAGTTTTCATTAACTAAAACTCACAGTACTTTTGACTTCTATTTTGTTGCACAGTATGAACATTTATTTCATGTTATTTTTGATTAACATCTACTAATTTATTGATATACATTCAATATTGTATTTGAAAGATGGTCAGAAGTTTCAGGAGGAACATTATTGTCATTTGACACATGTTGACACATGAAATGGGACGAAACCGTAGAACGAGGTGTGGATAAGTTACAAGAACAAGCAATGTACATTATAAAAATAAGGTTCTAAAATATCACAGGTTCTCACAGCATGTGGAACGCTGCTATGTAGTTTGTTGGTTCTGCTCCTGATACTCCTCATCCTCCTGCCTGAGGGGACAAGAACAGCCTGTGGGCTGGCTGGGTGGAGTCCTTCATAATGCAAGAGGCTCTTTTCTTGCATCTGGTGGTGTAGATGTTGGTAGTTGTGGCTAAGCTGCTCCCACCACCCTCTGAGCAGCCTTTACCACCCTGTGCAGTGCTTTCTTCTCTTTTGCTTTGTTGTTCCTGCACCAGTCTTCCAGGTGCTGCGGCTCCTGTTTGTATGCAGACTCGTCATCATTTCTGCTGCATCCTACCACTGCTGTGTCATCTGCAAATTTCACAGTGTGACAGCTGGGATGATTTGCTGAGCAGTCAGTTAAGTGAACAGGAGGGGGCTCAGCACACAACCCTGGGGAGAGCCGGTAATGAGGGAGGAGATGTTATAAATTTTACCAACCTGTGGTTTGTTTGTTCAGAAGTCGAGAACCCAGATGCAAGTAAAAGAGTTTAGACCAAGTGTCTTGAGTTTCCTCGCCCATGTCTGTGGAACTACTGTCTTGAATGCAGATGTGAAGTCAATAAAAAAAAGTAGACAGACATATGACTTTTTGTTATCAGGAGGGTTAGGCCGTCTGATTCACTGTAGAGAGGCTGTCGTCAATGGATCTGTTTCTGCGGTATCCGTCGTACTGATGTGGATCCCCAGTGATGTCAATGGAGCCTTTTATATGGGCCATGACCAGTCTCTCGAGGCACTTCATGACAATCGTGGTGAGGGTAACTGGCCAATAGTCATTCAGGCCCCTTACTGTGGAGCTTTTGGAGATTGGGGTGATGGTGGCTGTCTTCCAACAGGTTGGGACAGCTGTCTGTGAGACTGAGGCATTAAAGATGTCCGTCAGCGCATTGGAGAGTTGGTGTGCACAGTTTCTTAGTACCTACCCCAGAATGGTATCTGGGCCTGTAGCTTTGTGTGGGTTAATCATCAGCAGGGTCCTCCTAACTTCTGCTGAGGTCACGCTGAGGGGCACTTCTCCAGGTGGTGGGATGAGCTTGATGCTGGAAGGACAGGGGGGTGTTGAGGTCCTCAAAGCAGGCGTAGAAGGTGTTTAAGACATCTGGCAGGGAGGGATCCCTTGGGAACTGTAAGCCAGCCTCTGTAGCCAGTAAGGCACCTAATGCCCCTCCAAATGCTCCGCAGCAAAGCGACTCTGCATTTTCTGGGCATACGCTGTCTTTACCCCCCTTATGTCTGCCATCAGGTCCCTCCTGGCCTGTCTTAGTGTGTCCATGTTACCGGACTTTAATACCACATTGCTAGCTTTCAGTAGATAATGGACCTTTTGTGCTTAGTCAGAGTTTTTGGATGTTGTAAGTAGTAACTTTCTCTGTGGTGGCAGTTCCGCGGAAAGTAGGGGTGCTCCAGCATCCCCTGTTGATGGGGCTGCAGCACCTCAAAAATGTAAAAGAAAAAACAACAACAAAAAAAAAAACATTGAAAACAAGTGAGAAAAAATGTGGTAGGAAAAAAAAGGTTTAAAATTTACTATAAATTCTCGTGGTCTGGTTTAATGTTTATTACAGTATTATTCAGTGGCGGGTCGTGTATTTGGTACCTGGGCCAGTGCGGGTTTAACTACTTAATCTACCATGACGTTGTAATCATACAAGCCACCAATAAAAAAAACGCAATATAACAAGAAGAGGGTGCTGAGTAATTTAGAGATTACGCATCACCGTATTACTTGCATACGTTTTTATTCTCTTGAGGGCAGAGGATGTCCGGTCAGCAGTTGTGGTGGATGTGGGAATAGTCACGGCCAGGGTTGGATGGGGGAATTTATTTCTGATATGTCTGAAACTGCTGGTGGTTGAGGAGAGACAGGAACATTAATTGTTCCTGATCTATAAATCGGTTCTGTATCTGGCAGATGAGGATGTCCAGAACACTGTTGTGGAGTTTCTTGAACTGTGCGCGTATCCCTCCGTGCGCTGGCACTCGCCTTGCACTCGAAGCACCCGAGATGCGCTCATTGAAAAGTAGATGTCATCATATATGTCCTCTCTGTGCAATAGTGTCAAAAAACTCTTTCACCCTTGACAGGCAAAACTGCTCATCCAATGATTCGTTCTTCAGTATTTTAAAAACATCAGCTGCGCCGCTGCGTTACTGACATCTGTCGTCACGTCTACCCGCGACAAATGCTGTTATATACTTTATAGTTGATACGGCGCACACACGCACTTTATACATACACACATGTATATATATATATATATATATATATATATATATATATATATATATATATATATATATATATATATATATATATATATATATATAAAAATGCACAGCTGTCTCAGACTCCCAGCATCCCCTGCTGAGAATATGTTCCCGCGGCTATGCGTGGTGCTGACATCATCAGCACACTTAGCAGTGTTACTGAAGACAGACAAGATGTATTCCTCCAGGTCTACCTCTCCCTCATTTGTAACTGCATGTTTAATTACATGTGCGCTGGACTATATATATCTATATTTACTACATTTGACTAGTGGATGGTAGGCAGGAACCATCACCATGGAGATGTGAGGGCTGAGGTGGGGCCAGGGATGGATCTATATGCACCTTGTTTGTTTGTGCAAACATGGTCAAAGGTGTTGTTTCCCATGACGGTATGGCAACATGTTGATGAATGTTAGGCAGAGTATCCATTAGGTCTATGTCAGTGGTTCTCAAATTTTTAAATTTAAATCATTTTTAAAATATAGCCATATATGCCTTCTCAATTAGCTTTAAACACACAGGAGAGATGTTTATTCCTTATTGTAGTTATTTATTGTTACCTGAGTTTTGTTTGAAACTTATTTATAATGCATTGTATGTTTCCGATTTAATTTAAAAAAAAAAAAAAAGTGAAAATGTGGAATGTCCTGACGTAGCCCCGCGTACCATCAGAGAGCGCTCGCGTACCACCAGTGGTACGCGTACCACAGTTTGCGCACCGCTGGTCTATGTGGTTAAACTCATCTGCTATCACATAGAAAGCCCCCGTATACTTACATAGTTTGGAGTGAGCTGATGTTGTCTTGAATCTCACTCATTAACATCAGCATCCAGCAGAATATAAACAGCCATGATGAACACTCCTGTCAGCTTGCAAGGCAAACAGTGTGGGCAGTATTGAACTGTAAGATTGCCAGTTTGTGCACCAACCTTTGTTTATGTAGATACATAGTCCACCCCCATGAGTCTTTCCCGACTGGCTGGTGGGATCTGCTCAGATGAGAAGCAGGCCATTGATCTGGAAGCTTGTGTCCAGCATGTTATTTAGCCAGGGTTTCTCAAGGCAGAGTGCTGCACATTTCTTGATCTCAATTTAACCCCTCAGACGAATTAAGTCTGCCATAAAATCCAGTGAGTGGACGTTGGTCAAGAAGAGTGACGGGATTGGTGGTCTTTTCGTCTTTTGCCAGCCCGTTTGCCCCTCTTTTGTTTTCAAGCACAATGTTTCCTTTTTACTCTGAGCAGCTGCACTCTGCAATGCCAGTCTGATGTCCTCAGGAGCCACAGTCTACCTAACATAGACATGAGCACCGGGAGAACTGTTGGCATGTATCCATTCTTAATGTCCTTCAGTTTCTCTGAACTGCACATCAGGCCCTTGGCACACAAAACGATATTTATGTCAGGCTTAACTCCGGGACCTCAAGAAGCTGATGCATTATAGCGTTCTGCCATCTTGTGATATTTATCTCCAGTTTGTCATCAGATGCAAGTAAAAGTCACTGAAACATTGAGAAAATTGTTTATCATAGAATGACTGTAAGGAATTAGGATATTTCTGCATTTGCAGTGGATATCTTCAAACCATTCAAAGAATATGGAGAAACCATGTGAAAGGTGAGAATGCAAAAGAAGACAACATGAATTTGAGTCACTGCATTCTTTTCCCCCATATTTTCCCAAATCTGAGAAATTTGCCTGAAGAAAAGTACACAATATATCATTATGACATAAATGAAATCAAAGAAGACTAATGAAAGAGCTCTGATTCAGCTTCAGATATACACTGGCATAATTGACAATGTGCTACCGCTATTGAGAAAAGACAAAGCAAACATTTAGCTCACCCATTTAGCCAGCCCACTGAGGCTTTCAGCTGCTCCCACGTTGTTGATCAGTGGCTGTCTCTGCATGCATCACAGATGAGCCTCCAAAGCAGCAGGGCTATTTGAAATCAATGGGGTCATAACTGTGGCGTAAATAGATAGAAAATTGGGTCGCTCACTAGAGGCCAGAGAAGCATGTGGCCTACATCAATATCTACTACCCGAAGTGGAAGAAGCAGCGCTCTCCAAGCTTGAGCTCAAAATTGAATTCTATGGATAGATAGATGGGAAAATGAAAACATTGATAAACCTCAATGAGCTGCATGAGGGCTACGAATATGTGATTTTTTTTTTCTTTGTCTGCAAACAATGGCATACATGGGGCATATTTTGCTTCGAGGACATTGGATCCTGTGCACTGTACACTGTGTTCTATTTGATGGCTTGAAAGCTATCAGATTGGCAGCTAGAAGATGAAGGCTCATTGTTATGAATAGTTGTGGTAATGCTCTATGTCTGGAGAAATGCTGTGGAACCTCTACGAAGGCTACTGGAACAGCAGGAATGATCACAGTTGGTTATCTTCAATCACATTTTTCACATGCATTTTGAAAACAGTAAAATGGTTGTTGAATTATTTATTTTTGAGGCTGACTTCATAGAAATTGTTGTGATATTTTCTTTTCTCATGAATCATGGTTGCACACATGCAAAGAGTGGAGATACACACTTTAATTCAAAGAGAGGTGAAGAGGTTGTCCTACTGCATGTGCATATAGCTGGGTTTGTCATATTTTTGGCTTTGGCTTTTTGGCTTTGACCGTCTAACGGCATAAATATCTCTGTTTGGCCATTGCTGTTTGCTGAACAGCTCAGTGAATATGATCTGAAAAAGCTACAGCCTGTTAAGGACGGGACAAAATAACCCCAAAGAGATATGAAGAACAGGAAGAAACAGATGATATCATGTAGTTAAAGCCTGAAAAATAAATTGTAAACTGATCCATACTGATAATGCAGTTAATATTGGTTGATTTTTTTTGTTAAGTATCAGTTTAATGATTGATTCGTATTCAGTATACATTATTTTAAATGTGGCACTGACAATTATGATGTGCTTTATAACGACAGCTTATACTTCCTCATATCAGGAAAAAGCATTAAATGATATAAAAAATGCAAATAGAAAAAAACAGATTCTTATTTTTGGCTTTTATTATATGAAGACAGTAGAAATCCAAGATATTATATATTATTGTTTTTTTCTTTGTAAACTTACTTTCATTTGTTAACACATCTCTTTTTGACCTGTAGGTCTGGACCACATTCTAACAAAAGTTAGAAAAGGGAAAATAGTGCTATTGAGGAGATGAAAATCACAAAATAAAAAATATCAAAAATTTGAAGGGATTTCCATGTAGAATCTGGAGGTATTTTCAGCACCATAAGGTCAAGGATGGAGGTCTGAGCCAACACCTGTGATCCCTGATCCCTGGCACTGCATCAAGAACTGTCATTCGACAATAACTGAAATAACCACATTGGCAAGAGATTACCATGGGATACCTTTCTCAAGGACTACAAAAAAAAGAATTTAAAAATTTACATTCGAATTTAGAAGTGGCACTTAAAAAGTTTCTCCTCAAAAAGAAGCCTCACCTTAACCTTATCAAGGGACAGCGTCAGCGTCTGAGATGGACTATCATGCAGTGTAAATGTTTATTGTGGTCACTGCATCTGAATCAGTATTCTAGATCTTTTTGGATGAAACTGAGACTGTACTCTGGACTAAAGACGCAAAAGACCTTGTTATCACCTGCTTTGTTCACAGAGTAGAGGTCTTCGGAACAACCCAAAAACCCGAGGTTCTGACCCGACCTGAATCGGGTCTCGGGTCCATTCAATAGACGTGACTCCGGGTTCGGGTCGGAATCGGTAGTTAGCCTCGGGTCCGGTCGGTGCTCTCTGACAGGCTGGGTCCGCGTTTAAAGAGAGAGGTAAAGATATTGGCGGGGGCAGCCAATGTCAGGACTAGGGGCAGTTTAATTAATTATTCATTAACGTGGCGTGTTTGTCATGAAACAATCATGTTGCCGTAGCGTGTTATTAGCGGTTTGCCCGGCAGCTGTAAAGGACAATGGATCACCAACATGATGAGATGATGAGAGAACATATTTACGACATGTCCTGCCCGGTGTAGACTATTAGTGTTAGCAGTTGCTACCAATAGCATCTTTATTCCCAAAGAAAATAAGGACTTGGATTTATTGTTGTTTACATCACGTAGCCTATGTAGCAACTGATCCGGGTAGAAGAAGACAACATTAGGTAAGAAAATCAAGTTCTATTCAACGCTAGACAACTTTTAACATGAGCAGCTATGGGCTGGATTGTCTCGGTTCTATTTGGGTAACTCGGTTCGGTTCGTGGTCGGAAACTAAAGATTCGGGTCGGGTCGGTTCCGGATCCAAATATTGCGGGACCATTCAGGTTCGGACTCCCAGACTTATGATAATAGCTCGGGTCGGGTCGTTTTGGGGTTGAATTTTCACAGGTTTATACGGGTTCGTAGTCTAGTTTCAGGTTCCTTGTTGCTTTGAATATGGCGATGTTGAGCGTTGCCAAACTGAATTGTGGGTTTCAAGCGTCGTGGTGACAGTGTTGCTTCTGGCAAAAGTTGGGGAATTTTCAACTTTTTATGCTTCAACACAAGCGTTAGCCAATGAAGTTGCGGCAACATAGCAAGAGCTATGCCATGAAATCGTACCTGGGATCGGGGCTGTTTCAAAGCCTGGAGTTTTATTGTGTAGCAAGCAGGAAGAAATTTGGTTGTTTTTGATGATGAAGGCACATCGGAAGCAGCATTGCCACAGTGCTGCTGTTTGACTTCACCATAAGAGCCACAGAACAAAATTTCACAGCAGGGTGGAATAAAAGTGCGACAGAGGCAGAACAGACTGGTGTGTGAATGGCACTAATGTCTTTAGGAAGCTCATTTCCACTTCTGTGATGGTACCATTAATGCGGAAAAATGAGTTGAGATTTAAGAACAAAATAAGATGCCTTCAAGCCAATATCTCTTCCATTTTTCAACACCCATTATCCCATACTGCTGCACACCTTAAGATGTGCTTGCTGGAAGACTGGGACAAAATAACCCCTTAAACTCAGAAACTATCCTCAAAGCCAGAATGCTTTTAAGCTGTACTTTACTACACCAACGTTTTTGGGAATGTATTGGAAGTGGAACTGCAAAACATATAAAGATTGTGGATGCATATTGTAAGATGAAACATCTTGGGTTGATACTTTCTGGAAAAAAATGAAAGTCAAAGTTGTTGCAGCCAGAACGTGACACCTCTTAGCTCATGATTGTGTCGTTGAGATTGTGTCACTCATCAAAATCTCATCAAAAGACAGATCAAGTGATCATGTGAAGCCTGATTTTGATAAAATTCACACCCAACCTCTTGGACAAAGGGCAAACTAATGACTGCACGTCCTTCAGGGAACCAAGAAACCACCCATGGCTCTCACCAGGGAGGACTGCATAGACGCCTCTCCTCCACTAATATGTTTCTTTTTCTTTCTTTGCTTTTTTCCTTTTCTTGTGTTTTTCGAATCTCCTGTGTTTTGTCCTTTTGTGTTTGTGGCCCTTTAACCTTTTTTCTATCTTAGTTGGAATGCCTTACCAACTCCTGTGAGGTCTCAGAAGTTTGTTGGACTCTTTCCTCAAAGATTCTGGCTGCATATTCTTTGTTAGCAGAGGAGACTCTTGTTCGCTAAGTACAACACAGATGTTTAATTGCAAGAAATGTATTATCACGGCTTCCTCACAGAGGCAGTCTCTAGCAAAAAGGAATGTGGACGAAACAAAACAACAACAATTTATACAGAAATGTGCGTAACTAGATGGGGAGGAGCCAAGGTTTAGACTTTGCTCTCCCATTGGCTGGTCTGGTCCTCCACCTGTTTATCCAATCTGTCGCTGCCACATCATCCTCTTCTGATCCCATCTACTGCTGGCATTCTCTGAAAAGGAAAACTACAGCTCCCATCCACCACCATCTTGTTCCCCTGGTCAGGTTCTTTTTCTCCACCACGTGTTTTAACCGACTACAACTGCGATAGTTTGCTACTTTTCTAATATATAGTGAAGATACACATACATGTATGTGTGTGTGTCTATAATTGATCTTAGTGCACTAAGATCAATCTAAGACACAGCGATGTGGACATAGAGTTCAATAAATAAAACAATAATATTATAAAAGACAATAACAATAATAAAACAGTGAAATGAAGTGAAAAGTAATGCCATTCATACTTCCAACACCGTAATATTAATAATGTTATCAAGAACAATATTATTACCAATATGTAACTAGTGTGTAACTACACAAAATGAAAACCACTAGCTGCCAGTAATTCTGGACCTGAAAAGTAAAAAATTTCCAAACTAACAAGTTGCTTTTAGTCTTGATACTTTAAAAGTTCAGTTTTCTTCAAGCTTACCTTAACTTTTTTCTTGTTTGTTCTACGCACAACCTTAAACCTAATCTTTCTTTTATTCCCTTTGAACTACCTCATATCAGTCTCTAAGCTAGTTACTAAGTTTGTCACTTCCCTGAGTAACTGAGTACGACAACTGAGAAACCGCCAGTGAGAGTGCACCGCTGCCAGAACATCACCAAGCCTGGCCATGAGATCCGTCCATAGTTCAGCACAACAACGGGCTGCGGGTTCGACCCACGAAGCTGCTTCTGGAACAGGCTGAACCAACTGGGATACTCCACCTTCTGGTGTCTCTAGTCATCAGTACTCAAAGGCGATAGCTGCTGAATTCCCTTCGGCTTCTCTACGCAAGTACAATTAATACATGGTTTTATTTCTCTATGCTTTCCGCTTCCTTACTCACCCCACTTGAATAAGTTATTTGGTCACTATGCCACAGAGAATTTAGTCCAAATGCAATTATTATCTGTTCATGAAACTCAGTTAGAGTAATAAATGTGTAAACTTCATCTGACTCTTTTGTCTTCTTTGAGTATTATGAAATGTACAGTCACTGCCAGACAGAGCTTGTAATCAATAATCATATTGATCTTTAACTTTTTTTTTTTTATTAGTTTACTTACTGTACTTGGTGCCTTGAAGAAATTAATCATAATTCATCAGCAAAAGTCATAAAACGAATTCTGCATTATGTATCCGCTACAAAGTAGAAGCAAGTCTTTTTTTTCTCCCTTATTTCCCATGTTGTAACAATCTTTCTGATTTTGGTTTGTCCACTTTCAATTCTAAAAGTTTTACATAAAAAGTCACCTGATCTTCTAGGTGAAATATTAAAACTGCATAAATACAACTGCGGATGAGCAACAATATATAACGTATTACTATTTTTTCTTTTTTTAATTAAACGGAAACTAAGAAATATATCTTCAATGACTGGATGCATGCAGGGGATGACAAAAAGTTCCTTCTCTCTTTTTCTGTCTCCATGTCTACCCCCTCTCTAACTGTCTGAAAGCTAATTGCAGTAATTAATTTGTGTGACTTACAGTTGCTTCCAGTTCCTGTTATAGCTTGGTCTGAGCATTACTGGAGTGTGAAATCAATTTTCCTGCTAATCACTGGAGGTGGTTGTCTGACGGCTGGCTCTGGGGAGCCAGTGGATGTGAGAAGACAAAAGCAGCACTTAATTCACTGCTCCTGTTCAAACAGCAGAAAGAAGAATAAAGAAGAATGGAGGAGAGAAGATAGCTTCAATCTGTCCGACTGCTGAGGGTGCGTTGTGGTGATTGTCGAATACTGTTGAAGACTACAAATACTCAAGTGTTAAAGTGCTTAAACATGTAATAATGGCTACATCACAGTGGCATCACATAGAAGCCTATTCTCCCCAGTTTTACATCTTGAAACCACAACTCTTATATACATCTGATGTACTGAAAGTTTGTGAGGAACATGCATGTCATTTAAGTACTTTAACCACCCCAGTGACTTTAGTGGATGCCTTAGCTTGACCCATGGGATTTGAGATCTTACACTGCAATTAGTAAGCGTTATTCATCAATAGCAGTAATATGGGCAAGGGACTGTTCTTTATTGCACACTTAAACCTTTACTGTGCAAATGAGAAGCCTTATGTTGACCTTAACATAAGGTTGTTGTGGTCCATCCAGACTGTATGTTAAATTATAAAACAAAATTATATGACAAGGATTACCTAAAATGCACACCCAAAGATGTTTTTGCAAAAGGAACTTGTTAAAAATAAGAACTGAAATTCTTCATTACTTGGTCCCCTGAATGCCAGAACACCTATTGAATGCTGTGATAAAGAATGATATTATTTAAAAGTGGTAAAAGCTTTAATGTGCCAAGGTTTTTGGAAGTGTGTTGCAGATCTAAAATGCAGAAATATTTTGAAAATTAAAATATAACTAAGTGACAAACATTCATACAGTCATATTGTTCACACTGGCTGAAAATCAATACAATTCAAAATAAGTGTAAGAATCAGTGCAGTTTTTTTAAATTGTTATTTTCCTGACTATCACTTTTTTTTGGTAGATTTAAGGTTATGTCAGTGTCACCTTAAGTATGCCAAATTCAGAAATGACAGTGAAAGCAAGACTGTATGATTTGAACGGCATCAAACAATATTTCAACAAATTAAATATTGGAGCCCTTTTGTTAACAACAAACCCTGCAGCAAACTTGAAAAATGGGTTCAACTCGAAGCAGTGCAGGCAAGCTGCTTTGCAGCAGAACATTTCTATTTATGAGTGAAGTTATCCACAAAGGACATTTTGATCAAATTTCCATTAAGTATGAAATCAGTCTGCAGCATAAAATCAGCCTCCTGGTGCACTGTGACTTGGAGACTTTTCCACCAATCTAAGACCTGGAGAGGTTCAAACTAGGAAGGTCAGAGATAATGACTGTGAAACACTCCAAATCATGCTCTTTCAGACTTTTAAAAATATGGACAGTGCCCTCAACAGAGCAGTTATTTAGCTTTAAAGCACCAGAGAGCTCTCTCAATCAGCAGCAGTGGTTAGCACAGATCACTCGTATTAAGACCTCAGCCTGGAACATATTACCACCAACATGGCTTGAAAAATGCTCTCACAGTCAGATTCTCATGTTGCATCATGGGAGAAAACTGTTCAAGGTTACAGAACTGGCCCGGCTTTTTAGAGGGAGAGAAAACATTTCCTGAAAATAGTGTACTGATGATATTTGGTTGTATATTACTATTCCAGAGATCTCTGATGTACCATGACATTGCATCACAAATGTGAATCAACTCCCTCGCTCTTCTCTTTCAGCAAAATCAGAAAAGTAAGGAAGCTGTGAGAGTAGAGAAGAAAGAAGGAGAATGGAGAAGGATAAAGAAAGGATGGGCTCATTGCTCAGTTTCGCTCCCCACTGTTAGAGGAAATGACCAGGTGACACTGACATGGCTGACCTTTTTCTGCGTTTGTGTATGTGTATGTGTGTATCACACACATAGCAACTCCTGTTGCTACAAAAAAAGGTCAGAGAAACTGCATTTGACTATGATCTCCCTGATCCCACCCAATAGGGACAGAGTATTCGGATTCAATGTAGAAACAATTAGAAACTTTGATATGACATGAAAATCAGTTCAGACCACTTGGGGCAGCTGTGACTCAGGTTGTCTGTTCAGGTTGATTGTTTTATCCCTGGCTTCCCAGGCACATGTGACAGTGTCCTTGAGCATGGTGCTGAACCTCACGTGCCCCCAACATCTTCACAGTAGTGTGTGCATCATAGAAAACTGCCTCATCGGTGAGAAAACTCTGTTTAAATGAAGTGCTCTATGAATGTGTGTGAATAGCTGAAAATAGCTTTCAGTGCAAAGCACTTTGGGTGGTCAACAAGCCCATTCATCCACCCAGTTTCTGTCCCTACTTCATCCTGTTCAGGGTGATGAGCTGGGGTCTATCCCAGCTGTCATCATGCCAGAGGCAACTGTTGTTGTTGACACACTTGTCTCGACGACACAAAGAAAAACCTACAACAACTCAACATCCGGACAAGCATACACAGTACAAAAAAAACTAAATTAAAAAAAAGAATGCATATGTATAATATATAAATAAATATACTTAAATTTATTTATACATGTAATTGTGACTGTCCCAATGTTAACCCTTTAAGCACCAAAGTCACAATATTGCGACAAGCAACATTGCTGAATAAAACAGGCTGTATCTATAAATGTGTTGCAGAATCTTATTACTTTTCACCAGGAAATGGCGGACATGTGTGCCTGTAATGTGAGAACCATTTTTGGAGGTGGCGCTATTCAAAGTTTTAGCGTAAAAGGAGTTTGAAAAACATCCTCTGGCGCAGAGACATGTGGCGCTGCAGTGGTCGTAGTACTGAGCGTAGAGAGAGCAGAACAGAGAAGAAGAGTGTTTTTTCATATACTCACGATGCAGAGAGGTTGGTTTACTGTCCAGGAAGTATTTTGTCAGGTTCTGGCTAACTCCGATTAGACATGCAGTTGTCCAGTAAAGCAGAAACTAGTGACGGCGAATCCACCCGCCATAGTCTACAATCAGCGCATGCTTCACCTCAGCATGGCCGGGGTGAAAACATTCTGCGATCGCCAAGCAGGTCGAGGTGTCAGGGGGCTCATGACACCGCAAATATGGAAAAATATTGTTGGGATGAAAATAACCGTGGTTGTCCTGGCAACGCGGGAGAAGCCGCAGGAAAAAACACACCGGAATGGTGCACCGGAAATCACGGTGATGATGATTATGATGATGGCGGCTGAGAGTTCTTGAGAGAAGATGAAGAATATCGAAAGTGGAGCCTAAAGTTTGATGAGCCTGTTGGTTTTTGTGGAAAAGATCTGACAAAATCTGAGCCCATTGATTTCATCTTTCTTTTTCTGAAAGATGAATTCTGGAGCCTCATCACCAATCAAACAAACAGATATGACCACCAGTTTTTGAAAGGGAAATATTGAAGCCACACTCCAGATTTCATGACTTTATGATGTGATTGTTCCTGAAATGAAAGCTTTCATTGTGCAGGGGGCTTGAGGAAAAATCTGAAACTGAGGACTACTGGGCAGGTTTGGGCAGGTGATGTCACAATAATCAAATTAGATGACAAATGTACTTCTATTCCAAATTTTGGTTCATACTGAAGATATTTCTCATTTACAGTATGCCTTTATCTCAAACCACTTTAAAGTTATAGCCTTTTGAATCCTTGATATCAAAATTGAACATTTTCCAATATAGCCACCACCTTGTGACGTCATAATATGCAAATTATATGAATATTTTCACTCCTATCACAGACTTTGAGTCATACTGAACAATTTTCTCATTGGCAGTATACCTTTACCTCAAACTGTTTTCAAGTTATAGGCTTTTGAAATATTGATATCAAAATCTTGAAAAAACTCTGGCGCCTAAAGGGTTAATACAAGATCTTAATGAAAGATTAATGCCAGAAATAAATGTCGTGGCATTGTAGAAGGTTATCAAAACAATGTCATGGTGAATGCATGCTCATCAAAGCTAATCAAAGCTACAGGTGGTCCAAAGAATTATTAGACTGTGTGACTTTTTTCTTTCCAACAGACAGTGTATATAAGGACTCCTGGTGAGGTTTGCTTGACTTGGTACAAATTGAGTAATGATGGTGAAGAAAATAATTAAAATAAATAAAGATGATAAAAATAATACTAACTTGAGTGTTGAAAAGTGATGCCAGTGGTTCACTGTGAAGTGTACTTATGTTGGGACACTATATCTGTCATGGGTGTGGTTCTGTAGTTGAAATTCCCGAGAAATTTATTAAAATGATGAAATTGTGGAATAACTCATTTATTATGTCAGGAAGATGAAGGACACACAAAGCCATGTGCAAAAAATGTGAAAAGAAATATCCTTAAGGCCATATCGAACACCCTCAGGGGCCCTTCGGGGACCCTTGATGCCACTTTAACTGCAGGTGTCTCGTGACTCCCTCTAAATCAGACCATCAATAGTTTTCTCTGCTCTTTGGGCAGTCTCTTTATAGTGTGAAGAAAGAACACACACACCTGCACACACAGTGAGCCCTGAGGCCATTCTATTGGTATGCAGACAGTGGATCTCATTTTAAGAAGAGTTTTCACTCGCTATCCTTGAGACCTGACCCAGCTGTGCTGTTCTCCAGCTGTGTGTGTGTACTGGTGTGTGTCTCTTGGAGACTGTAAGCTGCAGGTCAGCGGTAATCACACTATTCAGTACGGTAGGTGCATGCTATGATCATCACGCAACACACAAACACATTTAGTGCGATACAAACAACTTGTCGGGGATCCGCTAACACTTTACAATCAGTGCTGGCCAGCGCTTAACCCTTGGTTAAGGAGAGCATACTCTATAGTGAATGGATTTTTCTAAATGTTATCTTTATCAGAGGTTGTGTAGCTATAATAGAACTTAAAATGAACAGAACCTCATCAAGGCCCTAACCCACTGGCAAGAAACAGAAAAGATAGGTGAACTTTAACTTGTTTTCTGTATTCATTTGGGATAAAATGTGTATGATCTTCATCTAATTCCACAATAATAGACAAACCTGGCATGTTTAGTGTGATAACGCACAATTATTATTTGTCATGTCTTTATTAAGCACATCCATTAAACATTGCTGGAGGAAAACGTGAGTGAAGCCTTGCAGATTAAAGCTGGATGTACTTCCTTCAGTGCCAGCGACTTTAAGTATGTGCTCTCAGTAGCTATTGATCAGGCCTGCACAACATTCAAGAGGATTTTTTCCCCCCTCTTTTCAGAACTGCTTCAGCACAAACAGATTTCTCTAAGACAGATTTGAAGGATATTTGGTGTAAACAGCTCTCTTGTGTCTCTTGCACAGATTGCTAACATGCGCTTTGGCAAACTTCAGGTGTGCAGGAACCTGACTCCCTGCTTGTTCAATTAGACTCGTGAACAGAGAGGTTTGCCAGTTCCATTATCTTTACGCATTTTCCTGATTCTCATAGGTTGTTCTTTGAAGATTCTCTACTGAGCCATTGGAGTTTTCTTGGCTTAGCACTCACTTCTAAGAAGAACATCTACAGTATTAAAATGTCTCCATCAACAGACAGTTTGTCTAGCTGTGGACTGGATGCCTAAACCCTTTCAGATGACTCTGTATCCATTTCCACCCGTATAGAGAAGAACTGGCTGGCGCAAAAAAGATGTGAGAAATATATCTAATAAAGTGTTTGCTCAAACACCCATGAAATTCATTAAGTTTGAGCTCTGTTGCCCAATGAAAATTCTCCATTTCTTTGGCCTTCTTTCTGAGTGGCTGTTAGTTTGCAGAATGGGGGAGTAATTATAGACTGAGAGCTCTGTGACCGTTGTCTGCTGTAGGTAAGAAACTAACTGCTCAGAAGTATCAATTTAAAAAGGCAGAGAGTAGACCTTTAAATAAGAAATGAATGGTCTAAGGCTCACTTAACTGAGTCTGCCCAGAAAACTGATAATGTACCTAAATGAGCAATTTCACCACAGCTATTTCAATTTAAGTGCTCCCTGTGGTTGTCTCCATCTCAAACAGCCTACTTCATATTGCGGTATTGCTATACTTCACTACACACATTCTCAGAGAGATTTCACCTCTAAATATGATCTCCCTTTGTCTGAGCAGAAACTTGATTGTCTGGTGAGAACTGAGACAGTAACATCAACCGAGTAGAAGTCCTGAATTATTTGAACTAATATGAGGTTTCACTCTGTGCTCTCCACCGGTGCTCAAATTTGCACAAACTGTACTTTTGCAAATGTGCGTATTTTGTTCACTTTCATTATATCTTTGGAAATAAAATATGTTTTATAGGTTAACCTGCGCTCAGCGCAGATCTGAAATGCTTCTCTTTTCTTTTTTTTTTTTTTAATCACAGTACTGCCATTATTCAAGTATCTTAAAACATCAGTGAGGTTTTCACAAAAAGGATAGAGGGAAACATTTGAAAGTTACAGGATTTAAGATCAGAACTGGGCTCTTTACTCAAAAAAGTATAATACTTATTACATGATTTTCTGTTGCATTCCATAAAATTTCTAATTGGGTTCTCTTTCATATTCAGACCATCAGCCTGTGAAAGCGCGGCAGAAACCCTGGTCACATAGGATTAGTTTAACCTGAGAAATTCTGTCTCTTGTAATAATTATTAGAACAGCTCTTCACTGTTTAATGTTAAAGCACTTTTTCTGGTATCATGAATATGTAGAAGTTCAATGGTCATATGTGAAGAGTATCTTTGATGAAGCGGAAGAAAAAAGTGATCATCGTCATGTGCGTTTGAGAGGTAATCTGTAGTGTCTGGAAATGTTACCTCTTCATCCTGGTCCTCACTGCAGCATCACTCCTTCTTGGTTTGAATCAGCAGGCTGGCCTATTTGATCTACTATCGGTGGTAGGAGCCATCAGTTGGTTAAAAAAGTCCAGGAAATATCCATATTCTGTTTATTATTGACAGCATCATAAGAAATGTTGCTTGTGATGCATTTGTCCTTCACAGAAGCTTTATTGTGCCTTTTTGAATCTGGTGAACCATCATCCCAAGAAGTCCAGAAAGAGTCTTGGTGTCTACACGCAGTTTGCATTTGACAATAACATTTCTGTTTTCTTTCTTTCTTTGCCGTGACACCCCCCCCCCCCCCCTCGAATGGTGAAAACCGCGATGTGGATGTACATGTATATGCACATACAGTATACATGTACGCGCATACGCAAAATCTACGGAAGGTTCACTCACTTTGACGATCTCTCCTCTGTGCGTAGCTGACGAGAGCAAGAGATGGGAGATGCGGGGACGCATGTCAGCCAATCAGCTACAGACCACCGACAGCACAGTAATGCCCGTCATAGCAGCCAATCACAGGCCTCGATATTCATTCGTGGGGCCTCTCGTGTCTGCTCTTGTTGCTTCCCAAGACTCGTTCTTGATGTGATGTGTTTCGCTTCAGCCTAGTGCGCTTTTTTAAAATTTTTTTCGAAATTTTTTTTTTTCGAATATTTTTTTTCGATTAATATTTTTGAGACCTCCACGATGTACTGAAACCGTGATTGCAGAGACCGCGAAGTGTGGGGAATTAATATATACATATATACAGTCATGGAAAAAATTATTAGACCACCATTTTTTTTTCACTTTCTTGTTCATTTTAATACCTGGTACCACTAAACGTCATCATGTGTAAAAACTGATTTAGGTTATAATCAAGAAAACCATGGAAAATGGTAAGATATCAGCTCTTAAATAAAACTCTTATGAGCAATCTTTGTGGTTATCGTTATGTTTGTCCAAACAAATGTACCTTTAGTTGTACCAGGCATTAAAATGAACAAGAAACTGAAGAAAACAAGGGTGGTCTAATCATTATTTCCATGACTATATATATATATATATATATATATATATATATATATATATATATATATATATATATATATATATATATATATATATATATATATATATATATATATATATATATATATATATATATATATATATATATATTTATATACATATAATTTAATATCCCAGTAGATGTTACTTTCTCTGTGCAAATGTGTGAGTGAAAGCGAATATGTCTTTCACCAGTTCTCTGACAATCTGACATATTTTATTAACAGGTGACATCCTGATTCAGTCAGAGGACTAAAATCACCAGACGTGAAGCGCAAAAGGACAAAGACAGTGATAGATGTGGTGTATGTACTGTATGTACATGTGTGTTGGTTTATGTTATGATGCTGGATACAACCCCCACCCAAGAGCATGAGCAGATGAGTAGCCAGACGTAGAGCGGCAATACTGACCTCCAGCACTTTCTCAGGATTAACCAGTGACTGGAACCAGTGCTACAGACAGAATCACAGCTGGAGCTGGTGTGTTGGACCAGTGTCATGAGGTAGTCCTCCTCCTCCCCCAAAGTCCAGCGGGAACCATCCAGAGCCCCAGGATGACCCCCCCCCCAACACAGCCTACCGAGACTGGAGCCCTCACACGCAGCGGGACAGGTAGGGAGTGATGGTGAGGGGAGGTGGATATTAAAATAAAGCCCACGGCCACTACGACTGCCCCCTGCCCACATTCCTGAGTGAGTGTAGTAATCTCTAACAAAATATTAGAAAAAAAATCTACAACCCACTTTAGTTCAGTACAAACTCAAGATACTGTGCTAGTTTTGCCAGAATAACTTGAAATATGTTTACTCTCTGTGCTAGGACATTGTTTTAAGGTGTGCAACAGCCTGAATTTGTCAATCTATGTAAAAAGAAAGGGACACAATATTAACTGACATGCTTCATCACTTGGTATCCAGTTAGCTTAATTTTAAATAATTAGTTCATACTTTTAATTTTTTTTTTGTCTGCATTTACATTCATGGTTAGTGCCATCATCTAGCAAAACCATCTAGTATGTATATGCAATTTAATCTTGTAGCAGACTTTTTTTGTGGGAATCTGAAGGGTGAATGTGTCCTTCACCAGTCCTCTCTAGCAGTAAATTCTAATATCTTTATTAACATCTTAAATCTTGATTAAATCAGAGAGGACTAAAAAACACAAGCAGTGAAACATTTAAAGACAGGACAGTTAAAGAGACAGGACAGTGAGGGTGTGGTGTGTGCTGGGTTGTGAAGTGTGAAGGGTGTTGTGTAGTGGATTGTGTTGTGATACAGAACAAACTTAAAAGATAATATGTAGGAAGCAGAGAAAACTACTAACAAGAAAACTGGATGAACAGCTTCTACCAAGCTATTGACCTGTGGGCATGTGAAGAATTCATGTAAACATTATTGATTGATTGTGTTGACAGTGGAGGGGGAGTGTTGGGGGAGGGGTGTAAAGCATAAATGTGTCTGTGCCCATATCCCAGGGGTGTCAAACTCAATTGCACAGGGGGCTAAAATTCAAAACACGCTTTAGGTCGCAGACCGAACAGGATAAACATTTTTTGAACACACTAAAACGAAATGTTTTTGGAACATAAATATGGATAAAAACAAACAGACATATTATTCTGTAATTAACTTAAACCTTAAATAACTTATATTTAATATTTTGCTTTCCATAAAAATATTTTGCTAAATGATACAAGTTAGAAATATGAGCAACTTAACATTAAAATAACATTAAAATTCCTTTGGTCCTATGTCAATGTACTTTGAACTTTGTATGAACTTTTAAATACTTTTAAACTTTTAAATATCCCAAAAGATTTTGCTCTCCATAAAAATATCTCCTGTCAAAATTATACAAGTTAGAAATATGAACTTGCTAGAAAACCTGGAAATATACGTAAAATGTGTGCTTTTCAGCAATAACAATTCAAATCATTCAGTTTTCTTTGCTCTTATGACATCTGATCGCAGCCGGACACCTGGCATCTTTTTTTGGCAACTAGTTGGATTATGTTTGGTGTGAAGTCCTGTGTTGTGGAGTTTCTTAGGATGGACTGCAGGTGCTCATCAGTGAGACGACTCCTGTGTGCTGTTTTGTTAATCTTCATCACTAAGAAAAGCGTCTCACACAGATATGTGCTACCAAACATGCACAAGGTTCGGGCCGCATGAAGACGGAGCTGGGACATCGCTGCAGGGATGGAGTGAATGAACTGTGCGGCCCTGCAGTGTCCCACTTTACCTTCAGTGTCCCATTACACTGCAGCTCATTTCCATCTGAATCTGCACAGGTGCAGTTTCAACATATATGACAAATGGGTTGCGAAGCAACTCAAAACTCTTTTTTTTTGTGCATCAAAGTCACCAAAGCGCTGTGCGAACTCAGCGTGTGCTCAGTTTATCAGCAAGTGCGTTTTGGGGAACACAGTTGGGCCGACTTGGCTCAACATTAGTTGGCAACAGTGAAAGTGAGGCAAGTTGCACTGTTGCATTTATTTCTCCCATAAAAGCAGCTTCACTTATAATGCCTTCACTGCATCATACATGTCAGTGATCATGTGGTGACGTCCCTGGAGCTGCACATTTAAGGCGTTAAGATGAGCTGTTATGTCAGCCAGGAATGCCAACTCACACTTCCACTTTTCATCCCTTAAAATAGTGTAGTCTTTTTCTTAACTGTCCGTGAACTGACAGATTTCGTTGCTGAGCTCAAAAACTCTGTTGAGAACTTTCCCCCGACGGATCCAACGCACCTCTGTATGATAAGGAATGTCGGCAAACTCTGAACGCTTTCGCTCGGATAAAGTTTACGGTTTGTGTTACAGTGCTCATTACATGGTCCCTCTTCAGGACATAGTGCTTCCTAGTGTCTGATGCAGTGACATGTCTCCAAAAATGAAGGTCTTTGTCCCTGTGAACATGTGAAAACTGTAATATGGCTTTTTATGTTTCTTTTGGAGTAATGACTTCTTCCTGGCTGAGTGGTCTTTCAGCTCATATCAGTACAGGACTGTATTAATGACAGTCTCTAAGCAGCTTCAGCAGCATCTTCACAAGGTGTTTTCCTTTTGTTCTGGGGTTTATATACACATTTCACACCAAAGCATGTTCATCTCTGGGACTCAGAACTGTCTCCTTCCTGAGAGGTATGATGGCTGGACATTCCCATGATGTTTTTACTTGGGTGTAATTGTTTGAATAGATGAATGTAGCACCTTCAGGTATCAGAATCTTCCAAAGCCATGACATCATCATCTGGACTTTCCCAAATTGTTTGTAGGCATAGTAATCTTATTGCATGCAAACTTCTGACTTAGAAAAAAGTAATAAAAGATTCTCTCAAAAAAATCTCTCTCTCATTATTCTGACCTTAGCACATATAAATAATTCTAGTAATTCTAACTGACCTAAAACAAGAAAAATTTAAACAGATCTAATATCGGAGAGTGAGAAAAAAAGGTTATGTGTTTTTTTTGTATGTAAACTTTTGGTTTCAACTGTAAATCAGCAACCCTCACTTCTCTCCTGTGGCTCATTAGAGTCTTTGTCCATTGTAAGACATGTACCTGTCTTGGTCACATGAATCTGCAGCTTCAAATTCAGTTTTATTTATATAGCACCTTTGAAGAGCAGCACTGTTGCCTCACAGCAAGAGAGTTCTTTCTGTGTGAAGTTTGCATGTTCTTCCATTGCTTGCATGGGTTTTCTCTGGGTACTCTGGCTTCCTCCCACAGTCCAGAGACAGGCAGGTTAATTGGTTATTCTAAGTTGCCCGTAGGTATGAGTGTAAGTGTGCATGGTTGTCTACAGGTACCCTGGGATAGGCTCCAGCAGACCCCTGTGATCCTGCACGGGACTAAGCAGGAACAGATAATGGATGGATGGATTGCACCTTTCAAACACAAGTGCAGCTCAAATAAAAGTAAAGGCAAGTAAAAACAAAAACAATAAAAGTAAAAACAATGAAGAAATGCAGTCTAGCATACTAATTTTCTTGTTAAGCAAATGTTAAGCATTTTATACGAGTGAGGTGGTAACTGTACGAAACAGAAAGGTACAATTACAAAAAAGAAAGTAGCATGCAAAATGTGCTAAATTTACCAGGAATCTAATACACATGACATGCTCACGGCAGTGAACTCTTACAATTCGTCATGAAATGAACTGGGTTAGGGGCAACTTAAATATAAATACAGGAGCTTTACAAACAGAAATTTGCAAAGACGAACATTTGCCGAGGCTCAACCATCAACAAAGCGTATTTGAGCATTTAAACTTAGTTTGCAAAGGAACAACAAAGATGAGTCTATTGACGAGAAGAGAGCTCACTCTGCCACAAAAAAAAAACAAAAAAAAAAACGATCATTGCTGGAAAAGATGTATCACTCCGATGGTATTTTTAACTTAAGCTTTTGAAATATTCCTACCATGAATTATCTTATTTATTTCTTTAAATACACATAACATTTTTAAACTAACTTATTATTAGAATTGTAGATGTCTTCAACTGAAGACATGACAGTAGGTGACTAATGAAATCTGAGTCGTCCTCAATTAAATGGTGGTTTTCATGTTTGACATAAATGGATTCTTTCCCTCCTTTCTCAAACCATCTGTCTTCTCAATCCAAAATGTTTATATTATTGCTCTCAAAAAAGAATGTCCCACATCCTTGAGATACAAGTGGACTGCTGAATCTTGACCTGAATCGTGATAGGCTGGCTCTCCTACATTGCATGGAACAGCACAAAGGAAGACTTGCTTTCTTTCCTTCTAGTTTGACTCTTTGAGTTTTCTTTCTTTTTTTGCTCTTAATCTTTCACAATTAAATTGTAGAAGTGAATAACTTTAAACTATTTTGACATACCGAACGGAAAATACATTATTTACATACAAATAATGTTTTGCTTTCTTTTTTTTTTCTCAGTTAGGTGGTGGGTATTTTACACTATTAAAGCTAAAAATAAAAAAAAAAACAAAGTAATTTTAGTCAAGTTAAATGGATCTGCTTGTTCAAGGTTTCCTTTAATGAACCGTCAATTAATGTTTTTCTCCACAACACTCATCTGTCCTCCAGTGGGTATGATTCAGAGTCAAAACCGGTTCATTTAGATCCAGAGAAAAAGCCTTGAGGCTCACCACCAATATACCCAAATAAAACAGAATATTTTCTCATTCTACATGAAATGAGAAGCTAGGTGTGTATAAAATGAAAGACTGATCAAACATCTCTCATCTGCCATTCCTTTGCTCTGCATCTAAGTATTTATAAAACCACGGGGTTTGAAGGACACTGCCTCACTTGAAAGGATAGATAAGTGAGTGAAATAATGGGATAATGTGAGTTGATGATTTTAGAGACTTGATGAATAACAACAGATAAAATGGGTGTTGGAAAAGAAGCCGTATGCTATTCAGGGGCTATATTCACTGGGTGTGATGTCAGCTAATTTAGAGTGTGCCCTGCCTGTGCATCCAAAGCACTGAAAGTAATAGAAAAGTGGAAATCAGACAAGTCCTTTAATAAAGTCATGAGAACAGCTCAAGCTACCAAATTAGGACCGTTAGGCTGAATATAGACAGAGAAAAGCAGGGACACAGGGAGACAGTTGGCCTTTGTAAAGGTTATCAGAGGCTATTTTTAAACTGATGGCCAGCAATTAAAAATCATTACAGCTGGTGCAGATGGAATTTTCTATTCCAATTTGAATACTTTAATCAGTACTCTACTACATTACAAAGTATAAGCAGGAGCAGAAAAGGGGAGTAAGTCACTTTGACTGTAAGATTGTCAGATAAGTTAATTAATGTGGTAAATCATTTTTGTAGAAGAATTTATTTTTGATAAATGTGGTTTGCGAGCAAATGCGCAGGAAATTAATTTGATACCCATTAAAAACCCATATTTAATGAAAAAAAAAATGAATAACATTTCCACCCATTTCCCTCGGGGGTTGTTTGTATGGCTGTTTTCAAAACTACAATCTGCATTATGTCTATACAATGTAGTATACAGTATGCAATGTACTGATAGTATTCACATGACGTCATAACAAACCTCCCGCCGTGATGTGTGACTAGCTGGTAAATTAGAAACACTGCAAGCAGTAGCACCTTGTGAGAGTGTTACTTACATTCTGCACTAAATCGAGCCTTTTGAGGTGAAAATTGCCATTAAAAAACATGTGTTGGTCATGGTTGCAAGAGAAGATCGGACCCCTAACATTAAAGTACATGAATCATCGAAGACTAAAGAACTCAGCAGTGAGAAACATGGATCGCACAAGTAAAACACAAAGACTTCATCCTGCAGATTATTCTAACGTGTGCTCTCACCTTTTCGTCAGAGGTAGGATTAATAATTTCTTTGGCTATAATTTTGCCTCCTGGTCCTTGTCTGGTTGGTTGCCCAAAAATTGCTTGTCTGTCTGGAACTGAAAGTTCTATAGAATATTAGATTTGGTGTTTTGAGCCACTTTTAGTAGTGTCCCAACAAGATGTGGAAATTACATTATCTCAGCTACTTGTTTTTCCCTCTTGGTTCTAGTAAGAATTTAACAGCCATACTTGCTTAAGTATCTTCAGATGTTTTTTGTTTTGTTCTGAATATTGCGTTTGAAGCACTGTAACACCGTGCCCTGCCATTTTCCCATTGTTCATAGAGACTTGGGATAGTGTATATTGATTGGCTTGACATTAGTGGCATCCGTCTCTTCCGTTATAATTCATTTAGTTAATTTGATAATCATTTTATTTGTATACCTCCAGTCCACAACAAAAAAGCACTTTAGACATAAAGCATACATGTTCAATTCAGGCCAATTAATTCCAATCCAATTCAGTTGACAGGCTACATTAGAGCACAATCTAATTTATTGTAATACTTTTGTATTCCACTTACTTCCGATTTTGTCCAAACTCATAATTCACAGAAAGCCAATCAATAAAAACAGTCTAGAAGTATGGAGACCTTCACCAGCAAAACTAGCCCTGGTCAGCCCTTTTTTTGTGTTGAACAAAGAAAGAAAAGCATCCAGAATTTCTACATTTCTAAATCATCCTGGACAGAAGAGTAATTCCCTGTATGACACAGACTGTAGTTGTTGCTTTAGAGTAGCTGTTTAAGGCACATTTTGATCTTCCTGTTTCTAATGATGAGGTGGTGTACAACTTCTACACATTCATTCGGACCACCGTGCAGGGCAATGACGCTGGCAACACAAAGGACGGTCCTCCGGTCAAGTAAATCAGTGCAAGCGTTCATGCAACTTTTATTTTTAAAAACTAATGTTTTGAAAGGTTAGAATATGGCCCCATTACTGAGATCTAGAGGGCACTGGGGCACTGAGTAAAAGCTTTGGACCTTCTCATGTTTCCACAGCTTCCTGGGTTAAAAGCCATGGACACAGTATATCAGGTTGGCATGTATGTATGTTCTGGTTTTGAGAATGAGATGCCCTTGTTCAGCATAATTTGTAGAGATCACAGGGCTTATTTTCTGTCTTGTAAAGTCTCACCAATGTATTTTGAAGATTACTTGGATACATTTTGTATTGAGGAGAAAGCCAGAATTTTTGCAGCTGACCTGGTGTATTACAGACCTTAAGATCAGCAGTTTGCATGTGACTGGGATGACTGGAAGTACATTGTCCCTTATTGTGTCATTGTTCAGTGTCATTGGTGTACCTGCAACACCATTTAATAAATGTTTTTTGTCTTTGTACAAGCTCTATTGTTTTTTGGTTTTTATTATTTTGCAGGTATGTATGGGAAATGGATGTGGAGGCTGCAGTGTCTGGGACACCAGAGGGTTGGCTCTATTATACCATCCATCCATTTCCTCTACCTATGCAGGGTTACGGAGATCTGCTGGAGCCTATCCCAGCTCTCTTTGGGTGAAAGTCGGGGGTTCACCCTGGACAGATCGCCAGTCCATCGCAGGGCCACATGTAGACGAACAACAGGCAACCAACAATCATGCACACTCACAATCACTCCTACGGGCAATTTAGAACCACAAATTAACCTAACATGCATGTCTTTTGATGGTGGGAGTAAGCTGGAGTACCTGGAGGAAACCCATGCAAGCACATGGAGAACATACAAACTTCACACAAAAAGGCCCCTGCTGAGATTTGAACCAGAAACCTTCTTGCTGTGAGGCAACAGTGCTGACCTCCAAGCCACCGTGCTGCCCATCTATTACACCGGTCTGTGTTATTATTTTGGTGTCCAGTGTTGTCTGCTAATGTTATTTTTATAACACTATCTCCAGTGTAGAGTATTTTCAAAACAGCTTAGTGTCTGCTAGATGGGTGTTAATTTTACACTAAAAAGAGTGAAAGACACTTTTCTAATGTTAAAATGAACGCACTTGGAGATAAATTAACACCGGTTGCTGTGTATCAACCTGGTAAGGCCTTCTCCAAACATCTAGAGTCTATCTCTAGCTCTCTTCACAGTGATCAGGACAGTTCACAAGTGGAAAACATTTAAGACAGTTGCGAATCTTCCCAGGAATCAAGGCTTTAGCAAGCTTGACCAAAGTCGAAAAAAGAAAGGAAAAAAAGAGGTACATGACAGACATGTTAAATTGTAACTTTCTTGACAGCACCATTAGAAACACACTGAACACATATATATAGCATCAGATATACAGTGTATGGTTCTGGAAACATCACCCTGTCATAAGTCATTGACGATGGGACAGCCTCCCCCAGCAGGACAGCAAAGGATCCTACAAAAGCTACTTAAAAAGGACTTAAAGAGTCTGAGCTGTCTCCAAGCTAACCAGAGACCCATCTGATTGGCTTTAAGCCCGGCAGACAAAAACTCCACTAGCTAACACACCTTTTTGATTGCATGAGGAATGCCCGCTCAGTAAGAGGTGTGCACAATGTCATGGCTGGACTGTGAATACGGTTTCCATCCATCCATCCATCCATCCATCCATCCATCCATCTGCGTATTCCTATTCAGGGTCACAGGGATCTGGTGGAGCCTACCCCAGCTCTATTTGGATGACAGACAGAAATCAAAACCTGAATAGAATAAGAAAATGTCGATATTATGACTGTAAGTTATAGATAAAATATGTATTTAAGGACTGGGAATGTTCTGTAGTGTCACGCACACTGTAATACTTGATTTCTTAAGTGATTGTCACTAAAAAAAATGCACAGTTGGATGCAAAAAAAAAAAAAGCTGTCAAAACTTCAAATATCAGCCACTAAAGCCAGACAGACAGATTTGACTGGCATGTTCTACTGTGTATTGTGTGTGGCAGCAGTTGTTTTATGTTGCTGAAGTAGGAGAGGTCAGTGTCAATCTGTTTCCTCCTCCGACGCTCCTTTATCTGGTAATCTCATCCCAGGCAACAGCGAGACAATCGATGGCCTCAGGCTGGCCCTAAGAAAGTTTTTTTAATAGAGTCTGCATGTGTGTGTGACCACGTGGGCCCAGTTTATAAGCGTGAGACCAATATTTGTCTTATTTTTGCCCTTTTTCCATTATGTCAGATAAGATTTAAAAGAAATGATGTTTAGCTGTCACATAAATGGTTGTCCTCAGAACACTAAATTGCACAATTGCAAACATGATCATGACTACACCGGTTTTCATAAAAAACAAAACGGATTTCACATGACGGATTGTAACCAGTATACCAGTATGCATGGACATCTCTAGTGAGGCCATGATATTATCTAATCATTTATCAGTTTTGCACCTAAAACAATATTGACCTGCACAGGCTGCAGTCTGTTTGCTACATCAGTGTGATTTATTGGCATCTGCGGCACAACTCGAGTGGTCAAACTTTATAGGTTAATTTACAGTAGAGGCATTGATTCCCGTTGACATTTTTGTGAAAGAGAGTGGGACAGATGAAAGCACATTAATAACATACAGATTGTTCAGCTGTTTGTTACTGATGTCCACGCCTGTGTGTTTACATTTGGTGATTCACATAGCTGGTTTGTCCCAAGTGACAACTGCAACCTGGCTGACTAACTGAAGTAATCTGTGGCGCAGCACTGAGAGACACGTGCGATCCCAGAACAATATCAGCTGGCCCGCCAGATAAAGCAGCTTGTTGTCTGTGCAAGGCCATCTCTCTTTGATTACACCTCCCCACCAACCTGCTATAATTTCTGACGGCAGGGAGGAGTCATAAAGATGTTGTTCCTACTGCTGGCTGCTGAAGAGCCTGTTATATGAAATAAGGCGGGTTTTACATGCATATCTCGTACCGTATGTGCTGCAACTCTTACTCTTTGCTCCACCAAATCCTGGTGTTTAACCATTGCACAATTACCCAGAACCTCTAAACAAAAGATTTCTTTTAAGCTTTTGTTTGTATAACATTTCAGATTTAGCAATGAACACGCAACATGATAAAGAAAAGGAACAGGATGAGTCTGATGAGATCATTGATTAGACAAATACATCCTTGTTGCTCTTTACATAAGGATCAGGGTTTGATATTGGTTTAGCAGTTAATTAGATTTGGCTTGTAATAATAAGCATATTGGAGGATTTGAATCAATTTCATGCTCACCTTAAGGTAAATCTGCACAACATAATGAGATAAACATTTTCCCAACTATAAATTGAGTCAGTCAGTTATTTCTTTATTTATTTTTAATCCTTTGCTGTAATGATAATTACAGTTGAGAGAGAAAAAGAATGGAAGTGACAGTTTTCCTGCATTTACTGGCTCTGAAATGTGATCTAATCTTCATATAAGTCACAAACACAGTGCGCCTATGCTGATAAAACACAATTATAATTTCTTGTGTCTTTATTAACACACACCCATTAAACATTGACAGTGCTGGAGGAAAAAGTAAATGAGCCCTGTAAAAGTTAGTCAAACCTCCTTTGACAGCGATGGCTTCAAGCAAACTTCAAGCTTTCAGTGGCTCTCAATCAAACATGCACAACGTTCAGGACCATTGCTCTTTACAGAGGTGCTTCAACATTTGTCGTTTCTTGTGTGAACAGCTCTCTTTCTGCCACTCCACAGCATCTCTGTGCAGTTAACGTTTGGGCTTTGACTATGCAATTCTGCTGGGCTTTAAGAAGTGCTCGTTATTACTAAGTGTCTCAAGGCAGTTATTGATAACAGAAGTCATTTATTAACAAAACAAATACACTAAAACAGTGTACCACCTGAAGAAGGAAATAATGACTAAATCGGTCTCAAATTAGCTTTTGTTCTATACATGCCAGCCTGTGGCCGGGAATGTAGATCAAACCTAAATCAAACAGAGTTATCTCACAACCAGCAAGCTCAGATGATCTGTCGTTCACCACACAGCTGCACGAATCTCAAACCATTTTCACCGTGCTTGCTCTGATCATTAAACCGGGAAACAAAGATATGAGTTGTGAAAAAATATATATATATATACCAATGTGATCCAGCTGCAGATTAAACTCTGCTAGGATAAAAATACTGCAGCAGCAGTCAATGAGCAGCAAAAGGAAATGAATGTAGTTGCAGTGGGACCGACAACCCTAAACCAAGTTTTGTCTGCCCAGACACAAAAGCTTCTTGCTATGGATTGCTCCAGAAGTGATCATCAAGAATGTGGTCTACGTTAAGAGCACAGATGATCCGGGCTAGGATGGACAGGGTTGGGATGTATCATTACGCTCCGCTAGAGGGCCTATCCAGGAGCAGCCCTCTCATGATATCTGTCTTGCATCAGCAGGGACCCCCGATCCCCCCGCTGATTTTTGTGGTTAAAGGCCATTGAGGAGTGATACATCACCTCACACCTAAGTGTAAAACTGCAAAACCTGCTGGGGTTTTGAGTCATTTTCGTGGTTTTCTTGTGTCACAACCATGTTGTGTCAGATAAGTTGTGGAGTGTAGGTGGTTAAATACTTCCTAAAGTTGAAGCTATGAGCAAATATGTGCTTAACTTGAATTTTTTGAAGAACAAAACTTATGCTTTCAAGTTTTTATCATCATGATGACATGATGATTGCCTGTAAACATGCTCCTTGGAAGTAGGGTATGTCATTAACTGGATAGAAAAAAAACAAAAAAAAAACAAATATATAGAGGCTATCTGTTATTGCTATCATTACAATAAAGTGTGAAGCGTGCAATTGTTCCTTAAACATTCAGTAATTGCCACCTTTATAGCACTCAGACCTTTTCCACATGCACACTCCTCTGAACATAATTACTGCTTCCTGGATTGTAGAATTGGCCAGACTGGAAGATCTTTAGCTCTCAGCAGACAGATCTGACGAGTGCGGTACTGTCATAAAAGAGCCCATTTCCACCTCCTTTCCCCATCATAAATCTGTAGTCCGGTAAATGCTGTCTGTACTCCTGAAAATTATATCACACTATAAAGAAAAAAAAAAGGCAATCTTGAAAAGAATATGATAACCTTCTGGCAGAATCACATTGCTTTTTTATTTCATCTATCAAACTGGACAGTGTGTGAAAGGGTGAAATATTGCTAAGGTTGGACTTGCATCAGCTGTTGATATGGAGTTTAGGGAGCGGGAAATGATTATTAATGTATCACAGTGCTGGAAAGTCTGTTTTTTTTTGTAAATATAGAAAACAGTCTAATCAAATATTGAAAATAAAGAGCGCTTTAGACACATCGGAAGGCTGTGGTCTTTTGATGTGTGGTCACTCTTGTGAGCTGTGATCATGAAACATTTTGTTCTCATGATTGTATTAACTTACATTAGTCATAATTAAGACAGTAATATACAGCATAATAAACACTTCTTGAAAGCCATCTGAAGGCAACAGGCCTTCTTATGAGTGACATTTTGCTAAATCAGGCCCAAATTTGACTAATTATTCAAATTTTTGTGGTAAATCCCAGTTTGAGGTGCTTAAGACACTCGCTTCTGAAAATGTTTGATCAGTTAATTATATCAGCCAAAGTTTGAATGACAATTTAGAAGGCTTGCTTGAGAAAATGGCACAAAATACCATTTTGTCAATCACTGAAATCAGCTCACCCAGTCCCATGAAAAATGTTGGCCAGTTAAATTATAGAGCTACATAATATGAATTTAAATCTGGACATCAACTAAACCAGTTCATGCCAAGTGGTTTAAATCAAAATAATTTCACTAAGCAGTCCAGTCAGCTGCTCAGGGCCATCAACTCTATATAACTATAGACAAATTGTCCAGTCACCTGTCTTATAGATTTTGAGCAGGGAGCTTTAGAATCCTCATTTTGCTAAATCTAGCAGTGCTGAGAAGCCGACTGGAACACACACTCACCAGTTAGCTGTTTTAGCTTGGCTGGCTTCGTTTCTGCTAACCCAGGATGATAATTCATATTACTTTATTATTGTTATTATTTCATTTTGTTCAGACATCCTCATTTCAAGTGTTGCTACTAGAATTTCATCCGGAATTAAATGAGTGCTGCTAGGCCTCAGCACGACAGGAGGTCCCATGACCGAGCTCCATGGTTGAGGTTGGTGTGATGGGAGGTACCGCTGGAAGCGGGACTTTGGGCTCCTTAGAAACTACTGAGCATCATTTAAATGGCAGAGCCTTCCTAAAAGTATTATTGCTGACCACGTTCATCCCTTTATGATGACAGTGGGCCATCTTCTAATGGCTACTTCCAGCAGGATAATGCGCCATGTCATAAAGCACCAATCATCTCAGACTGGTTTCTTGAACATGACAATGAGTTCACTGGACTTAAATGGCCTCCACAGTCACCAGATCTCAATCCAACAAAGCACCTTTGGGATGTGGTGGAGCGGGAGATTCTCATCATGGATGTGCAACCGACAAATCTGCAGCAACTGCATGATGCTATCATATCAATATGGACAAAAGTCTCTGAGGAATGTTTCCAATACCTTGTTGAATCGATGCCACGAAGGAATAAGGCAGTTCTGAAGGCAAAAGGGGGTCAAGCAAGGAGTACCTGTAAAGTGTCTATCTGTCTATCTATCTATCTATCTATCTATCTATCTATCTATCTATCTATCTATCTATCTATCTATCTATGTATCTATCTATCTATCTATCTATCTTAAACTTCACCTAAGAAGGACCATTCACCCTCTTTTCTAAAAGAAAGATGACTTGTAATCAACAATTTAGCTCACTATCCAGTCAACAAGTTTTATTACCTATGCCTCCCCTTCAGCCACTCACTCATTCACACATATACACACATGCGCATGCACCTACGCACCCACATACACACACACACACACTTAATCCTGCTCAAACAATCACAGCAGCAACATGTGGTTCAGGGTTGTCATTGATTCATTGACGTTTCCCAATTCAGGGGATTTATCTGAGGTGGGTTTGAGGAATGGTTCAGGTGTTATTAGTCTCCTGGCCAGAGTCCAGGGTAAGGTAAATATCAGTGAACAGTAGAGTAATACACTAAATGGAGATATGCCAGATAAGCAAGTAGGAGGCTGATTTTAGGCCTCTCTAGTGTCACAGACACATTGACTTTCTTGTTTGGCTGAGAGGTTTGTAATGTCCAGGAAGCTCCCAAGATTACAGTTTGATAATACATACAATACTAATATTCCATCTCTTTACAACCTAAAGCATTCATGCAGCTTGGGTCATTAATTATTTCATTACTGTGACCTAAAATCTACAGTTTAATCTGAGTATCTATTTATTCAGTATATGGATACGTAGTATGTTTTTTGACAGAGGCAGCCGATTGCTGTCGGTGATGTAATGCACCAGCTTTGCAATTAACTTCAAAGTTTACCTATGCTCTGGAGGTCTATTGACTGCATGGTGAACTCACCAGCGTTTGGGCTGTGACTGCTAACAAATGGCCACATTTAAAATGGAATAAAGCAAGGTACCCAAGGCAAAGCACCCAAAGCAGCAGGTTTGGTAATAACTTCAGTCTACTTTCATAAAAAAAATCAAAAGAGACAGATCAATAGATCGATCCATCAATAGATAGAGATCATTTTATAATCCAAAAGGGGATTCAGATTACAAGTCAGCTGCTCACATACTTCAACATACACTTTCACTAAAAAATAAAATAAATAAAATAAAGAAGAAAATCAAACAAGCAATGAAATAAATACGGACATAATTAGAAATCATATTCTATATCATTCTGAATGAAATCTATCTGGAAGGTTATTTTTTCAAGCTTTTGATCAATATCTAAAATAACAACAGTAATCTATATCTGCCTGGCCAAAAAAAAAAGTCATACACTCTAATAGTTCATTGGACCGCCTTTAGCTTTGATTACGGCACACATTCCCTGTGGCAATGTTTGGATAAGCTTCTGCAATGTCACAAGATTTATTTCCAACCAATGGTGCATTAATTTTTCACCAAGATCTTGCATTGAAGATGGTAGAGTCTGATCGCTGCGCAAAACCTTCTCCAGCACATCCCAAAGATTCTTGATGGGGTAAAGGTCTGGACTGTGTGGTGGCCAATCCATGTGTGAAAATGAGGTCTCATATTCACTGAACCAGTCTTTCACAATTTGAGCCTCATGAATCCTGGCATTGTCATCTTAGAATATGCCCGTACCATCAGGGAAGAAAAAATCCATTGATGTAATAACCTGGTCATTCAGTATATTCAGGTAGTCAGCTGACTTCATTCTTTGAGCTCATACTGTTGCTGAACCTGGACCTGACCAACTGCAGCAACCCCAGATCAGAACACTGCCCCCACAGGCTGGTACAGTAGACACCTAGGCATGATGGGAGCATCACTCTGCCTCTCTTCTTACACTGATCACCCATCACTCTGGAACAGGGTAAACCTGGACTTGCCAGACCACATGACCTTC
Source organism: Hirundichthys speculiger (assembly GCA_018398805.1). Taxonomy (NCBI): domain Eukaryota; kingdom Metazoa; phylum Chordata; class Actinopteri; order Beloniformes; family Exocoetidae; genus Hirundichthys; species Hirundichthys speculiger. The sequence continues at coordinate 646,276 of JAGFBZ010002547.1, read as the reverse complement.
TTCCATTGCTCCAGAGTCCAATCTTGATGCTTCCTAGCAAATTGAAGCCTTTTTTTCCCAGGTAACATCACTGATTAGTAGTTTTCTTAAGGCTACAAAGCTGTTCAGTCCCAGTCCCTGAAGTTCCCTTCGCGTCCTGCGTGTGGAAATGCTCTTACTTTCACTATTAAACATAGCTCTGAGTTCTACTGTTGTTTCTTTTGGATTTGATCTCACCAAACATTCAAGTGTTTCCTGATCATGATTGTTGTGTTCACTTAGTATTACTGCATCCATGTTCCGCCACTAGGAGGCACTGTGAGCTAGTGAGTGAAGAAGAAGAAAATGCGGGAGTTGCTACTGCTGTTGTGGCGTTGTTGATCCTGGAGCTACAGAGGTGATAAGTTGCTTATGCTACCATGCGGTAATAAAACCTGTTAAAACCTTATTTACTTTTCTTTTTTGGACTCATCCACACAACAAATTGGCGACGAGTCGAACCTGCAATTGATTTTTTTGCGGAAGATGGCTGTGAATGCGCCGTTCCCGGAATTTTTCCTGCCTTGCCCGGGGGAGCCAGCCATTCCTTTCAAGACGTGGGTGAGGATGTTCGAAAATTATCTCCTGGTCATCCGTGCAAATGGAGACGCGTGGCCAGAGGCAAGGAGACGAGCGCTACTTCTGCATTGTCTGGGCTCGGAGGGACAGCGGATCTTTCATACTCTGCCGAACACAGGTGACGATCTGGCAGCCGCCATTGCTGCATTGAATGAACATTTCATGCCTTCCGTAAACGTGGTGGTGGAGCGCCACACGTTCAGAAAGAGAGCGCAGAGACCCCAGGAATCCATTGTGCAATACATTGCTGCGCTAAGAGAGCTTGCTGCAACATGTGACTTTGCGAATGCTGATGATATGATTAGAGATCAGCTTGTGGAGCATGTGGCTAACCCTCGCATTAGAGAGAAACTGCTTCTTAAAGACAAACTGACATTAGCTGACGCTATTACAATAGCCACTCAAGTGGAATCTGCCAGCGAACAAGCTAAGTCCATGGCAGGTAACCAGCACTTACCTGTTCATGTTGTGAAAGCTCAGGATACAGCATGCAGGCCAAGACAGCCACGTAGGAGCTATTCTGCAAAACCTGCTAATAAACCTGCCTCAACCTCCTCTGCACGTGCTTGCTTCCGTTGTGGTTCACAAAAACATCTGGCCAACTCACGTGAATGCCCAGCAGCCAAGGTAACGTGCAGAAATTGTAATAAAAAAGGACACTTTGCACGTGTGTGTCAGTCTCAGCAAACTCAGGCAGTGAAAGAAGTTGAAATGCCTGAATATACGCTGCTGCTGGTGGATGGATCAGACACTCCGGATAGAATACAGTGCAAAGTGGACATTCAAACTGCAAAGACAATGCAAACACTGAAACTGACTGTAGATACAGGTGCTGCAGTTTCTGTTTTGCCTCGATGCATCTATGAGGAGCATTTCAGAGAAGCTCCACTCCAACAATCCTCCGTCCGACTGGTGACGTATTCAAAGACTCCTATCAAGGTGCTAGGATGCATGAAAGCGACTGTTCACATGGATGGCATTAAAGGCATGGCAAACTTCTATGTGGTGGACTCAGGAACTGCACTGATGGGACGGGATTTAATATCTGCTCTCCGCCTGCGTATTGAGGACAACACTGTACACCCACCAACTGCTTCACCTCCTCCTCTGCTCCCTACAGCTGCAGTGGCCTCTCTCACCTCACAGCCCGCCTCTCCTGCAACCGTAGGATGCGCCAAAGGGTTCATGCATAAGGTAAAAGTCACACCAACAGCTGTACCTGTGCGTCAAAAGCTACGACGCCTTCCCTTCTCAGTGCGAGCTGCTGTGTCGGAGGAGCTCAATCGACTACTTTCTGCTGGTGTGATAGAACGCATCGAAGCCTCTCCGTGGGTCTCACCAATAGTAGTCACACAAAAGAAAACGGGAGGTATTCGCATGTGTGGAGACTTTCGAGAGCCGAACAAAGCAATCATAGTAGACAGCTACCCTCTCCCTCACATGGAGGAATTGCTCTCGACACTGTCAGGTGCTACTGTCTTTTCAACTATTGACCTGGAGTGTGCATATCACCAAGTGCTGCTGCATCCTGAGAGTCGGGATTTAACTGCTTTCATCACACATGAGGGGCTGTTTCGTTTTTGCAGAGTCCCTTATGGTCTGGCATCAGCGCCAGCAGCATTTCAAAGACTAATGGCGACAGTGTTAAGTGGTGTGCCCAATGTGCAGTACTATCTGGATGACATAATCTGCTATGGACGCACAGCACAGGAGCATGACGCGGCTCTGGAAACTGTGCTGCAACGTCTTAAAGATGCAGGCTTGCACCTGAATGAGAAGAAATGCCACTTTCGCCAAACCAGCTTGAAGTTCTTGGGACATTTGGTGACAGCAAGAGGCATTCAGCCTGACACACAGAGCACCTACAAGCCATTACACAGGCCCCGGCTCCCAAAAATGCCGGCAGCCTGCGTTCCTTCTTAGGCATGCTGTCGTGGTATGGGAAATTCATACCCAACTACGCCACAGTGGTAGAACCTCTCCGTGCCTGTCTGCGTCAGGATGTCACATTTGAATGGACTGATGAAGCTCAAGAATGTTTTCTTCATGTGAAACAGCTACTGGTGAATAGCCCTGCTCTTGCTTTGTTTGACCCGGACTTCCCAACCATAATCTCAACTGATGCATCAGATTATGGTCTTGGTGCTGTGTTCACGCAGCAGCTGCATCCAGATCACACGGAACGCACAGTGGCGTTTGCATCAAGAACGCTGACACCGACTGAGAGGAAATATTCAACTGTCGAGAAAGAGGCTCTCGCGTGTGTCTGGGCAGTGGAAAAATGGAGGACTTACTTGTGGGGCCGGAAATTCACACTGCGCACCGACCATCAAGCCCTCACAACGCTCCTCTCAACAAAAGGGACTGATAGAGCTGGGATGCGCATTGCTAGATGGTCTGCGCGCCTTCTCTGTTTCACTTATGACGTTGTTTATCGGGCTGGATCGCTAAATCACACAGCCGACTGCCTTTCACGCTTGCCCCTGCCTGCTGCTTCTCCTCTCATTACAGACTCGGATCCTGAACTCGTGGCTCTACTGTCAACATGCCCCATCTCTGTGACTGCTGGTGAGTTTGAGGATGCTTCCTCCTCCTGCTCTGAACTTTCTTCTCTGCGTACACAGATCCATCAGCAGTGGCCAGCTTCTGTGAAAGCCGTGGAGCCAAGTCTACAGCCTTACTTCAAGATGAGGCATGAACTGTGTGTGAAGGACAATTTGGTGTTTCGAGGGACACGCCTGGTGGTGCCTGCCTCTTTACGCCACACACTCATTGCTCTAGCTCACGAAGGTCATCAAGGCATTGTGAGAACAAGACAGCGCCTGCGAGGGTTGTACTGGTTCCCTGGAATGGATGCACTGGTACGTTCTGAAATATCTGCATGCTCAGTGTGTCAAAGCTCTGACAAGTCTGCAAGGGTTTTTGAGGCACCTCTGCAGCCTGTGTCTCTGCCTGAAGGCCCCTGGAAGAAATTGGGCATGGATATAGTGGGACCGTTTGAAAATGCAACGTACGACTGCAGGTTTGCAATCACACTCACAGATTACTACTCAAAATGGCCCGAAGTAGCCTTTGCATCATCTGTCACCACGGAAACTGTGCTTGGATTTCTCAGCAGTGTGTTCAGCCGGTGTGGTGATCCTGAGTCCCTAGTCACTGACAATGGACCGCAATTTACATCTGCTGAATTCTCATCATTCCTGAAAGAAAGAGGCATCACTCACATCCGCTCCTCTGTGTACCACCCAGCTGCTAATGGTGCAATAGAGCGGTTTAACAGAGTCTTCAAAAGCTGCATCCAGACCACAATGCTTCAAAACAAAGCATGGAAGAGAGCTACAGCTGATTTCCTACAAGTGTATCGTGCTACACCACACGCCGTGACAGGTGTGTCACCGTTTGAGCTGATGCATGGCCGCAAGATGAGAACAAAGCTCGACGTGCTGTCTCCTCCTGCCATGACAGCACGTGAAGATGTGCTGCGTCACAGAGTGTCCCTTCGCCAAAAGCACATGAAAAAGTACTTTGATACAAGACGTGGAGTTCGCACTCCTTCATTCAGAGAGGGTGACAAAGTGCGAGTGCGCAAACCTGTACATGTGTTAAAGGGACATCAGAAATTCTCTGCACCCATCATGATCAAGAAGCAAGTGGGTCCGAGCACCTACATCTTGGATGATGGAAAAACATGGCATGCTTCTCATTTGACTTCTGTACCCACTGAGCTTCCTGAAAACTCAGCTCAGTCAGAAACTGAAGTTGGAGGAACTGTTGAGCCTGGAAATGTGCAACAGGCTGGAAGTCGTCCTGTTAGAGCACATAAACCTCCAGCTTGGCTCAAAGACTATGACACTTAAAAGAAAGAAAAGAACAATGGTTACAATGATGTGTTCTGAGGATGTTCAAAAGATGTTGCTTAAAAGAAATTAATATTGAGCTGAAAGTTATTAGATCTCCTTACTGGTTGTGAGATATATAATTAAAAGAAACGTGAAATGTTGATAATAAGAATGTTAGTCATGGGGTTTGAAACCAAGAAGCAGTCCAGGTAAACATATGCTGCATACTAATTTTTTTTAATTTCATTATTTGGTCTCAGGGGTAAGACCTAAGAGAGAACTGACAAGTAAAGTATTTATGTTGTGTATTTTACATTACAGCTGAAGGAAGAACTGTTCTTAAGTAAGAGGGGGATGTTGTGTTCACTTAGTATTACTGCATCCATGTTCCGCCACTAGGAGGCACTGTGAGCTAGTGAGTGAAGAAGAAGAAAAATGCGGGAGTTGCTACTGCTGTTGTGGCGTTGTTGATCCTGGAGCTACAGAGGTGATAAGTTGCTTATGCTACCATGCGGTAATAAAACCTGTTAAAACCTTATTTACTTTTCTTTTTTGGACTCATCCACACAACAATGATCATTGAGGATTTTTTTTCCGGCCACATTTCCTCATTGAAGACGATGGATCCCACTATCCTTCCAGTTTTTCACAATGCATTGGACAGTTCTTAACCCAATGTCAGTAGTTTTTGCAATCTCCTTAGATGTTTTCTCTGCTTGATGCAGAGATGACCCTTCTCAAACAGACTAAAATCTTTTCCACGACCACGGGATGTGTCTTTCGACATAGTTGTTTAGGAAATGAGAAGCAACTCATTGCACCAGGTTAAATAACTTGTTGCCAGCTGAGAAATAATCGCCCATGCAGTAATTATCCAATAGAGCAGGGTTTGGCAATTATGTTTGGCCTCGGGACAGATATTTTCCAAAACACTACATGGGGGGCCACAACCAAAATAATGGCAAATTTAATGAATTAATAGTGGAGGAGCTGTGACAGTGAAAATGATTGGCGCTCTTGAAATGACAGACCAATTGGGCTGATGTAGGTTAAGTGTGTGGACTGACCATTGGGGGACGCTATTAATTATATGCCTGTTTTTTTTTAAAAACATTTCCACTTGTTGCTGTTAGCTGTCAAAAATGGCACTCTCAAAAAATCTCAAAAGAAAAGTTAACAGCGAAAACCAGATCTTTCATGATGAATGGACAGAGAACTATGCCTTCATCCTTCTTAGTTTTATCAATGCAAAGCCCACATGCCTGATCTGTAACGAGGGTGTCTCTGCATGCAAAAAGTACCATATTAGACGGCACCACGAAACGAAGCACACTAACTTCAAGGTTGCGTTCCCTCAGAAGACAGAGGCATGAAAGCGCAAAAACGCCCTGAAAGGTGCTTATTCACACAGCAACAGGATTCTGGTGCGAGGCCTCATGTCCCAACAGAAGGTAACTAGTGCATCTCTGAATGTCCTGGGTGCTCGCAAAAGCACAACAAGCCATTCAGTGACGCAGAGGTCTTCCAGGAGATGATGGTGACAGTTTTGGAGGAACTTGATACCAACAAGTCGATTGATGGTGTGATCGGGTCAGTGAAACAGATGTTGATCTCTGCGAGGTCCGCTGCCTGCCGCATAGAAGCGCTGTCTGTTGCAGTGCACCTTGCAATTATTGACGGTGTGAGTCATGCTAACTACTTCTCCTTAGCCACCGATGAGAGCACTGACAACGCAGATGTAGCCCAGTTGTGTGTTTATGTGAAATACTTTTTTGGGAAGGAGTTCAAAGAAGAGCTGCTGTCTTTAATTGCATTAGAAGTGCACACCACTGGAGATGCTATATTTGTGAAACTGAAAGAGTTGTTTCAGTTGCATTCATTACCATTTGAGAGTGTTAACCTAATCGTAACAGACGGGGCTCCTGCTATGGTGGAAAAGCACAGAGGTCTGGTAAGCAGGCTGAAAGAACTCGCCCCCCGAATGCACGGGCTGCACTGCCTCATCCACCAAAGTGTCCTCTGTGCCAGAATGAATGAAGCTAAAGAATGTTATAAACAAAGTGGTGAAAGTCATTAATTTTGTCAGAGGTACATCAACTACCCAGAGGCTTTTCAGACTACTTGTGGCTGAGTAAGCAGATGCTGGCCACGATGACTTGCTGCTTCACAATGATGTGCGCTGGTTAAGCAAGGGGAAAGCACTGGATCGCTTCTGTGCGCTACTGAATAAGATCAAAGCGTTCTTTGGAATAAGCAAGAGCAAGGCAGCTGACCACCTTATCCTGCTGGAAGATGAAAAGTTCATGTCCAATGTAATGTTTTTATCTGACATATTTGGCCACCTAAACCTGCTTAACCTTCAGCTACAGGGGAGAGACAAAAGCATCGTGGACATGATTGAAAAACTAGAGTCATTCACGAGGAAGCTAGAGGTGCTTGAGGCAGATATATCTACCGGCAGGCTCCTACATTTCAGCACACTGAAGAAGACAGCAGGAGAAGTGACGGAGTTGATGGTTGACTTCATCAAGAGGCTCTGAGCCAACTTCACTTCTCGATTTGATGACTACTCCATTCCAATTTTTAAAGACATTATTGTCTTTATACGTGACCCAACAATAAAACCAACCGACAACTTCTCCTTCCTGGCAAAAGAAATGATCCCCTCTTTAGATCAGGCTGCGCTGGAAATGGAAATTATTGACTTCCAAACCACCTCAGTTGTGTGAGATACGCTTAGAAGTGTGGAGTCTGTTAGTGCCTTTTGGATAGGCTTAAGAGATCTTATGTGCCAGATCCACGTGTTTATCTTGACGCTATAGGACAGCCTTGGGCTATCCCAGATGAGTTCAAAGCTAGGAATGAGATACAATCAGGAATAGAATTAATATTTCTTTGGGTTACTCCAAACTAAAACACTGAATGGCTGAATTGTATTCATTATAATCAACAAAGGTTTATTAACTACACAATCGAGGCCCTAAAAGAACTAAGAATGCAGTTGCACGAGACTACCAGGATGACTATGAAAAATTGCAGAGCATTAGAGTGGTTGTTAGCCAAAAATGGGAGTATGTCATATGTTTGGTAAAACAATGTTGTACGTACATACCTCTAACCACAGCTGCGGACGGTACTTTCGCCAAAGCAATGGATAAATTGAGTGCACTAAGTGAGGAATTAGCAGAAGATTCAGGAGGTCCTGAGTATTCACTGAATTAGTTTCAAAATCTGGGAATTGGGGTGCTAACTTGGTAAAAATGAGTATCACGGTCATTGCAATGCTTGTAATAATCTGTTACTCTGTTGTGTTGTGCCTCTGTCAAAGAAAAGATGGCAGAGGTCTTTTGCACTGCAAATGACTGAACTGGTGGCTGCGCAGGAGGCGGGGTCTCAGCTGATGCAATTGGTGGTTGAACACCTGGATCTGTTTCCCTTGCCGACTATTCCAATGGATTGTGAAAAAATTCAGGGAGCTATTATCTAAGTTTTTATTTAACTTTACAAGAGATGCTGCTGAGCCTGAGAACTCCCTGTGTTTTTTTTTTGTGTTTGAACTTAAAAAAACAAAGACAAGTCATTGTAGTTATGTTTAAATTTTACTGTATTTTCTGTAATTTCAAAGAGCTTCAAATAACCTTTTATTAAGATAAGATAAGAGATAATTATTGATCCCACGATGGGGAAATTTGTGCGTTACCACAGCTCAATTACAGGAAAACAAGAAAGAAAAATACCAATATATAAACAGAAGAGGAACAATATATATATACAGTAGAAAAAAGTAAACAACACTATGTACAAACAGAAAATACAGCAGCATACACGGTATGCGATTATGGGTTGAGGGTTGTGGAGGTATTCAGATAAATAAATAAATAATAATATATTTAATATAATATAATATAAAATATTATATATTATATATAATATAAAATTTATTCAACTTTATAAGAGATGTTTCTGAGTCTAGGAAATTCAGCACTTCTAGAGCTATTATTTTCTATTTGTGTGATTCAATAAACATGCTTTAGGCATTTCAATGAAGTTCCGTGTTTGCAATATTCAAATTTTTTTAAACCAATTTTTTTTACAATTTTACTGCAAATGAATATCGGCTCCAAATATCGGTTATCGGCCTCCTCTAACTGCTAATAATCGGTATTGGTATTGGTACTGAAAAACCTAAATTTGATGTTAGCTCAGAAAAGATGGAAAAGCACAATAGTTCTTCTTTAAGATGAATGTCAGTTATGTGACAGTGATCAGAATACACCTCATTACTAGTTATTGTTAGTGTTCATTAGGGGTGGGCGATAAGAATAGTTTCCTGTTATAACAGCATGTTGGGCCGAATGTTGGGCCACACACCATGTGCTACATGTGCTATGTGTGTGGTTTTTCTGAGACAAAGGGGTCAAAGGAAATCATAAAACTCAAATCCCCAGCATGCCTGGTGGTTTCAGTTTCACACCTAGGTGTGAAACGTGATGTCACACCCTCTCACTGCCTCTCACTGGCCGGGGACCCCTACTCTAACAGCGGGGATCCTGAACGAAGGCGGATCGCAGTGCCACCGCTTAAATACTGCAAGCTCTTTTAGCTCTCTCTCTTTCCCTGTGCCTCGACTCTACGGCTGGACCTTCTCCACTTGACCCAGGATATCCCCATTTAGCCTACTCCGGCCCGCCGCAACTTCCAGCCAGCAACCATGAGGCCCATCCAGTGACATGCCAGCAAGCCACCGGCAAGGAAAGATGGGTTCACGTGCCCCGTCCTGCCAGTACCACAAGTGACCCACGCACATTGGCGTGAAAGAGGCACGGTACTGCCACGGGCAGACGCAACAGCTCAACACGCGCCTTATAGGAGGACCCTGTTGCGCCGAGACACTGCAACCTGCACCCCCACAGAAGCAGAGAGAGAGCCAGGATGAAAAAGAACCGCTCTTGCGACCATCCGCGGAGCGTAACCCAGCAGCGGTTCTGCCGTACCAAGATTCATCAATCCAGGATTTCACAACGCCATCGATCGCTTCCGGAGCGATCCACATAAGAGGTCTGGGTCTGGGTCTTTTGTGTCTGGGCAGAGCTTAGTTTAGTGTTGTTAGCAAATTCAATTTCCTTGTGTGTCACACATGTTTAGTACCGGACCATTGGTCCCGCTATAACTGAATTTCGTTCATGTGTTTTTATTGTGAAAAGCAACTCCATCTCTCTGTTTTCCAGTTCAAAATCAGAGCAACTTGGTGAAGTTGCTTCACATCCCTGCATCTGTCGGAAATGACAGAGTTGCTGTTGCTAGTTGCTAAGGACATTCTAGCTTTGTTGATTTTATTCTATCCTTTCCTTTGTTTCTTTTACTAACAACCTTCCGTAAGTCGGAAGCCATCTTGGCAAGGGATGAGATTACAGCGTGATCTCGGCTGCCATCTTGGTAAAGGACGAGAGCAACACGTGATCTCGGCCGCCATCTTGGTGAGGGACGAAGTCACCACGCGACCCCGTCCGCCATCTTGAAATCCTCCTCATGCTAGAAGCAAACTTAATTTATCTACCACACACACACACCTACGCACACACACATACCTATAGTTTCCAGCACACATGTATATAAGTGTACACTGGTTTCTATTGAATGGTTTATTTGCTATTGCTATTTGCTATTTATGTTAGTTTAGTCGTCTTTTAGTTAGTAGATATCAGGATCGTGATTCAAGTGTTTGTTCATTTTAATACTTGTGTTAATAAATTCTGATATATTCTAATGAGAGAAGTTGTTTGTGGTTATATTACACAGTTTTGTAACATTTACTGGTTGAAGAGGTCTGTGCTCGGACTCACACCTTCTCTGTTGCGCTATAGCACCAGACCTGGTCACTGGTTGGCACGCATAGAACAACAGCCATTCTGAGACTGATGCTGTTTAGTCCCTTTTTCCTGATTTATCAGGTGGTGCCCTGTTTCATTTTTGTTAATAACTTTGTTAATACCCTTCTGGTTGTTAGCAGCAGTCCCTCAAGACAGTTTGTAATAACCCTTTTATGACTAAAAGAGCACGTTATAATATTTATAACGATAACATTTATTTTTATAAAAATATTTTTTTTGTCAACCACATGTTACACATACAAAATAGAAAAAGGCCGAAAGAAGGACTAGCAAACTGGGGAAAGAAGGAATTTACGTTACACCTTAAATGCAGCATTGCAGCACAGTGCACTGATTAAAAAAAAACATGGTGGCGATTGCGTAACTTCGTTAAAATTTCAGAAGAAGATAGTTCGCTTGTTATTTGTGACAAATGCTCCAAGCGAAGGAGGGAAAAATAGCACAAGCTTTATTACATCAAACCCAATCAGCCACCTGAAATATAACCATTGCTTCCATGGAGTTTTGAAATCGCGCTAACGTGAGCTAACCTTAGCTAACCTTAGCTAACGTGAGCAAACCAGCACCAAGTCTCCCCACCGCTCTCCTCTCCTCTCCCCTCCACTCCTCGCCCTCATCTCTCTCATCTAAAGCTTCCATGAGATTAAAAAAAAAAAAAAACTACCAAACCTCATTTATTTTAAAGGTATTTATTTGAATGGAACCACATGCCAAAATCCTTTAAACGTAATTTTTTGTTACTATGTGGTGCACTTTTTCAGTTTATTTACACAGACAAGTCTAACTTATGTCAGTACATTATGCACTGTGCATTATTTTTTTGTCATTGAGGAATGCTTTTTTTCAGTTTGTAATTCTGATGCATGTATTTCCATCAGTTCAAGGACCCTTTATTTTTTTATATCAGTAAGTAAGGCACCTTATTTAAGTTGATGTGAGATATCAAATAGGTTTGTTTGATAGCTTTACAAAAATGTTTGAGGCTTGCCAATAGTTTTTCATTGGAAAAAACAAATATCTGTTCATTGAAAGAGTCAAAACTGCTTTTGGTTTTGTTCATAGTATTGATGTAATGATCTTAGGTATATGTGTGTGTTATCGTTTATCGGTATCGGCCTTTGGGAGCTGAAAGTTACCGGTTATCGGTATCGGTTTAAAAAACAGTAATCGTGCATCCCTAGTGTTCATGCTTGTGACCTTCAAATATGACCCTATGTTTTTAAGGTTACATGGTAGTTTCCTACTCAGAATATTGTCTTAATCTAGTTATTATTGTATTATTGCCCATGTAAATGCATAATGGGTGGGGTTATCAGGTGAGACTCCGGGGTCGGTTTATGGTGCCTAAAGAATCGGTGGCTGTCTCCATTACCGGGAATGGCCTGGTAAAAAAAAAAAAAGATTTCTGTAACTTTTATGGGGCTTAAACATGAATCTGTCGTAGGATAGTCTCTCAGAACGGCCCTGAGAAACTCCTGAATGGGGGGTGATGTTGACTCAGTGCTGAGTGGGTATACTGTAGGCAGGAGATAACGTTATCCAGCTACCTCCACTCCCCTTCGTGCCTGAGTCATCTCTTCTCCAATATGCGTTATATGAACAGCAAACAGAAATACAGAAAGGCTTTGTGTTTGTTTTGTGGAAACAAAATGGGCTGACTATGTCACTTGCAGTTTTGATAAGTAACAAATGTGAATTCTTGGTGGATAAGAATGATGGAAACCTACTGCCAATAGTTCAATATCAGGATGCATACAGCCCTCTCACAGTAACATGTCCAGGATTACAGCATCTGTTATTAAAAAGCACTGCAGTCGCAATCTTAATGTACGTATTAAAGCTGTCAAAAAAAGTTTCATAGCACTCAATTTCATAAAGTCCAAATTCAGAGATGAAGCTGTTTAAACTTCTTGTTCTTGTCCCTCTATTTTGCTCCTCCCAACATCCTTAACATATCCTTTTTTTTTAGCTTATCTAGGTTTGGAGAATTACTCTGGTTATGACTTGGGCTTTGGAACGTTCAATCAGCTGCTCCTATTTCTACAAATCTTTCCCGTTAATATGTTTACTTATCATAACAGATGTTGAAAGTGTCAGGATTACCACCAGAAATCCTATAAGCAGCAAATCATCCAAACCAGCATACAGATATGAAGTGGGACTTATTAGAAGGAATCTGAGGTGGATTGGGCTGACTCCAGGTGGGGATAAATGCATGTGTTAATTTGAATTAGGGTTGGAGTTTAGAGGGCCAGCTAGCATATGCAGTTAATGCTTGAGTGAACAGGGAGTTAAAAAGAAAATAAAAGAGACAGAATTTAAGTCATTTTTGAATCTTTGGAAGTCAGGAGAAGCAATAATATGGGACTTTTAACCACAAAACTACTTTGAACAGAACTTTAAAAAGATCATCATTATGTGAAGCCAGAGTTCAGTTGAACTTTAGATTTAGGTTTAATGTGGATTGTTCATTCTATGGATAGCTCTGTTGACTTTTATTTGATGTCCGCGGTGAGATGAGAAGATCATGACCTAACAAGTGAAATATTAATATGAATGTACATTATTTTATTTTGTATTTATTATCCTAATTGTGAGATTATTTAACCTTAGCTACAACAGATACCACTTGAGCAAAACTATGAAGGGATTGCAGTGATCATCACAAATATCATCCTTATCCTTTTGACAGAGCAGGTAAAAACACAAAATAAGGACCCGCTGAACAAAACATTGCTTTGATAGTTGATAGGTATGGAAATTTAACAAATAAGATAAACATTTTGTTAAAAACACAACTGCCTTGCCTCTCTACTACTACTTCACTACACCGCCACATCCTGGGCCTTGACACATACTATGGGCATTAATTTAAAACTCGTGAAGCATATTGGAAATGTCTTCACCTTTGGTGGATTTCTGTGAGTTTCAGGAAGATCCTTTCCATGTGATTCTTGGTCTTTGTTGTTAAGAAATAATTACAGGCTTTTGGAGTTATGCTGAGCTCAAAGCTAATCTCAGGAGTACCAAACTAGCAAAACAAAGCATGGAAGAGCTGCAGTTTTGCAACAAGTTTCTGTCCTTGGTGTAGGGCTGGGCGATATGTCGAGCATACTCGATGTATCGTGGCTTGTACTCTGTGGGATGTACAAAATGACTATATCATGAATATTCAAGTATACATTGTCGCGCATTTGCTTTTAGCATTAAATTACAGGCTTTTCTCACTCTTTCTCGTCTCTCCTTCTCGGAGAGATTAAACAAGCGCACCTAGTTACATACGTCAGTCACATACTGTCGTGCGTGCATCGTCATACGTCCACACCCAGCAGAAAGGTAGTGGCAGCAGGTGCTAATGCTAACGAATGGAGAAGGATGAATTAATTCCAAAGAAAAACAGCACAGGATCTATCGTCTGGTGGTGGTTTGTGTTCAAGAAGGAAGATGTTGAACAAACAACCGTGATGTGCAAAATATGTCACAAAAGCATTGCCACAAAACGTAGCAGTACAACTAATTTATACCATCATTTGAAAAACCACCCGCTACAAAATGAAGAGCGCTTGAAACTCCGCACATTATCTCCGGCCGGTGCCATATCAAAGAAAATGCCGAAGCAACCAGCACTCACACAAATGAGTCTGGCATCTTCTCTTTCCAGATGAACACCGTACGACTAAAACAGTCAGAAACAGAAGGAAATAACGTCCGCAGTAACCCACCACATAGCGAAAGACATGGCTTAGTGTGGTTGAAAAGCTCATCAACACATTTGACCCAAGATATTATCTGCCCGGTCGCAAATATTTTGCAGAGAAAGCTCTGCCTGAGTTGTACATTAAAGTGAGAGAAGAGCTGGCCAGTCAGCTCAGAAATGTGATCCATTTCTCCACAACTGCCGATATGTGGAGCAGCTGAACGTGTGAGCCATACCTCAGTTTGACAGTCCTCTACATCGACAATTGGGAGTTGAAAAGCCTTCAGACGAGCTTTCTGCCTGAGGATCACACTGGCGGTATCATTGCACAAGGTCTGGAAGATGCTCTCATGTCATGAAACTTAGATGAAGCTCATCAGGTGTGCATCACCACCGATAACGGCGCTAACATAATCAAAGCTGTGAGCCTGAACCTTGCAATTGGCGAATGTTTACCCATAATAAAATAGTAATCATCTTTATTATGAGCAATGTTATAACAGCCTACTGCATGGTCATAACACAGATAACTTAATAATGTTATATCAATGCAATTAAAGTGGCAAAGTGTGTGTGTGAGAGAGAGAAGGAGAGTGTGAGTGAGTGAGTGAATGAGTGTGTGTGTATGTGTGTGTGAGAGAGAGAGTGTGTGAGTGAGTGAGTGAGAGTGAGTGAGTGAGTGAGTGTGTGTGTGATTTTTCAAAAAAGTCCATTACTGTACATCTTAGCTGAGGCACCCAAGAGTTTTTATTAGGGCTGTCAATTTCTCAAAATAATTAATCAGATTAATCGCATGACTGTCAATAGTTAATCATGATTAATCGCAAATTAATCGCATATTTTTATCTGTTCTAAATCTACCTTATACAGATCTTTTTCAAGTTGTATTACTCCTATTAATATGAGTCCTGACTAGAACCAGGAAATATGACCATATTAGTCCAGTCCTGAGGTCTCTGGCTTCCTGTCACTCAGAGAATAGACTTTAAAACAGCTCTACTTGTGTTCAAGTCTCTTCATGGCCCCAAAGTCCATCTCTGACATGTTAGATCCATATGAACCAACCTGGACTCTGAGAACCTCAGGTAATGGTCTCCTGCTGGTGTCCAGAGTCAGGACTAAACAAGGTGAATCTGCATTTCAGTTTTATGCTCCTAAAATCTGGAACAGTCTTCCAGAAGATGTTAGACAGACCTGAACTCTGACAATGTTCTGATCCAGACTGAAAACAGTTCTGTTTAGATGTGAAGATGATGACTGGAAGGATTTTATCTGCACTCTTCATTTTTAATTTAATTAATTAATTTTTTTATTAATTAATTTTTATTTATTATTGATTATTTTTATACTTGTATGGAATGATTCTATTTGCCTTCTTGTGACTGCATCTGTAAAGCACTTTGAATTGAATTGCAAATAAAGTTGCAAATAAAGTTGCCTTGCCTAATATGAGAGTACACAAATGCTTGCCTTATGCAAAACAAATGCATGTTTATTTATTGCTACAATGCCAAATCCATTATATTATACATATATACATACTCAATATTTTCTCTTATGTTCTTATTTTCGTGGTTTGCTTCAAACGGGGGGGGGGGGGGGGGGGGGGGGGGGGGGGCTCTCTGCATCAGCGCTCTCATTACCCGACAAGTGATATCTGAGTAGTCGGACTCCGGTGGTAACTAAATTCACATCGACAGTAAACACAAACAACATTTATCTTGTGGAGTTAGCCATCAGGCAAGGTTTTGAAGCTAAACTTACCATTCAAAACAGTATCTTTTGTATCCATTTTTATCCCAGCGTCTGCTAACGGAGGATTGTTTACGTCTGTCTGTCTGCGGCATTCTCGATCACGAACATCCGACCACTGGCATCCGCGGGCCATAGCAAACAGTCCGTGGGGGCAAACAATCGCTCACTGTTGCTAGCAAAGCTGATACATTTTGTATTTTGTGCCTGTTCTGTCTGATTTCGTACAGTTTACGATCGGGGGAAAGATGGTGAAGAACTGTTGTGTGTTCAAATGCACCAACAATGTTGCTCGCCAGTCACTTTTGTCATTTTATATGATTCCTAGCGAGGCTACTGAGCCTGAAAGAAGAAGAAAATAGCTGCACGCTATTAACTTCCTGTTTTGACAGGACTACGGAGGACTACAGGACTACAACTCAGGGGTGTCAATTCTCCACGGATTCGCTGATTTCAGAGTTTTTTGCCATCCTGGAGGTCATTTTTGAGATACGTGCAGATCCGGTTTAATATTTTCGGGGGGGGGTACCCTCCACCGCCAACGTGACGTGAATTCTCGATTGCGATTGGTTGATTGAGCGATTGAGACCAGAGCATGCGCAATGAGCCCGTTGACAATACAGCCGCTATCACAGCCCGATCAACGGTCAAAGTAAGCCTGAAACACAAATTTTCTGATATTACTTCTCCCTTTCTTGTTTGGATGGATGATTATTAGCTTTAAATTCACAGGAGAGATGTTTATTCCTCATTGTACTTATTTATTGTTTAGACAACGCGAATGAAATATACAGCGCTTCTCACCACTGGTAAATGTAGCTAGGAAACGAAAGCTCGTCTGCCTCGACACCGGCGTGGTCCTGCGTCTCGTCCCGCTTAGCAAAGTAACCTCCAAGTACATTTAAATTGCCGATTTCTGAAGTGCTCAGTTTACATATTAGGGCAATTATATGATCATTAAATTAAAAAAAAAAATCTCCCGACGCTGACCCCCTCCCCTCTCAAAAAAAAAAAAACTCCTCGAATCTACATGATTCACGTCGGTCTCTCTTTTTGACTTCAAAACGGCAAATTTCGCCGAAAGGTGGGGGATTTTCATGCCTGAAGTATTATTCAGCAGAGCTTTTTGTGATTTAAAAAAAAAAATTAAGAAAAGCTGATGTTCAAAGTTACAGGCATCAAGTAGACATGTTGAATTTAACATGCTATTTTTTATAACTGCTTACTAAAGTTTTGGATCCATGTATCTTGTTGTCAGTTATGTTTTACTGTTGAAGTTCACCAGTGACTGAATCACTAGTCATTCTGAATTTTTGCCTTTAATAGGCAACTTAATTGTTTTATAACAACTACTTTTATTTTTTGATATCTAACCTCAGCCTTATGCTCAGTGGATTCTCACATTAGCAGGAATAATTAAACTTTGTGCCATTTTTATCTTTTATTTTCTGTTGAGGGAAAGTAAGAATTGGATTTTAAGTATGAGCAGAGTTTTGCAAACCTGTGCAGTGAGGCACACCAGATTGCGAGTTTTGCATTTCATTATGTAACGTCAATTATCCCCCCAGGTATATTGTAAAGGCTTAAGGCAAGGGTGTCAAACTGATCCGTTAAAGGCTGCAGGTTTTTGTTTCAACCATGCAGAAACACAAAGAACATTTTTTACTTACAAATTGTAAGTAAAAAATGTTCTTTTCACTATCAAACATTTTCAGTAAAATGTTTAGTCTGTTGGATCTTCAGTAAGTAAAAAATGTTCTTTTCATTATCAAAGTACCAATATGGACAAATACACAATGCTGTGCTCAGAATGCCTCCTAAAGCACCTCCAAATTTTCTCGACCCCCCCCCCCCCCCCCCCCCCCCCCCCCCCCCCCCCCCCCCCCCCCCCCCCCCGCTTCAGTGTTTTTTCCAATTTCCCGTTGACACCCCTGACAACTATGGCGGGGCCCGAGGCTCATTAAACCTACATTCCTCTCTACTATTGTACATCAACGGCTACGCGTTAATCGCGCATTAAAAAAATTTGTTGTGTTAAAATTATTTTGCGTTAATCACGCGTTAACGCGTTAACTTTGACAGCCCTAGTTTTTATATATATTGTCTTACATGTTAATTTTTTATTTTTCTGCATTAATGTGTCAGTAAAGTAGACTGCTCTTCATAGTGCATTTTTTATATTTTGAAATTGAAACTTATATTTGTTTAAAGCAACTTCACTTCTACACATTACTGTATAAAAAAAATTACCTTAATTAGTTTTGGTGTTAGGCTGAGTGGATTTCTTCACAATCAGTGAGTCTCCTACCAGGTGGGGATCCCGAGAGAAGATGATTGAGTGGGTGATGGAGCAGGAGCAAGCTATTTTGGAAGTCTTAGCTGAAGACACGAAAACCCGGCATCTCGTTCTCACCTGGAAAGACCTGGAAGTCCTAGAGTCAGTGCACAAGGCTCTCAAACCCCTCCTGGAATTCACTGACACTCTATCCAGTGAGAGCTATGTCACAGTGTCCTATGTCAAGCCTGTGCTCCATCTCTTCCAGTCCAGCCTCTTGGCACGTCAGGAGGATGACACTCCACTGACCCGGTCAATCAAAGCCTCCATCCTGGATTACCTGAGGGAGAAGTATTCTGATCCTTCCAATAATGACCCACTGGACATGGCAGGCTCAGTGGATCCCAGGTTCAAGACAACATACTGCGCAGAAGAAAAGGTGGAGGACATCAAGAGCAGAGCCATAACCGAGATGGAGGCAATGCTATCTGAGTCTGACCAGGGCACAGCTGAGTTGGCTGCTTCACTGCCTCAAGATGCAACAACAGTATTGCAGCCAGCAGAGCCACTAAGGAAGAAATCCCTCGGAAGCTTCTCTAAAACTGCAGCAACATCCTCTGCCACACTATCACAGAGAGAACATATTGAAAAAGAGTTGTCTGCCCACTTCAGTCAGTAAGTGTTGACAGTGAAGCAAATCCCTTGCAGTGGTGGAACAACCATGAGGAAATGTTCCCAAACCTGAAAAATGTGCCAAAAAAGTATCTGTGTGTGCCCGCCACCAGTTCCCCATCAGAAAGGGTATTTAGTACCAGTGGGAATATAGTTACATGCCGTCGAGCATCTCTCAAACCAGATGCCGTTGATAGGCTTGTGTTTTTGGCACAAAACTTCTAAACAACCTGGTAACAACCCTAAAACAACCCTAAAGTAGGGTCCTTAATAAATACATTTTCCTTTTCACCATTTGATTTGCTATTATCCAGCTATTTTTTTTTTTTTACTGATTTTGAAATTACCTGTGTGCTATCCTGCACAAAAGTGCATCATATATATATTTTTTAAATATCCTAGTAATATTATGCACAAAAAATGCACTTTAATTTAGTGTTGTTTTGAAATGTCATCTTAGGGACATCATGCACAAAAAGGCACTTACTTGTTTTAAAATATTGTAGTGGCATTATGTACAAAAGTGCACTTTAATTTAGTGTTTTGAAATGTTGTCTCTGTGACAATCTTGCAAAAAACGTGCACTTTCTGTTTTGAAATGACAATTTTTATGTTTGTTCCACTCACTGCTTAGTAACTTCTTAATAAATACAGTTTTGGTAAATTTGATTTAGTTGTGATTTCCCCCTTTTTGCATGAAAGTTTAAAATTAGCATATATTAATGCAGTATGAAGAAGAATGTTTTAATGTAGACATATAGAATCATCATATTCATGTGATTGTATGCATTAAAGTGTTAATTCAAGGCTAAGGCAAAATATCGAGATAAATATTGTGCATCGTGCCATGGCCTCAAAATATCGAGATATGAATAAAAGGTCACATCGCCCAGCCCTACCTTGGTGCAACTTGAGGTCCTACCTGGAGTTCTACCTGTTCAGATGGATTTGTATTTGTACATTTATTTGAAAGTTACATGATCACATGAGAATAATTTGGAAATGTGCCTTTTTAAAGATGTTACTATAAGATAATACTCACCTCCCACATTAAGAACTGTGGCTACTTCTCACCATGTCTTGTTATTTCTGCAATTATCCTTATTAATATGGTGGGTGGTGTGAAAACATGTGGTTCGAAAAAATAAAAGGGAAGAAAAGCAAAAAAAAAAACATGTTTGTTAACTTCCAAACTGAACCTATCCTTGTACATGATGGAAATTTATTCTGACTCCCTCTGACCTGTTTACCTTTAGCCTCCACGAGTTAACGTAATGTCAGTTTACCGGAGTTACATAGTTGTACGCTCATGGTGTTTTATTTTGAAAAATGACCAGGTTCTCTATGCCATTGTTGTGTCTGACTTCCTGCCAGCTTAATCTGCCCCATGAAGATTTTATTTTTTTTTCACATTGCACCTGTTTCGCTTGCCCCACAGGAGCTTTGGTCATGTGCACCGTTCACTTGGGTCACTGTGAACACAACAACTGCATTGAGGTGCTCGTCAAAATGGCCATACAGAGAGTAGTCGGAAGTAGTCTTGGTACGGCTGCCATTGATCTCTTGAAGTTTGTTAGGCTTGGGCCAACCCAACTACAGGGTGTGCAATACATGTTTGAGCGAAAGAGGCTTCCATAGTCTGCTGAACAGTGCATTGTGGGTTGTGAGGGAGAACGCAAACATGACACGTGATAGTTTTCCTCTCTGGTTCTTTCATGCCCAGCTATTTTAGTCACCTTTTTTTATTTCTTTGATTACATTTTTTATCATTGAGGAGGATATGGGGTGGAGGGGAAGGGGTTGGGGAAAGGCGTGGGAGCGACTTTGTTTTTACTCTGTTTTTACTTTTAATTGTACTAAAAGTGCTATATAAATTTTTATTAATAGATTGACAAAAGAAAGTAACGCTAGCAGTCCTGGATAAACACTTCCTTCCAATTTGTTTACAAGCTGTTCAGCTCATCTAGAGTGGTACAAACAAATATTACAGAGAGAAATGGCCAACTCTGGGTCAACAACGCCTAGATGTTGTGTCACCCTGGTTTTAAGCTCTTCACTTCAGATCAGTTGTCATGGAAACCTGACGCTCTGCCAAGGCTGCTATTGACCCATGACCCATTGACTGTTGTCACATGACATGTGGTGTGGTCTTTGGGTTGCAGCGAAAACATGATGTCAACACAAGCCAAACAAAATGAAAAACTATTGAATGTAATCTGGTGTGCAGCAAAATGTCTGAAAACAGCCTAACTCAGCTCAGTTGTGCTGAATATCAAAGCAGAAAGAGCATACGTCTTTAGAGGTGCAAAGCATCACAGTGGTTCTGGTGGGACCACTCTGACTGACCAGAGTGGCTGCTATTCACAACCACTGGGATGGTGCAACCAGAACAGGCATTACTGGTACCCTAACCTGGGTTTACCACCACTGCTTGTGTTACTAAATACATGCTGCATTTGTTTAAATTCAAACATTAACTCTTCTTTTTCTCTTTTTGTTTCACTCGAATTGGGCCAAAGCAAGCAAGATCTTTTTTCACATCCCAGTAATTTACACAAGTACTGCACCGAATGACAGAATAACAATAATTTAATTCATTGAGTGGTTTCTTTTGCAAGGGTGCAGGTCTTGTCAGCTGGGATTTATATACAGTAGACATTCTTTCAAAAGGCAAGATGTTTGGGCTTTTGTGTGTAGAAATATTTTACCTTTTGCTCTTACTGCTGCACAAACCCATGTATGCCATGAAACAAGAGCCACCCGATGATCCCGTTCACAAACTATCTGCCAGATCAATATATTAAATCAAGCCAGGCAATATTAGAACTGTCTCCCAAGGTTGGGTAAATGCTGAAAGTTGATCAGATAAAAGAGAAAACCCATCACAGTCATGTTCAATTCACCATTTGTGAGCAAACAATCATATATCCTCTTAATAAACAGCTATGTAAATATCAGCGTATGGACTGCTTACTATCAGCTCAACTGCTCTTAGCACAGCAGGCTTGAAAACAAGGCAACATAGCATGTAATTGTAAACACTGGTGTTGCACAAACTACGGCGTACTCTTACTTCATAAACAAAATAAACTTAAAGCACATTCACACATCTTATTAAACCTGTGAACTGTGTGTAGCACTTACAACCGTTGCTTTCTGAAAGATTGATGGCATTGATGCGGCCGCAGGATGATGCACATACATTTTTCTCTCAGTTATGCTCTTCTTCACTACAGTAATCCCCCACACTTCACGGTCTCAGCAATCGCGGTCTCGGTACATCGCGGAAGTTTCAAAAATATTCATAGAAAAAAAATATTCATAGAAAAAAAAAATTGAAAAAAATTCAAACGAAGCACGCGAGGCTGAAGCGAAACCCATCAGATCAAGAACGCGTCTCAGGAAGCAAAAAGAGCCGACAGGGGAGGCCCCATGAATGAATATCGAGACCTGTGATTGGCTGCTATAACGGGCATTACTGTGCCGTCAGTTGTCTGTATGCTGATTGGCTGACACGAGTCCCTGCATCTCCCATCTCTTGCTCTCGTCAGCTACACACAGAGGAGAGATCGTCAAAGTGAGTGAACCTTCCATAGATTTTGCGTACGTGCGTACATGTATACTGTATGTACATATACATGTACATGCACATCCACATTGCGGTTTTCACCATTCGCGGGGGGGTCACAGCCCCCATTAACTGCGAAGTGTGGGGGATTACTGTACTTCCAGTTTGATTCTTTAGATTTCTTTAGAATACGCTAATACATATTACCTTATGGTTAATGGAGTGTGTGTGTCGTGGGAGGGCAGAATGAAACGGGGTTAGATGAAAAGTGTAGTGAGCATCAACAGCAGCCCAGCGTGTATAGATTTACATTCTCTGTTAACCGACAGGAGCCCAACAATACAACCTGTGTGATGTTACAAGTTCCTGCAGTGCCAGAATAAAGTGCTCGTTCCATGCAGAGAAAACCGGACTTTTTCTTTTGTTGTTGTTAGCAACCCAGTCTCAGTTAGCAACAACAAAATAAACCCGCTAATTACAAGCCAAAAATAGCACAATACCAGTGGTTTCTTTACTACGGCCAAAATAAAAGTCACCACCTGGATTTAACGAAGCAAATAGGCACGAGCCTCCTATTGGATAATTACTGCATGGGCGATTATCTTTCAGCTGGTTACAAGTTATTTAACCCCAACTGGTGCAATGAGTTACTTCTCATTTCCTAAACAACCAAATATGCTAAATTACATTGATGGCATGATAGACATTTGTCAAATGTCATGATAGTAACGTTGCCTTTAAAGGCATGTTAAAATGATACTGTGAGCATGAAAGCACTGACATCAGGTCTCAGAGAACAGGGCTGCACACTTCCATTCCCCCAGATTCACAGCTGTCTGGGACAGCTGTGCATCTTCGTGCAGCTGATGTGCTTTTTAAAATACTGCAGAACGACTCATTGGATCTGCAGTTCTGCCTGTCAGGGGTGAAAGAGTTTTATGACACCATTGAGCCAGAGGAACAGGGATGATGACATCTACTTTCAACCACTGAGCGCATCTCGGCTGCTCCGAGCGCAAGGAGAGGGCCAGCGCATGAAGAGATACGCGCCCAGTAGAAGAAACTCCACAACAAAGTTCTGGAAAACCTTATCTGCCAGTTACAGAACCGATTTAAAGATCAGGAACAATTAATGTTCCTGTCCCTCCTCGACCACCAGCAGTTTCAGACATATCAGAAATAAATTCCCGCATCCAACCTTTTCCAGCTTGACACCAGAGCCACGGAGCTCTATTTGATGATCTGACCTGTTTAAAAACAGATGCGACTGTGATGTATGACGGACTTTGAAGGGAAATGTTTCAAAGATCTCCTTGGTTTCCTCCACAGCAAACATCTGAATGAGATCATTCCACAGCTGTACAGACTGACGTGTCTGGTCGTGACTATTCCCACATCCACCACAACTGCTGACCAGACATCCTCTGACCTCCAGAGAATAAAAAAACGTATGCAAGTAATATGGTGATGCGTAATCGAGAGGTAGAGCCGTTTGTGCACGTCCACATGTGACCAGGTGGACGCACATTTATGCCATTTGGACCCGCTCTTTTATGCGCCGACATGCGGGTTGCGCTTTCCGCAAACTTGGTAGCTACCCTAAACCCGGGATCGCAAGTTTGCGGAAAGTACAAGAGACACGCCCATTGCCACATCTACAATGTGAGTAAGGGAGTCGGCATAGCGGGTAGCGGCTTTAGGTAAGCGGAAGATTGCATTACCGGTTAGCAGAGGTTCCTAAACCTGCAATTTGTGGGTAGTGGGTAGTGGCTAGCGGGAGGTGTACGATTGGGGCCTAAGTCTCACCCATCATCATCCTAGAATTAATCTATCATGAATATGATTCTCCTCCTTTTTTTCCACTTTTATTTTATTTTATCTTTGTTATTTTGTTTTTAAAGGATAATCTAAAATCTCATGATCGTCCCTTTTGCACAGTCAGTGTGTAATGTTTTCTTTGTGCCTCTCTAGATTCATACTGGGTCCTATTCTCAGATTACCGCCCTGCCTTCACCTGATTTATTAGCAGTTGACCTCACCTTGCACTGTAGATGTTATCGCTGCCTCCGAACGTCTGCTTAACTCATTAAAAAACTACTGAATGTATAATTAATGCACAATTATGCAAATGTTATTACATTTTCATATCCTTCTCTGAGCAGAATTAAATACACTATATTGAAACTTAAATTATTTACAAGGCTGTAGTTTCACTGGAGTGAGAGCGAGAAAGAAAAAGAAGTCAAGAGGGAAAAGAAAAAGTGAGAGAAAAGAAAAAGATGCACATGGAGAGAAAGCGAGTGAGGCAGTGGTGCAGCTCATGGTGACCCTTGGCAGATTTAAATCTTTCCTGAAGCTGTTTCAAACCAGCTTGAAATACATTCTGATATAGCGTGCTATTGCCAGTGATCAGAAACTTTGAAAAGAAATTCAGACATGAATAACTGTAATGAGAAATCGTAAAAGTATGAAAATTTTAATTTCATGCCAAATGTGGAAGCGTGATTTGCTTCATGCTGTAAATTCTTGCGACTGTGTTGGGACTGATTGGGTCATGATAGTCTGTGTTAGGCTTGTTCCACCTACTTAAGACTGGTCTTTGTAAGCCTGACACAGCTGTCAGTCACGTTAAGGTCCTCATCATATTATAGTGTTCCACTCGTGCATATCTTACACCTCTTCTGTAATTCATAATCTATGTCTGCTTCATTTTTCAGCAATGGATTTTTACAGAAAAAGTAACCACTTTGACTTTTGCTGCTTCTTTTGCAAGCAAGAAGAACTTCTTGTTGAAAAAGTTGGGAAATACGGAAAATACAGAGAAAAAAAACTGCATATATTCTGACTTACATTTTGCAGACAGTATGAACAAGTATTTCATGTTGTTTTTTTCCTGGTCAAATTGCTGCATTTGTTAAATATAATACATTTTTGCATTTCAGGCAAACACCGCATCCCAACCAGCTGGCTGAGTAACATTTTAAAGACATTCTGGTATTCAGAGGAGCTGAACGGTTTCAGCTGTTAGTTTGATCAGTTTCTCCTGCAAACTCATCTTACTGTCTCACTCCATTTTTCATTTCAAAATTTAGAACATGTTGCCTACTGCGGGTAGATCAAGACTGCAGTCAGACATGTGCCCTCTTCT
Source organism: Hirundichthys speculiger (assembly GCA_018398805.1). Classification (NCBI taxonomy): domain Eukaryota; kingdom Metazoa; phylum Chordata; class Actinopteri; order Beloniformes; family Exocoetidae; genus Hirundichthys; species Hirundichthys speculiger. The sequence continues at coordinate 620,837 of JAGFBZ010002547.1, read as the reverse complement.
TCCTCAGCCATGCCTTTGTAATATTCATAAAATATGGTTTTGCATTTTCTTCTTGGAAAATATATGGACGCCTCTTGAAGAGAAGCGGTCTTGAAGGTACCATATGTTACCCTTAAGTCTCGGTGAAGTTTTCTATATTAATACTACCATCACAGAAGTGGAAACGAGCGTTGCCACAAGCACTGACAGAACCCCATGACAACACGGAGGCTAGTTTCTGGACTTGTTGCTGATGACACTTTGGCGGGTTCTTTTTGATTGTTGGTCTGGTTTCCACCAAGTGATGGTGGTTCCAAGGAAAAAAGTTTAACATAATGCTTCTTTTTTAAACAGTAAAGTTTGAAGTGGTATACGTGAATGCATCTCTGTCTTGTACTGAATCAAGGTCACCTAAATCTGAGCTGGGCACCCAAGGTCTCCTGTACACAAATAGATTCCTTAAGATTTCTTCTCTGTAGATGGAGAAATAAGCAAATCCCTTTTAATATCTCTTTAAAGAACATTATTTTATAGCATTTAAATGATCTCAAGGAAATATGAATCAATAATGAAGTCTCAATTAGAAAGAAGATTAGGAGACAAGAAGAAAGGAAAAATGTATAGCAATTATTTATTGATTGACAGAGAAAAGCTCCAATTTAATGAAAATTACAGAAAATGATTCCAAATATATCAGTTAATATAAGTTAATCTTAGGACTTACACTTGCAAATAATTAAAGTACATAGGATGAATTTCAATTAAAACTTCAATTAAGGCAGCAGACTTCCAGTTGTTGACACATGAATTTAAATAGAGGAGTATTTCTGAAGTTTAACCAGACATCAATACAAAATAAAAATAAATAAATAAAAAGAATAAAAATCTCCACGGAGATGGAAGGATTGAAGGAAGAAACAAATCTCATGTGAAAAGGTTTCTCTGCTGCGTACACAGGTAATAAGAACATGTGCAATAGTAAAGCTATTTCACCTGTTTACTGTAATTATATAAAGCCGTAAATCGGATTAAAATCATTGGATGAGTAATTTGCTCAAAACACAAATCTGACCTACAGTTTAGGAATGGATGGTAAAGCATCTGGTACTAGCACCAAAAACACATCCAAAATGGGACAGCTGGTCTGAAACACAACAACAGTACAGGGTAACAGGACTGGGACAGTGACAGACACAAACCACTGGAATAGTGAAGTAGAGAAAGCAGTCGCTGACAAAGCTCCCCATACGCTGCACAGTGAAGGTTACTGGAAGAAAAAAGGACGGGAGCAAGTGGCTCATGTAAGGAAACTGATTATGAAGATGGTGTGTGAGAATTCTTGCAGCAAATACTGGACTAAAAACAAGAGCGTGATACTGAAGCTTGAGAGGAAGACAGGAGCCATGTCACCATAGCAACTGAAATATGAATAGCTGATCTCTTTTTTTGCAGATGTATGTACCATATGTTTGCATTTTGTATAGATCAGATTTACTTTCCCCAATCCCAGCTCCATATATATATGTATGTATATATATATATATATATATATATATATATATATATATATATATATATATATATATATACAGTTTGAAGTCAGAAGTTTACATACACTGTGCGAAAACAACACGTTTCCTTTTTTGTCTCAGTATCTGAAGTCAAATCAGACTAAACCTCTCCTGTTTCAGGACTGTCAGGATTACCAAAATTATTTCATTTTGTTAAATGCCACAATAATGACAGAGAGAATTTCTTTTGACTTTTTCTTTTGAATTTCTTATTTTCTTTGAGGTCAAAAGTTTACATACACAAAAAGTACTAAGTCTTTAAACAACGTGGGGAAGCCCAGATGATGAGGTCATGGCTTTGGAAGCTCCTGATACGTTAACTGACAACACGTGAGTTAATTGACAGCACACCAGTGGGTGTATTTAAGGCCACACCTCAAACACTCTGCTTCCTTGTTTGAAATAATGGGAAAATCAAAAGAAATCGGCCAGGAAATCAGAAAGAGAATCATGGAGCTCCACAAGTCTGGCTCATCCTTAGGTGCAATTTCCAAATGCTTGAAGTTGCCACGTTCATCTGTTCAAACAATTATACACAAGTATAAACATCACTGAAGTGTCCAGCCATCACACCACTCAGGAAGGAGACGGGCTCTGTGTCCCAGAGATGAACGGGCTTTGGTCCGAAATGTGTGAATCAACCCCAGAACAAAAGCCAAAGACCTTGTGAAGATGCTGGATGAAGCTGGTAAGAAAGTGTCATGATCCACAGTGAAACAAGTCCTGCACCGACATGGGCTGAAAGGCCACTCAGTGAGAAAGAAACCATTACTCCTCAAGAAACATAAAAAAGCCAGATTACAGTTTAGCAAGCACAGTTTACAGTGTACAGTTTAGTACAGCAAAGACACACAAGACAAAGATCTTAACTTCTGGAGAGATGTCCTGTGGTCTGATGAAACTAAATTGGAGCTGTTTGGCCATAATGACCAACGTTACATCTGGAGGAAAAAGGAAGCTGTAGACCTGAGAACACCATACCAACTGTGAAGCATGGAGGTGGCAGCATCATGTTGTGGGGCTGTTTTACTGCAGCAGGTACTGGAGCTCTTTATAAAATAGATGGCATCATGAAGAAAGAGGATTACATGGAAATATTAAGGCAACATCTCAAGCCATCAGGCAGGAAGCTAAAACTTGGGCGCAAATGAGTCTTCCAAATGGACAATGACCATAATCTTACTGCTTATATTGTTAAAAGTGGCTTGAGGATAAGAAAGTTAATGTCTTGGAGTGCCCATCACAAAGCCCTGATCTGAATCCCATTGAATTCTTGTGGTCAGATCTGCAAAGGCGTGTGCGAGCAAGGCGACTGACAAACCTGACTCAGTTCCACCAGTTCTGTCAGGAGGAATGGACCAGAATTCCAGCAGAGTCCTGCCAGAAGCTTGTGGAAGGTTACCCAAAACATTTAAACTAAGTCATGCAGTTCACAGGAAATGCTACTCAATACAAAGAAAACGTATGTAAACTTTTGACCTCGAGGAAAATAATATAAAACTCTCTAAGAAATTCTCTCTCTCTTTATTGTGGCATTTAACAAAATGAAATAATTTTGGTAATCCTGACTGACCTGAAACAGGAGAGGTTCAGTCTGATTTGACTTCAGATACTGAGACAAAAAATGAAACGTGTGTTTTTGCACAGTGTATGTAAACTTCTTGCTTCAACTGTATATATATATACCCATATTAGGGCTGGGCAATGATTAAAAAATTTTAATCGCGATTAATCGCATTAATTCCTTGATTAATCACGATTGATATCACACTCTGTACGCAAAATCAAATAATGAACTCAAAAGTAGTGTAAAGGTTACTTTTATTTAAATGTTCTGCTGCCATATGAACTAAAGTGTCATAACATTTGTTGTTCAAACACTTTTAACATCAGCACGTGTCAGTAACACATATTTAGAGTAAATCTCATCTTAAAAATGTAAAAATAAAATAAAGCTTATTGCCACTGCCAGGGCATTAATGTCATCCTGTTTTTATAAGAAATTTAAAAAAGTCTACAAACAAAATTCAACAAAATGATTGTGTCTCAGCACAATCAGAACATTAAAACAGGTAATTTCTGAGGTAACAGCAGAAACTTTTAACGGGGAGTTCAACTTGTCAGTTGTTACAAATAACCTTGTTTCTGTTGAATCCTCCGTCTGGGAGAATTTTAAAATGAAAATGTCCATGTTAAAGTTCAGTAACTTTACTAATCCGTCTATTAATCATTCTTTCCATTTTCAATTGTCAATCAAAAATTAAAAAAAAAAAAAATCTAAAAGGAAAAACAAAAACAAAAAGGATTTTTAAAAAAGCCTTTTTTTATATTTAAATTTTAGACTTGGATCAATAATACGAAATTATAAAACAGGACACAGAACTGAATTTGTTTTTTAATCGAGGACTAGACTTTCTCTTGTCGTTACACATCTGTGCCACTAGATGGAGACACACTGAAATAACCCGCTAGAGAACAGCACGACAATGAAGACATGGAGCAGATCTGATGTAATGTGGAGGAATGACGTGAAAGTTTTGTTGCAGTCCAGATATTTGTCTTTTTTTTTAAGACAGAATTGTTAATATTGCTGCCTGAGTTCTGTGTTTTGTAACTTTCCCCACGTTCAGTTGCTTGTGTGGATGGACACAACTTAACCTACAGCTGCAGTTTCGGCTTGGGAAAGGGAACAAAAATGCCCCCTCCAAATGTTCTGGACACCTCAAGTCACTGTTGCAGGTCCCCAGCAGCAATATTTCACCATGGAGTTATTATAGTATAATATTAACACTAATGATTTTGGTTCACAACTGAACCAAAGCCTGCATTTTTCCAGCGTTTGTTTTGGTTTGGGAAAGAGAATGAAAATGTCTCTCCAAACATTCTGGACACCTCGAGTCACTGTTGCAGGTCCCCAGCAGCAATATTTTACCATGGAGTTATTATAGTGTGATATAAACACTGATGATAGACATTGGGAAAATAGCAAATTAACATTGTCCTTAATGGAGAAGCAGCGAGAATGTCCGACCTAGCAACAGTAACTAGGGAGGAGGCGGTGCTTACCGAAAGGTCAATTAAATGGGTGTACCTAACAAAACGGCCAGTGAGTGTGTATTGTCTTTTAGGTGACAATAAACATCATGCCAAAGTGACCAAGAGAATCACACTCTTGCCCTTTTCCCTGCCCGCATTTTACCAATTATGTTAAAAAGGCAGATGGGGAAAAGATGGGGAAAAGTCACAAGGTAAACTATGAGCATTACACATACGTTTCCTTGTGATTTTCACCAAAGGGTGAGAATTTCTTCCTCATCCATCTCAACAGCTTTGTTTTATGCAAACTCTTTGTACGTTATCCTCACACTAGGTATCATCAGAGCTGTGTCCTTCTTTTACAACACATGTCTGCAGGCAGACTGAACAGTGTTTGTTGGACATGTCTTTAAAGCCAATGAATGCAAAGTGTCTTCTCCCTCAGCACAATCGCTCTGGAAGCATCTCCCACCCATCACCATGACAACTAGGCAGCCAGAGGGTGTAACATGATCCACCAGATCCAATTAGGGGTATGGGATAGGATTAGATTTGAATAGATGTGATTGCATTAAGGATAGATTAGTTTTATTGCATTATTAGCTCTAGAAGGGCAGGAAGACTGAGCTCCAGACAATTGGTGGGGTGGTGCTTTACATGCTTGTCTCATTTGCTCTTTCTTTTGGAATTGTCAAATAATAGAGAAAATACAAAAATCACCAACCCCGTTTTCTACAAACCATGTTTATTGTAAATTAATTTCAGTGATCTTCATTCACACATCAACTTCTTTTAACAACAATGCTTGTGAAGGATGGTTCACATCTCATATAGCAGGTATTTTCCATACCTTCCATTGTTTCTGCAGCAGTTTATATGCGGGTTTCATCTTGAAATCTTCATACAGATGTCCTTTCAGCCAACTCCTGCCATCCTGTCTCTCCTTCTCCTAAGAACAAGGATTGTGACATTCGGGACCCGATCTTTCGCCAGATCTCCTAAAGCCTCTATTAAAGGATACGGGTAGCGGGAGGGGTGTTCTTTCATGCAATCTTCTACCTTGCTAAACCTGCTATCCCACCTGCGCCAACCGCTATATTAGGCATAGGAGTGGTTAGGGAGTTCCTCCTGTTAAACCAATCAGTGCGACAGTAGCCATTGCCTTTAAGAACAGGTTTAGAGCGGTTTGCGCTCCATACAGCAAACCGCTATGTAGCGTCTTTTCATCCAGATCGGAGCAGCTCTCATGTGCACCTCGTCTGGAACTCTGCTGTAGAGCTTCCTCCTCTTCCTTCCTCCTCCTCCTCTGTACTGATATATACATAAAAATATATTTACACAGACATTTTCTATCGGCTATCTGAAAGTCCCAGATAGTCGGCGCGCTCCCTGTAAACACGCCCTGGTCATCTATGGTTTAACTGGCGAGCAAGCTGTTTAAGACGATCTCTGCTATTCTCTCAGGGGTTCAACTGAGGCCAGATCACGCTTTTTATACAAGAGTTAATTCGAGACGTAGGGCCGTTTGTGCACGTCTACATGTGACCAGGTGGAAATCCATTGATGCCATATGGACGCGCTCTTGCACATGCCAACACGCAACCCACGATCGCAAGATACCGAGTTTGCGGAAGAGCAAACTACACGCCCATTGCCGCACCTACAAAGTGAGTAAGGGAATCGAAATAATGGTAGCGGCTTTAGGGAGTGGAAGATTGCATTAGCGGGTAGTGGCTAGTGTTAATGGGTAAGGGGAAGTGTACGATCGGGGCCTTGGTCTCCACACAGAGAAATTATTTTCCTGTTAGTTTGAACAGTTTAATATGTTGACTACAAAAATGTAATCAACATGTTGAAGAGAAACTATTGCAAATGTAGGTCCTAATTTAGCAAGAGATTCCCCTTATAGGTGGAAAAGGTGGTACCTTTAATTTAACTCTCAATAAATGTAACACCATGTTTCTTGGGAGAGTTTGTGGAAGTGACATTTTAGAAGTAGTAAAAGAATTTAAGAGCAAAAAATCCACTGACTGTAATGACCTAAATATGTCACTTATAAAAGAGGTTATTTTTTGTGTCCTTGAGCCATTAACATATATCTGTAACAAATCTTTTCAAACTGGTATTTTTCCAGATAAGATGAAAATAGCCAAAGTGATCCCAATCTATAAAAATGGAGATAAGCAATTTGTGTCAAATTACAGACCAGTTTCTTTACTGCTTCAATTTTCTAAAATTCTCAAAAATGTGTTTGTAAAGAGATTAGATTCCTATATTGAGAAATATGATTTATTGAATGACCATCAGTATGGGTTTAGGAGCAATCGCTCAACATCATTAGCAGTGATGGAATTTGTGGAAAATATTGCAACAGTTGTAGATAATAAGCAGTTTGGAGTAGGTGTGTTTGTTGATTTGCGTAAAGCATTTGATACGATCGATCACTCTTTACTTCTACAGAAATGTGAGCGGTATGGCATAAGAGGTATAGCACAACTTTGGTTATGAAGTTACTTAAATAATAGGTTTCAATATGTGAGCATTGATGATATTAAATCTCATCTTAAGCATGTAACCTGTGGAGTTCCACAAGGCTCAGCGTTGGGACCAAAGTTATTTATACTTTATATAAATGATATTTGTACAGTAAGTGATACATCAAAATATGTTGTGTTTGCAGATGATACCTAAATCCTCCTATTCACTCTCAGCATGTAAAAAAAAAAAAAATCTGATTACATAATCTTAATAAGGTGAAATGTCTTGACTGAGACCTTCTTACTCTGCTGGAACTCCTCTTTGAAGTGTAGGGGTTAAAATGGAAAATACAAAATATGGAAGTGCAACAATGAGAATAAATCCTTTCTGGTGGTACAAACACAGCAGCATGAATCATTATTTGTGGCCACAAGCCAAAAAAGTAGATAAAGAGAAAAAAATAGAAAAAAAAACAATGTTACAATATTAATTGTCTTTTTAGGCTGGTTGATTAATTACTTTGGTGATTTTCTAACTTTGGAAAGGATGAGACTTTTTTTCTTCTTCAACAGTAATTTATTATTTCAGTTAAGCTGATAAGACACAATCAATTATAATTAATTGTTTCTATATTAAATACAACCATTAATAATTCACAATGCTTCAGGAAAACATGAGAGCTCTTGGACTTAAAGGCTGACAAAACATACCTGTTGGCAGAAATGACTTCAAGCAAGAGCTTTTGGTAGTAGTGGATGAGACCTGTTTGAATGTTCAGGTGGAATCCTTGACTTCTACTCTTTCTAGAACAGCTTCAGCTCAGACGCATTCGTAGGATGTCCCCTATAAACAGCTCTCTCAAGTTCATTCAACAGGATCTCTGATTTGGATGCTTTGAGTCATGGTTTCACCCATCTTTTACCAAGCTTCAGCTGGGGCACAGCCACACTGATATTGTCCTCGAGCAAAATGCTGGAGTGGCTGTGAAATTCAGTTTCCCATTTAAAGCCCTGAGGCAGCGAAGCGAGTCCAAATCATGATGCTCCCTCCTCCATACTTCGCAGTTGGGTTGATGTTTTGATATTGATAAACTGTGGCCTGTTTGCCTATTTATAGAATTTACCAGAACAGTTCTCTTCCATAAACCAATTTACTGGTTGTATTGCAGATTGGGAAGAAGCATTTTTCTTTTGATTATTGTTTTTTTATTTATTTTTGAAGGCGGTGGCTTCCTCTGTAGTGCTCAGTAGCTAACATATGGTAGACTCAAGAACAGAGATGTTTGCCAGTTCCAGTGACGTCTCCAAGCCTTTAGATGTAACTCATGGCTTCTTCTTTACCCCATTGGGGTGTCTGTGTGGTGGCTTTGATGACTTTGTATCTGTTTCCAGGCCTTTAGAAATAGTTTTTAAGAAGCATAATTTACTTCAGCAGATGCTTCTTGTGAACAGCAAATATAAAATATTTGAGTCTTTTATCAATCAAAATAGCTCTTAACCCTGTAAAACCCAAATATAGAAAAACACTAAAAAAAAATTTTTCAACCATTAAGATGTTGTTGTAGGAGGCCTTTGAGGCTGAAAATGAGGTGTTTTTCAAAAAAATATGTTTTTGTAAGTTTTTACGGAAATGTTGTAATATTGCAACATTGGGCTCAATGGGGAGCAGAATCTCCTGTATCTGTACTCATTGTCTGAACAACAATACAGAATTAAGGATTCATTTGCAGAGTTTTACTTTTGTTCCAGAACAGTATAACATGAAAAATAATCTCAGTCATGTTGTTATGAACAGTCATTTATTGCAATAGCAAGAACTTTGACATTTATTTACAATGATAGTGCCAGAAACAGTTCTTGTCCTCTGAAAAACAGAGGTGGACATCACATTTGCTGCATTGGGTATTGGTATACCCTTTACTGCAATGTCTGCAGTGTCCTCTCTTCACTTTTATTGAGAAATGTCCAAAGTGTTGTGTCCACCTGGAAAGAGAAGAATCAATATTAATATTAATAATCCATTCATATATATGCCAAAAATGCATGATGATACAAGTCAAAGATATCACAAACATGGCAAATAGCAGAAATAGATTCTTAACAGAATGAGAGAGGATGCTAGTTGGGCCTGGAAGTTTCTCATGTTCAGAATCTCCTTCTTTGGCATCTTGAGAGCTTGGCAATGTCGCTTGTAGAGGAGCCAGGCGTTGACCACAGCAAGGGTGATGGTGTGCCAGAAGATGTACAGTCATGGAAAAAATTATTAGACCACCATTTTTTCTTCACTTTCTTGTTCATTTTAATACCTGGTACCACTAAACGTCATCATGTGACTAAAACAGACAGAAAAGAAAACACTGAAAGCAGTGTTTTGGCAGTACAACGCCATAGCTATTGATGTAAAAACTGAAGTGATTTAGGTTATAATCAAGAAAACCATGGAAAATGGTAAGATATCAGCTCTTAAATAAAACTCTTATGAGCAATCTTTGTGGTTATCGTTATGTTTGTCCAAACAAATGTACCTTTAGTTGTACCAGGCATTAAAATTAACAAGAAACTGAAGAAAACAAGGGTGGTCTAATCATTTTTTCCATGACTGTACATGTACCAGCGCCGGGTTTTCAGGGCAAACTTGTATTTCGCTGTAATTACACATTGCACTGAATTAATCTATTCACACATTTAACTGGCCACACAATAGTGTATAGCTGACCAATTGTAAACTCTGATTATCATACTAATAGATATGCAGGTAGCCTCCAATTTACGACACCTGACATTCCTGAACACCAACACCTGCTCCAGAACAATGGAAAAAATGCCCTCCCCCAAGCATCCTCCACAACTGATTTAACTAAGAATTGATAGGAACATTTTCTTATCAAAAGCCAAGACTAAGGGCAGACATGCACAAACAGAAATTCTTTGTTAGAAAGTCCTGCTTTCTGTGATAAGGAGAAAATACTGAGTGGTCAAGGTGGTTAGAAATCATTATAAGTAAATGAAAATGATTAGATATGACAATGTATCTTTGCACACTAGTTTCTAATATAATAATATGTAATCAAATATAAGGCTAGGCTGTAAATCATGTGTAGTTTAAAGTTATACTGTGAAAATTTAAATTGTTCCTCTCAAGACATCCCTCTCAAAACAGGGTTGTTTTGACTACCACATTCACCCAACGTTGTAATATTGCAACAATTACAAAACAAGCTCTAAATAAAATGTAAGGCACATTTTCCACAATGACTACATACTGACATATTCTAGACACTGTAATAAACACATAAAAAAATATTTAAAGCACTTTACTTACTTTAGTCAGATAAATCCAATCCAGTAAATCGAGGGGATGATGCTCTCTCAAAAATCTGGAGGGTGTGTGACTTCTGGACCTGAGGACAAGCCTTATATACAAATGTATGACCCAATAGCATTCTGAGACTGAACAATAGGACCAAATGAGTAGGTTAATGTGGTTGAACCAAAAAATAAAAATGAAAAAAAAGGTTTTTTGGGGGATAACAAAAATTGTTGTAATTCTGCAACAGTGGGTCTTACAGGGTTAAACACACCTCTAAACTCTTTCATTAAGTGGACTTTAGGTGTCCAAAATGCTGACTTCACTTAACTTTTGTTGAAGTAAATGATCTTCAGTTATTTTTTCCTCCAACATTGTGAATGTTTAATGAATGTTTTCAATAAAAAAATGACAATAATAATTGTGTCTTCTTAGTTTAAGTGTGCCGTTTTAGTATGGAATTAACGTCAACAAAATAAATTGGTTTTAAAAAAAAAAGGCCATGTATTGTGTGGGTTTAACAAAGAAGAACACCTAGAAATTTATTTTCCTGCCCGCTGGTATCAAAGTGAACTAAAATTAAACAAGCATAAATACTAATAAACATATTACCAATAAAGTAACAAAAATAAAGAACCGTGAAAAACAATCCTATTTACAACCCCTGAAAAACAATACAATTACAGAAGTTTAACAGAGAGCCAAGCTGCATCAGAAACAAAAAGGCCATAACATCTGTGCACTGAAACTCTGTTTGAATAGTTTGATCATATTGTCATTAATCACGGTCTTTGGCCTGGATGATTATTAGTATCAAACAAGACACTTTTACGGTGCCAGTTATGAGATGAGGAGAAGGAGAGAAATTGAGAAATGTAATTAACTAAAACGTTGAGCCATGTGGGAAGATAGTGGATTGGTTGAGTCTGATCATTACACCACAGTTGGACTTCAGTGACAACAGCATGTACCTAAGTTGCTGTGGGAACAGATAACAGAGCAGTGACTGTAAAAGGAACTTTCATTTTACTAAAGACCTTATGATGTCTGAGTTTGATGAGGGATAACGTTTCTTATCACATGCTGCTTCACATTTTATCATCTCATTGTAACTCTTCTGCTGCCCCGCGTGGCTTTTTATAGTCTCCATGTGAAGCATAATGATGACTAACGTATTGGCCCGAATATAGGATGATATTTTATGCTAGAAATCATATTCTCAAAAATGGGGGTCGTCTTATAATCGAGGTCTAGACTTTTCTGTTGTCTTTACACACCTGTGCCACTAGATGGAAGCGCATTGAAGTAATCAGTAAGAATGGAGCATCACAGTGAACACATGGAGCAGATCTGATGTTTATTAACATAATAAACAGCAGTTTATTAAATAGTACTTTACCTTGATCATCAATAACTTGGAAACCCAACACGTGCCTGTACTTTAATATGGTACCATACTTCCTAAAAAAGATGAAATCATTAAAATGTTTAACAATACAGGAGAATGTTATCTGTGTGAGTTTTTCAATAATGATTGTACGATAAGAAGTTCTTTGATGAATAATCTTTTGTCTTCAACATATTTTTATTTTCCCAAAACGATATCTTAAAAATAGGGGTTATAATAATAAATATAATATAATATAATATAATAGTATATATCATTGTATTACCCACAGCTTTCATAATTATACCAGGAATGAGGAAGAAAAAACAGCAAGATGATTTTTATAAATAAGACTCCCACTTGCAAATCACTGAATTACTGAGATGTGCGTTTAGATGAAACTAAAAGTGTTCTATGCCCCCTGTGGGACCACACGATACAGGAACAGCTTCGTCCCTGCTGCTGTCTCTCTTTTAAACAAATCTTAACGTATTTTATTTATTGATGAGGTCTATCCTGCTTTTAATTTATTTTAATTTATTTATTTTAGGGCTGTCAATTACTCAAAATAATTAATCAGATTAATCGCATGACTGTCAATAGTTAATCATGATTAATCGCAAATTAATCACATATTTTTATCTGTTCTAAATCTACCTTATACAGATCTTTTTCAAGTTGTATTACTCTTATTAATACGAGTCCTGACTAGAACCAGGAAATATGACCATATTAGTCCAGTCCTGAGGTCTCTGGCTTCCTGTCACTCAGAGAATAGACTTTAAAACAGCTCTACTTGTGTTCAAGTCTCTTCATGGCCCCAAAGTCCATCTCTGACATGTTAGAGTCATATGAACTAACCTGGACTCTGAGAACCTCAGGTAGTGGTCTCCTGCTGGTGTCCAGAGTCAGGACTAAACAAGGTGAAGCTGCATTTCAGTTTTATGCTCCTAAAATCTGGAACAGTCTTCCAGCAGATGTGAGACAGACCTGAACTCTGACAATGTTCAGATCCAGACTGGAAACAGTTCTGTTTAGATGTGAAGATGATGACTGGAAGGATTTTATCTGCACTCTTCATTTTTAATTTAATTAATTAATTTTTTTATTAACTAATTTTATTTATTATTGATTATTTTTATGCTTGTATGGAATGATTCCATTTGCCTACTTGTGATTTTATACATCTGTAAAGCACTTTGAATTGCCTTGTGTACGAATTGTGCTCTACAAATAAAGTTGCCTTGCCTAATATGAGAGTACACAAATGCTTGCTTTATGCAAAACAAATGCATGTTTATTTATTGCTGCAATGCCAAATCCATTATATATTATATATATATATATATACTCAATATTTTCTCTTATGTTCTTCATACAAAATATTTTCGCGGTTTGCTTCAAACGAAGGGGGGGGGGGGGGGGGGGGGGGGGGGGGGGGGCTCTCTGCATCAGCGCTCTGATTAGCCGACAAGTGATATTTCAGTAGTCGGGACTCCGGTGGTAACTAAATTCACATCGACAGCAAACACAAACAACATTTATCTTGTGGAGTTAGCCATCAGGCAAGGTTTTGAAGCTGAACTTACCTCCGTTAGCAGTAGTTGGGATAAGTTGGTATGTTTACGTCTGTCTGTCTGCGGCATGGCCGTCGACGTCAGTGCATGGCTTCCTGTTTTGACAAACTACGGAGGACTACAGGACTACAACTATGGCGGGGCCCGAGGCTCATTAAGCCTACTCTCCTCTCTACTATTGTACACCAACGGCCAGGCTAAGTCTCGCGTTAATCACGCGTTAAAATAATTAGTTGCGTTAAAATTATTTTGCGTTAATCACGCGTTAACGCGTTAACTTTGACAGCCCTAATTTATTTCTATTTTAGAAACCCTGACCTTGGTTTTTTACTTCTATTTATTGTTCTTGGCCTTGTGGGCAAAATCTACTTTTATCCTGTTCAGTGAGCATTGTGAGTACCTGCCATGTCTGTCTTGTGCTGTTGTAAAACCTGTTCAATGTTTTTTGTCCTGTGTTAAATTAATGACGGTAAAGGTTGTGTGTGAGATGCCTTCTCCTACTGCAAAACAAATCTACCTACGGGTATTAATAATAAAGTCAACTTGAACTTGAACTTGAACTGTGTTGGCTGAAATAGGGTAGGTAATTTGCAGTGGAATCTTTACTTTACAAATCGCATTTAGAGTGGAATTAATATTGCAGACGTTGTCTGCAATTATTACATATTATCTCAGGTCCTCAGGTATTTGTAGTCCAGTGTGAATAGGGCATACATGACCAAATATTCCAAAATGTTCTTTTTTACATCTTGTGAGTCGTACATTGGCCTGTTGAAATGAATATGTAAAATGAGACAATGATCTAAAACCAGTACTTATAAGGAACTTTATTTTGGTGAAGTACTATACCTGGGTGCAGCTATTGCCTGCAGCAGCACCGTTGTGTACAATCAGAATGTATAATAATGTATAATAGACTTTGTGAGTCAAACATCATGATGTTTATCATAATAATTTACTCAATGGAGAACTGTCCATGAGCTCCACTTCGCACTTAGCACTTTTTTCCAGTTTATTTTAACAGGTGCAGGAAACATTACTACTGTCAGCTTCTCCAGATATAGCAGCCCTGATCAGCGATGGCAACACCTGGTCCCATTTGCTGCTGAAGAGACATTCAGCTTCTGTCTCATTATGTTTTATTGTATATTAAACTTGTGGGTTACCTGGCAACAGCACTGCTGCAGGCAGTCACTGTGCCCACGTAGTGGTGCTTTTTTAAAATATAGTTCCTTATTTGTATTTGTTTATAGGCGCTTTTTACATACAGTTATTTCTGCAGAAGCTAAACGTAAAAGTCGCAACATGTAAATAACAATGTTTCAGAGTTTCGGAAGCATTTATAAACGTGTTGCTAGTAGAGACAAGGCCTAATGAAGTATGTTACCAAGAAGGTAATCATTTTAAGAGCCATTTCATTTTTCTTTTGTTTATGCTCTTTAATAAAGCAATTTCTTTATTTCTTCTTAAGTAACCCAATTACCTAATTTATCAATGGAAACAACATATTTGATAAGTAAAAAGATGGAAAGTTGAAGCTCACGAGCAACATCACATTTTGTTCTTCAAATTAAAATAAAGACACACAGTCAAATTATCTTTATTAATGTTTAAATTGATTAATTAAAAATAATTGTTTAAATGAATTAAAACTGGGACTGACAAGGCTTTAGAGCGTCATTAAATGAGACAATGTTAACATAGGCCAGTATCAGTCAACATCATCTGCTGCAAACAACAAAATGTGTCAAGAATTGCCATAATCATTTTCTGAGAAACTTGTTCTCATAAGTTAATCATTTTGTTACCACATTAAGTATCAATGTGCTTTCAGAGATTGGACAATTATCTCATAGGTGAAAAAATGAACAGCGTGTCCCATGTTAGTAAGGGAAATAAATGTGTCACTCAACAAGCCTTTGATCATGCATTTTCATAATACCCACCTAGTGCAGTTGAAAGTAGATATATAATAGTCAAACTTAAATGTAAGAAGTAATTTTTTTGTTTGTTTTTTTTTGTTCTTAAAGAAAACCAGCTCATGGGGATGTTTCCTTCAGACATGGTGTATTGCTGCATGTTTTGATTATATTATGTTGACCTGTGTACTAATGTAGATGCATTCTGTCAACTAAGAAGTAAGGTTAAATAACTTGAAGCCCTGAAACCAAACATGACAAATCCCCCTTTAACCCCGAGCTGTTGAGGCCAGCAAATGACATTAAATGGCACTCATGGTAATAAATGAATCTAGAAGGAATGTGCATGTGGTGGCTGGGTGTGGTTTCGCTCAGTCGCAGGGGAGATGTGACGTGGTGGCTCAGGGAGCAGCACCTACGAGGGACAGAGTAGCACCCCGGCTCCCTGAGGACCACCAGGACCACTCCTGCCTGTAACCCTGAGTAGCCATTAGTCGCCACAGTGCACTTGATTGAAATTGAAACTACTCTAACCCAGAAACAACACAGAGAAAAATTAGATGCTTAGATGCGTCCTCTTTTAGTTTTGAGAACAAATTGTGCTTTTGCCTTTTGCTTGAATGCAACATGAATTATGACATCTTAATTGCTGACAACTGAATCAAACAAACATAAATGATTCAATATTGATGTATGAGTTTGAAGGCCTTTGGTGGTGTTTTATTTTGAAAATTCACCATTCTCGTCTCTAGCTTCTTGCCAACTCAATCTGCGGTGTGTAAAGGGACACAGTCTAGCAGCAGTTCAGAACCAAAATAGACTGGACGAGTGTCTCTAGCAGAGCAGAGTGGACGGTCACGTCTGGGACGCTTCTAAACAGCTCTGCGGCACCTCCGGTGTGATTACTCTCATTGACTTGAATGGCTGTTGTTTCACGGCCGTTCCACGTTCTGTGGGACTTGGGGTTGATATATTTACTCATTGAATGACAAGTTTTGCATTCTGCCTTAATTAAACATAAGGAAAAGAATATCTATAAAGATATCATTTTAAATTGCAGACCATGGGGCTTGAAAATATTACATGTCGTTTTTAGACCATACAACACCAAGATTTTATATGGACTTCTATTTTCACAACATGGCGACACTTTGGGAAGACTTGTATAAAGTTTAAATATAACATATTTATCTTAATTTTATTCCTACATATTTTAATGTGTGTTAAAACTGTAATGTAAAACCATTTTCTTTATTGCTTCATTGGATAGATGACATGTCATTTGTCACCTCTTTCCAGTCCGGTGCCTCACCAAACACTGTTACACCTGTGGTTTTCTTTGCTCAGCTGAAGTTAAAATTACCTATGGTGCCTGGTTTGAATTTTTTTTCCTCTTTATAAATGTTTTTTTTTTTTTTCTTTAACTGAGGAAACCCGAGTACCTCAAAAATAGAATCCACTGGGTGGCAGCACTGGTTGAAACCAGCTGTTACCATGGCATTTGAGGTTTTGTGTAACGCACAAACATCCAGTTTTGAAGCCATTATGTGAACTGATTCGGAAGGCACAGATTTGGAGCGAGGGTAAGAACATAACAGGGAAGAATATTGATGTGCTGAATTCCAGGCTACGTACCCATGAATTCTGCAAGGAACAGATCCACACTGACTGCCAGACGAGTGGTGATCATGTCTACTTCTGCTGGAATAACTGAAAGAAACCACAGTGGAAAGGACTGAGGCCTGCAAAGCCCCGGATGAGTGTGAGTTCTGCCCCCTTACACGTGATATTCCCCAGTACACGGCCAGCCTCTATTAATGGGCTTCATGAAGACTGCCAGCTTGTGATTAAATGGAATTCATGAAAGTACATTAAGCTCTTATGAAGAAATCAGAATTTTACATAGGGTTTGTAAATCAGAAGTAGGTTTATATCAAGGAGGTGACTGGATTTGCAAATCTTTTCTAGTTTTTTTTCCTTTCATCTTACATTTCTCTAACTTGTAATTTCCTTTATTTTCCCACCACACTACCTTTTTTATTTTATGATTTCTGAAAAAATTGTAAAAATAGAAAAGAAAAGAAATAAAGTAAAATATCTCATCCCGAGAAGCTGCCATTAAACCCAGCAGTAAGTCAAGGCAGGTTTATTTGTATAGCACATTTCAGCACGAAGGCAATTCAAAGTCCTTTACACAGATTCAGGACATCCAAATATAATAAAAAGAGACAGCTGATAAAAACAGGTTAAAGAGTTTTTAACTTAAACAAGTTTAAAACAAAGATAAAGAATTGAAAACAAAGATTTTAAGTAAAAGCTACATCACAGATATGAAACACAATGAAGACATTTTAAACACAAAAATATAAGTAGTGATAGAAACAGAACCAGACCTCTACAGAGCTCAAAGAGGTTCTTGGGACTCTAACCCCTGTTCACCTCAGACCACCAAGGTCAAAGGCAGCAGTGAGCAGGTGAGTCTTTAAGCTTGATTTAAAAGAACTTAGACTGTCAGCGGACCTGATGTTTTCTGGGAGTTTGTTCCAGATCTGTGGAGCATAGAAGCTAAAAGCTGACTCTCCAAGTTTAGTTCTGGTTCTGGGGACACAGACCAAAAGCCAAATCCAAAATAAACTATTATGCATTAAACTAAGATTAAATAATATTAAAAATATACTTTTTAATAATAATTACATTTATTTCATAATAATGAGAAATGTTTCATAAGAATAAACATGTATTTCATAATACCGTACCGTACCGTCTTCTTCCGCTTATCCGAGGTCGGGTCGCGGGGGCATCAGCCGGAGTAAGGAGGCCCAGACACCCCTCTCCCCGGCCACTTCTTCCAGCTCCTCTGGGGGGATCCCGAGGCGTTCCCAGGCCAGCCGAGAGACATAGTCCCTCCAGCGTGTCCTGGGTCTTCCCCGGGGTCTCCTCCCAGTGGGCTGTGCCCGGAACACCTCACCAGGGAGGCGTCCAGGAGGCATCCTAACCAGATGCCCGAGCCACCTCATCTGGCTCCTCTCGATGCGGAGGAGCCGCGGTTCTACTCTGAGCCCCTCCCGGATGACCGAGCTTCTCACCCTATCTCTAAGGGAGAGCCCGGCCACCCTGCGAAGGAAGCTCATTTCAGCCGCTTGTATCCGCGATCTTGTTCTTTCGGTCACTACCCAAAGCTCATGACCATAGTAGTTCATAATAATGGGAAAAATTTCACAATAATGGATATGTATTTCATAATAATAAATGCTTGTATTTCATAATAATAGACTAATTTATTCATTGAATTATGACCCAAACGGGGCTCCATAGAACATCTCAAACTGAGAATCACTGAAAATTCCTAAATTAACATGAGGGAACTTTTTCTATGGACCAATCAGCTGTAACATTATACCGGCTGCTGGGTAACGTCAGCTCATTTCGTTGAAATGTTACAGAGTAATGTTCTTCTTGAAAAACCTGCATCCTGTCATTTGAATGAATTTTATTTTGGCACTTGAAACTCTCCCTATTGGAGACCAATCACACACATCAACATGGCAACAGTTTTCCCCTACAGAAGCCAGCTCCCCCAGCTGGCCAGCAGTGGGCCCCTCAACAAATCAGTGAGGTGAGGTGTTTATACAACAAATATTATTTATCTGATAGAATATCTGATAAATATCTAATTGTGTTTCCTACACCAGCCCCTTGTGCATGTGGTTATGTCAGCGCCTGATGAATGGTAGTTCCTGTTGCAGGACCATCTGGGGTTCTGAAGATCATGAGTGTCTATCTCAGGCTCTCTTCTTTTATCTTTATGCACCAAATTTTCTCTGGATTCCTTGATTTCTTTAATGAGATTTAATAAAAAGATGAACTTTGTTTTGTTCTTCAAAGAAATATTTGAAGGGATTTGGATGGAGGATATTCATCCTCTGCTCTTCTTTGCTCTTAAAAGACTTTCCTTTTGTACTAAATCATCATTACAGTCACCTGCTGACATCATCTGTTTGAAATAACATTACTTTGTATTTCATCTCCTTTCTAGCACATAATCGCCCTCATATTAATGATTTTTCAGAATGTGTTGGGAGCCTGAAATGCTGAAATAAATGTATATCAACAAATTCAATGAAATTGATGAGTGAAAAAAACAGCTAAATATTGATTATTGGGTTCATATGCCAAAAATGAAATAAAAATCTAAATAAATGTAATTTTTCTGATCTGCAACTGTCCATTCAATTAGAATAGAATGCAGCTGAGACAGGTTCTGCTTTGCTTTTCTGAAAGAAAGATGACTTCAACAATGTCTTAGAAGGAGGAAAGTTGCTCAGGCACTTTGTTCTGGACTGAAATATATCAACAGCAACAGCAAAGATGGAAAACAAGTTTGATAAACATAATGGTCAAAGTCACCATATGATATAAGTTCCAGGGCCATCATTAGGATCACTTTGGGCTTTTACGTGTTTGACCCCACCAACTATGTAATGAAGTGCCACCAAATTAAACAGTGACATTCATGTTTCACCACAAAGTTATCAAAGTATCAAAACATGTTGAGTTCCGTTAACTTGATTGTTTGCTGGACAGGATGTTTGCCTCTGCAGCAGAAAGTGTTTACTGATCTCCATCATGTTTGAGAAGCCGACAAAAAAGAGAAAGGAAAACACTGAGCACTGAGCAAATACGACATCTCCCATTTCATCAGGCGTACGACAGAGGAGTCGATTGTCTGGTTGGACGGGCTTGACCAACATTATACAGCTTCACAAAGTTATTTTGCACATGCATCACCACAGGAATGCTCATCCACCCAACAACTGAATTCAGCTGCCCCATTTGTACAAATCGCAAAATTGGATGGCTGGTACCGAAAATTGTTTTGGTTATTTTATCCGCAGGTCGTTGCGGGCAGCTGTGATCATGTGAAACGCCTTCAGTTTTAAATAAAACATTGTTAACTCACATTCCTTTACCTATAAAATGTATTCAACGTGCTTTTACATCAAATGGTAGACAGCTGAGTCTGGAGGAAGGTTTTATTCTTTTCCAGTGATTCATAGAAAAGAGATTAATCTGCATCGGATGATGGCTGGAATCTGGACATCTGACCTGCTTCATTTTTACCAGGATCAACTACACACATTTGCTGCACGTTACCAGTTTGGACCAGCTGTGGATTACACACAAATCCTACGAACAACAGAACTATAGGCTTCAGCGCTGCTGCTGCTCTCCACTTGTGTACTGGAGCTTCACCTTTCACCTCTCAGCCCTACATCTTCCCTGATAGAGCTCACTGGCCCCCATTAAGAGCGGGGCTATAATAGTCTAATACCCGCATGAGAGTGCACACACACATGCACACGACCCTTTACGAGCCCCAACAAGCAACTAAATGGCTCTGATGGATAGGTGTGTGAGAGCTGCCTCATTTTCTCTCCCAGACCATAACGTACTGCTCGGCCATTTTCAGCAGCCCACTGGTCAAACAGCCGTCTATCTCACCGTCACACCACCATAAATCTGACTCCTTTTTTGGCCAGCCTCTCTCCCTTAACCTCCCCATCTCTCTCTCTCTCTCTCTTCTTTTTTAAATTCACTTGACTTTGTTCTGCTGTAAATTAAAGCAGACCTTAGTAAAGAAGTAGGGAAAAAAAACCTAAAAGAACACTCTGTAATTGGTCCATTGCCTCCGATAGTCCAGTGAAACTGTGTGGGAGTTTAACTTGTTAGTGATATTTCACGTTGTATGGACATCTCCGGAGAAAGTTTTTGGTCAAACGGAGTCTCACTGTGAAGCCTGGGGAAACAGTTACAAATATCGCATTATTACGACATTATTTTCACAACTTTGGTTATTCCTGGCTGCAAAAATAACAATGTTTTTCCAAAGTTAATAGTTGAGATGCTGAAATTCAGATTATTTCAGTTTGTCAGTGATTGTGCTCTTGTATACAGACCACTAAAAACCAAATAACTACAAGTACCAGTGGGGGCGCCAGAACATTTTCATTGCAGTTGCTTAGGGGTTGCTAAACAATTGTATGGAGTTGCTGGACAATTTAATTGCAATACCAATTAAATAGCATAAATATGGATATGTATGTCATTACCAGCCTACTCATTCTAATCAGCACTATCTGAAACTAGCGCGGATGCCATGAAACAGATAATCAATTTGCCAAATGCCAAATCAATTTGAAGTTCGTTATTATAATTTTATAATTTTACCATATAGTCATGCCGCTTTTCACAGCAGTGAGAAATGCACATTAACAGCCCAGACTACAAATCATTTAACAATAACCTGTTCATCACATTTTAACCAGTTAATATTCACATAAGTTCACATCAGAAGAGATCTGGCAGACTTACGCTTCAACAGATAGCCTCCATTTTGATGTCACTTTTCTAACGGCCCGGTTTTTTTTTCCCAGCTGACTTCGCATGACCCCTGCAGGCCAGCTCTTGCGAGACGAGTCTCTCTCTCATCGTTTTTAATCGTCTTCCTTTTATTTTAATTTAAAACAAAAACACATGAAATTAATTTTAAATTAAATTGTCACAATTTTTATTTTATTTAACACAATTAAGATATTTTCATTTTTAATAGTCTCCATTCTTGGGGTTGCTTTGAGGTTGCTAGGCCATATTTTGGGGTTGCTATAGCAACTGCAAGCTACCCCCTAGCGCCGCCCCTGATAATTACTGGAATTGAGATTTTCTCCTCAGAATACATCAGTCATGCTTCTGTGGGAATGAAGGGGTTAAGTAGCATCCTGGTGCCACTAATCCAATGTACTTGTTTAATTGATCATCAGCGAGTGTGAGCACATCTATGAAATCAGAGGTTTGCTGCTAAGGAACATTCAGGTGTGTGTTCACACAATGCCAAGGAGGAAAGACATCAGCAGTGGTCTTAGAGAAGGACTGGTGTCTGGAAGGGTTATAAGGCCATTTCTCAATCATGAGAGTCAGTCTTTCAACAGTAGGAAAAAATATTTGCAAGTGGAAAACATTTAAGTCAACTGCATATTTTTGCAGTGTGCATGCCTGCAGGTTCACCTTAAAGACAGATAACACAATTTAAAAGAAAATGTAAAGAATAAAGACAGCCTGGATGCGTTCTTTTGAAAGGTTTGTTTTGTTTTGTGTGTTAACCCGTCCTTACAAAATGGTCCTTAAAGAAAAGGATTGTTGTGTTGGTCAGACTGGTGCGTAAATGTGTGTTTCAAACACTCATCAAGAGGTCACGTCAAGTAAGAACGGTTATTTTTTATTTAAATTTCAGCCAGACCTCTGTATGTCCCCGTGTGTGTGCTTTTCTGATAATTGGCATTTCAATATTGCAGGGCTGGTGTGTTGATCACGCAGATAATAACAGTGACGTAATGTGTTTTGTCAAGACTAGAGAGTAAAAAATGTGGTTAATTAGCCAGACACCTCATTTAGGGCTTTAGGTTACAAAGAGTTTCCATGGGCAGCGTTGCTTTCTGCTTTTGCATTGATTAACCTAATTCAGCACAGGAGCAAACTAACAAAGCCCTTTTTTCTGTCCGTCTCATGACCCTCACCTGCAGGTCGGAGCAGTTTTTCAAAAGCATCCTTACTGAATTCGTCAAAGCTTCTGTCATTAAAATAATTGCTATGAATCCACCTTTACAACTGCCTTGATGTCCATAAATGCAATTTCGGCTTACTTTGACTTTCATTAACAATATATTTTTTATCATTAAAAAAAAAAAATCATCAATTAAATGTGTACTAATTGCTAATCTATTTAGTAGCAACGGCGGCTTATATAATATTGAAACTACAGGTAACACTTTCCGTGTGAGCGAGTCTTCCTGCAGTCGTGTAATTCATCAGTGAAAAACTGTTTGTTCGTCAACCTGTCCTCTGACAGTTCTATTTAGTTTAATTTATCTATGATTTACCAGTGCTGGTGATTCTGTAATTACATTGTCAAAGTGAGGAAAAAGACAGGCACCAGTATGGGAGTTAAAAAATGCATATGAGTACATTTATCATTCAGCATGTCTGTAACTTCAAATGAAATAATCCCTCAGGGCTGGATTAGTTTTTTTTTCCTTTTACACACGCAGTTTAATATAAAAAGGATAAACGATGAACTGTCTTTTTATCCCAAGACCAAACTGTGCATCTCAATTAATAACAAAAAAATTGCAATAATTTATAAGAATAAATTAATTATTGTACTTTGAGCAAATTATTTCAAACACAGCAGTTGGAGGTGAAACATTCCCTCAACAATCCATCAATGATCTGATGAGATCTTTCTGTTTTTATTTGTGGGTGAACAGAAACACAGCTTGCGTAAACTGTAAATGTAAATCCAACACATTCTCTGACATAACAACTACAGAGGTGATCTTTTCTCATCGACGACTACGGGTAACTTCCACATCTCATCAATATGCAAATATCTGGCACAGTATTTCAACTATAACAGAAACTGGAGTAAACCCACGCATGCCCACGTGCACACGCCCCCCAGGAAGGCCCCTGCTGAGTTGTGAACCAGGAGCCTTCTTGCTGTGAGGCAGCAGCGTGAACCACCGAGCCGCCATGCTGCCTGCAGAAATCATAGAGCAAACACTCAAAAATATTCTGCTTATTTTTTGTCTGCTCCATACCCACAAAAATGACAAACTGTAAAATGAATTTCAATGGCAGTTGATGTTGTAATGTAATTATGGTCTCTGGGCTGCAGACTGATGAAACAGCCGTAAGCCAACTGGGATCTTGTTTTTCTTTTTTAAATATTACACTACGTAGCCATAGTAAAGTTAGCTGAATTCTGTATTGAGATCTCTGCTACTCTGATTAAACATAAAGACGTTTTCTTTTTTTGGGGTCACCCTATTTCAAATCTTTGGTGATCTTTTTTTTTTTTTCCTTTCTTTCAGCTTAAGCACACGCCGCCCTGTTTCTTCTCCTTTGGAGAACAGTTTTTTTTAAAAAAATGCCTCAGTACTGCAAGAAACGCCAGTACACAGACAAATTACATTTTTGAAGTTTTTCAAGGATAAAAGATAACTTAAGGCCAATGGCTGGCAAACCGATCTTAGTCCAGGAGTTTCTAAATTATCTTACACTATTCAGTCAAACTGAATGACACATTTCAGCTTTTCTTTTCTCCACATAATTTCTTTTAGCGTCATCCTTCATCTCAGTCCAACTGGAATCCTCAACTATGATTTCTCTTCAGCTGGCATTTGCAATAAAATTTCCGTTCTCTTCAGTCTAAGCCTCTCTGGATATGTGAGCATCTGCTAAAGATCTGAAATGTACAACTCGGGCTCAAACTGAAGTGCACACGCAGCCTGTGATACAGCTCGGGTTTAGCCATGTGTGTTGTTTAACAACTTTGCAGGATTAGAGGCGGATGCCTATGAATGGCACTTAGCCATAAGCATCCAATGTGATTACATTTAATTAACAACTCCTTCATCCCGCTTGATTACTGACCAGACTCTAACAAAGATAGGGAGATACTGTCATCCATCCCCAGGTGTGAACATAGTACAGTAAATGCATGCAGAGATTAGCCATGTCCAATGATGTGTTTGTGAGTGGAAGCAGGCTTCTGTGTTGTAGTTTTAAGCATCTCCACTCAGACTTAGCAGTTTATTAGAATCACATAATAGAAATGTGATTGGAAGTGATTTTTTTTTTTGTCGCCTCCATCTCCGTCCCTTAACATGTTCAGCACAGTCACGTGACACAGAGATCATAATACAGCAGAAGTCAACGTTCCCCACTGTAAAAACAGGCTTCACCATATTTTGTCAAAAATCTATTAGAAATATGCAATGAATCTTTGACTGTGCACTCCTTGAATTTAACTCTTAAGTAAGAAGATTGCTTTTCTTTTCAGCAGTTGGCCCGTAATACCTAAATGTTATGATTCAGCATTAGAAGAGATCAGACTTTGAGAAGACTAATAGAGACAACACAGTGAATCTAGAACCACGCAGGCTGCAGATCAGTACATTTAATGATGAAGAACAAAGATATTCAAATGTCATTAAGAAATGGGCTCCTTTGATAAGGTTATCGTATGGGGACAAAAAAGAGAAAAAAATACCATCAACAGCAAAGGTAATATCTGTGAAACTAATAAAATGATCAGGCACAACTAGTAGCATTTTAAGATTTTACTATTCAAGTCCTTTTATTTTCTATCGTACTGGATAGTTGCTGTTTTTATTTTTGTTTTCTTCTTCTTAAAGCATCTGTAACGTATCAAGATCATCATGTAGGGTTATATGAAATCTGAATCTACAAAGTATGTGGCAGCTGTCAAATACTCGCAGGTAAATACAGAATAGACAGCCGTGCACTCTTCACGTCCACAGACCTTTATTATAAATTCTACCCAGGAAATTTGTCTGAAGTAGTGATTTAATGGTACAATGAGACATGCAGACTGTGGATTTTGCTGCTGTAAAGGAATAAGACTTCGATACGCATCCAATTGTGTTTCCATCACTTCAGGAGAGACAAGAATGGCAGATATTTAGTTCCAAACTGATTTTTTTTTTTTCGGATTTTCATATTAAAGTAAAATATTATGTTAGTCTTGCTGGTGAGACATGTCTACACAATGTGTTAGTGTAATCATGAGGAGGGTAAATATACACCCTAAACACCAGACTAATACTGTGTTTGGCCTCCAATAGTCCATTTTCAGAAAGCGATTCCAGTACTTGTCCGGTGCCGAATTCAGAGCCAGTTCTTGAACCAGTCAAAACCAAGGCACCAGTCTGGAGCCTGGAAAACTGGTGCTTCTCCAACTAAAAGACTAAGCTGGGCCATGATGCAAAAATCAGTTACTCCAGAAGCAACCAAGCCATTGAGAGCGCCATTGTTAAGCCACGTATGTGTCTAGAGGAGAAGGAACTAACGTAGAGGGGACATCAGAATCAGGTGGCTGTGGTCCGTAGAGGAGTCTCTTTGAACTGTGGTCATTGACTGAAGTGCCAAATAAATTTAATGGTGTAACGAGATGCCAACCAGTTTAAATAACACATTTCCACAGCTAAGCCATCAGTCAACTGTAAAATAAATAAATAAATAAAACAACATAAATGAATAAGAGAGACACAAAAAAGCTTTAGGTGCGGCCAGCTGCTCTGTTAAGAGAGAAAACACAGGTAAGATCATAACACAGGAAGGTCTTGGATACAATGGAAGACAACTGAAGTGGATGGTTGCAGAATCCAGAATCCCTGGTGGAGAGAAAATAAAAGCTTTCACAACATGAACAGAAGTGGAGAACAGTCTGGACAAGGTAGACGAGTCATTGTCAAAGTATGCAACCAACAAACTGGATTTCACAGGAATTTAAGCTTTATCTGTCTTAAAGGTTGCAAAGTTTTGTTTGTTTGATAGTTGGTTCAACATGTTATTTGACACTAATGATGATGATGAAGATGATGTGATGAAATGAGCTTCGATAGCTGCAGAGAAACTTGTCACCAGAAGAGGGAGCTCTGGCTATACATTCACTTCAGCGCCTGAAAGAGTGGATATGTGTTTCTGTGTGTGCGTATGCGCGTGTGCTTTTATGTGTGAGGGACAGAGAAAGAGAATGTAAATTTCAACATGCTGTGTTGTGTGTGTGTGAAGGGGGAGGGAGAGCATGGAACCAGTCCAGCACAGTAATACCTTTACTTTGTCCGATTCTCCCTGCTGCCCGGGGGGAAGAGAGACTGAGAGGGGGGTGTTGCTTTATATTCGCCATCAGCTGGTTTCCATGACAATAATAACCCTAACCCCCCTCCACCCCTGCTTGCTTTGCTCCTTGTGTGTCCTGTGTGAGTACATTTGTGTGTCTGCATTGTTTTAATTAGCTCAAATGTAAAGCTGGCCCATTCCAACCTAATTAAAATGTCACACTGGAGAGCGTAAGGTTGAAAATTAATTTGTGAAAAGTATAATGCAATTTTTAAAAAGGTTTAGCATTTGGTGCTCAGGTTAAACAGGTGAAGTGAGAATTTAAAAAAGAAATTATATTTGACATGCAGATCCACGACATATTTGATTCTGGCCTGCTCAAAGTAAGAGTATATACAAGTGGTAACCCTTTCTCTTCTGAATCATTAAAAACATTGCAATACTTTACAATTTAAATGCAGTTATTTCCTTTTCAAGGACATGCTTAGTTATGTCCATTTTCTTTTTCTCCGTATTCATATTTTGGAACTTACTCCATAAATGATGACAAACTCAAACTGTGTTCATTTTTCTTGACAGAATAAAAAAAAATCACCAAAAACCTAAGAACTGCTGAACATGTTAAGCATGAGTTTAAGTTTTCAACTGCAAAATGTAGCTGGAGTGACCACATGGAAAGATGAACAAAGGTAAAGTTTCAGGTTTATTCAATGCATTTCTGTTTTGAAGTCATGATATAGCAGTGCGCTCTTTGCTCTTTGATGATAAAACTCAGTGATGATCATGAAAAAAAACAGTGAGTTTTCATGTGGTGTTCCTGAATTTAGTTCCTTATGAAAAGGACGTACAGTAGAAAACTCAAAGCACCACTGGGTGCTGTGGCCTCTTCTTTTTTATCGACTGGCATGAATGAGATGGGTGAAACCCCAAAATCTGCAGTTTGTAAAATGTAGAAAGCCACGTGTCTACATAAATAACACTTGACACATGGCATCCTAACATTTTGTTGTTTTGTTGCCTTCTGTAAAGTCACGTGTCTGCCCCCTGGGTGGGTTGTTAGCCCACCGCAGAGATAACAAAGTGAGACAGTGATTCATGCTCACACTCACATGCACAGCCAGTTTCGAATCTAGGATTAACATCCGTGTGGACTTTCCTTTGAAGAAAACCTGGAGAAAATCCACATAGGCGCAGGGAGAACATGCAAATGTAATTCCCATCTGTGCTGGTTATCAAATGAGGGAGTCAGACCCTCATATATGCAGAGACTGTGGTTTAGGGAGGAGGTCTGGGTGGGAGACGACTCCTGCTCCCATCTAAAAGCTGAAGGCTGCTCTAAAAACAGATAATAAATAGCATTATGATTTAAAAAAGATGAAGAAAAAGCTGTTTTAATCATCTGCTATTTTATGTTGTATTCAATGATTATACTTTGTTAATATCATATTCATTTCTAGATTCAATCTTCATAATATGCACAGTCAACATTTTCATGAATAATGATAATCATGTTTTAACACAGTTTAATTACTTTTCTCAGATAAAATAGTTGGTTTTTCTTTTTCTGAAAATAGTTTTTTTCAGGGATGCATTAAAAAAAATCTGAAAAAACAATCAGGTGCCATGTCGACATCCATTTCTTTACTTACTTGCCATTGATTATTATTGATTCCGGCTGCGGCTGATTTATATAGTACATCATATTGTAGTTTTTTTTTCTGTCTCATTTATTCTTACTCTTAAATCTGACTAAAATTTCTGAGCTGCCAGGAGTCAAAACGTTATCACTAACTTCCAAGCTAAGATACATGAATACTGGTGAGAGGTTATTCTTTTTCGTGCTCCATCAACATGAACATGAACGTCCTCACAGATGTGACATCAGACCGCTGTGTCGGTGAGCTGATGTGTTTTACTGACTGGAGTGGGCTCCTCATCCTCCTCTGTGGTGGACTGAGCCACACGCTAAAAAAATACGGCGAGATCTCCTCGTCAGAACTGTGCTAAATGTGAATTCGGCCTCTGAAAAAAGTCTCCTACTGCTTATACTGAATATCAGACGGCAACCAGTCTTCCCGTCCTGGCTGATTGAAGCGGCATGTGCATCGTCCTGCGCGCCTGATAAGCCACCAGAAAAAAAGAAGCATCTGGATGCAGCCTCCTATACGCACATGCACAATGAACAAACATCCAAGAAGAGAAGGGGATGCGTTAGAAGTGCTGCGAACCCACACTTTCACACAGCAACAACACACACACACACACGTGCACGAATCAAGCAGGTCTTGCAGCACATCACAGGGTCAGCGGCACACATCGGCATGGATTATCACACTGTCACACTCCTCCTCACGCCTTCGGATAACAAGCTGCAGACATCCACTGGGGGAGGGAGGGGATGTTGGGGGGGGGCAGAGGGGAAAAGAAAGACAGGAAGAAGACACAAACAACACAGACGCTGCTTTATGGGTTTCTTTAGTGTGCTGCTCACAGTCCAGGCTACATTTTTGTTCTGTTTTTAAATGTGTGTGTCCGAACATCAGCGTGCAACATGGCGCCTCGTAGCTTTAGTATATCTTTCATCATGCTGGTGCTTCCACACTTTGTGACAGTGAAGGGGGAAAAAATCTGAAGCGTATTATAGTCTGTCCTGCTGATCCTGAACAGGCTCCACTGCATGAATATTACATAGAGCACACATTCAGTTTTTTACCGCTAATGTAGAGCGATGTGGGCAATATTCAACACCGTCTGTCAAAGGGGATTCAACACACTTTGCTAACCTGTTGATAACCTCCTCCTCCTCCCTTTATCATCTAAATAATAGTGTTGCCAGATGTGGATCCGTCTCTAATATGGACCAAAGGGGCCATGCAGCAGCAGCACCTGACATGAATAATGAATGTAGAACAGTTTACAAGCAGGATTACAATGATGCTCTGAGCAACAGTAGAATACGCTCCATCATCTGTGAAAGAAATTTAAAACAAAAGGTGTGCCGACAGAGAACAGAGGCATCACTTGAGGCTGTCAGTCAGTCGACTTTACTGTTGTTTTCAGGTTCTCTCAGTTTTGTTATTTTGCTGTATTTTGCATGATTTAGTTAGTCGACTCTTTTTTGTTGTTGATGCTATACATCAGATTGAAAAGCTACTTCCCACTTTACAGTATTTTTTTATAACATAACTAAAAGAGCAAATATTAGCATCAGATAGGCTTTAACTGTAGGTGTAGAGAGATACGCAAAGTGCATGTGAAGAGTTAACTCAGTGCACTTTAAATTCAATTTATTTCTATGGCCTCAATTTACCACAAACATAATCCTGAGGCACTTACAGATAAAGTAAACTGGTTCAAAGCAGTCCAATTAAATACAGCATAATTCAGTGCAATTTTAATGCAAATAAACCTACTTACAATTAGTGAGGAACAGCCCGGCTCAGGAATCTAACAGAGCACATCAAACTGCCACTTAAACCCGATCTCCCATCATCCTGAGCATACACGAGGCAGCAGTGGAAAGGAGCAAGTCCCTATAAGCAAGAAGAAATAGCAGAACCAGGGTCAGGAAGGATGGCTACCTGCTTGCACTGGTTGGAGGGAAGAGAAGAGTGACGAGTGAAGAGACACAAAAACATCATTAAAACTAAAGAGAGATGAGTGAGGAAAGTGCATTATGGAAGGTCTCCCAGTGACCTGGGCCTACAGCAGTTTAACTAAAGGGGTGGTTCAGGGTCACCTGAGCCAGCCCCAACTATAAACCGTATCAAAACAGAAGATTTTTAGTCTAATCTTAAAAGTAGAAAGGGTGTCTGCAAATCAGTAGCTGGTTCCACAAGAGAGGAGCCTGACAACTAAATGCTCTGCTTCCCAGTCTACTTTTGGGAACTCTAGGAAGCACCAGTAAGCCAGCAGTCTGAAAGCCAAGCGCTGTGTTGGAATAACACAGAACTATGAATTCCTTTAGATAAGAAGGAGCCAGGATTTCAGGGGCTTTACAGGCGGGATAAAGAATTTAAAAATTTATCCTGGATTTCTCTAGGAAGTCAAAGAAGGGAAGATTGGAGAAATGTGATCTTCCCTGCTAATCCTAGGACACCCTACTAATAGGACATTGCAGTTGTGCAGTCTGAAAGTGACAAATGGATTGACTCATTTTTCAGTGTCATTGTTCGACAGGTTGTTCTTTAATGAGGTCTGAGATATGAACTGCTGCCTGCAGTACTGTAGCATTATTTGATTGGCTCATTTAACCTGAAGAACAAAGAAAAAGGTGCCTAACAGTAATCAAAACTCGTTAAGTCTTAGCAGCTGCAGAGAAGCAAACTGCCAGTATGAAGTCTTGCTTTCCCACAGCAAATTCTGGGTTTCAGTGTTGCAGAGCAGCTGCTTGGAATTGGCTTGAAGTGATATATTGTACAACCCCTCCTCTAAAAAAGTTGGGACATCATGTAAAAAATGAATACAAACAGAATGCAATGACGTGCACATCTCATAAACTTACATCTTATGGAAAACATAACTGTTTAAACTGGAGAAATGTGCTATCTATAACAAAAAAGGTAACTCTGTGCCGGATGGCAGCATGTTAAGGGCAGGATGATGATGCACCAGAGCACACACTGATGAAAAACAGTCCATAAATGTCTGGGAAATGAGGAGACCAGTCTTTTTATTATGATGCACAAGTGTTTTCAGTTGGTGACAGGTCTGGGCTACCGGAAGGCCTGTTCAGCACCTTCTACAAGAAGCCAAGCTTTTGTAATGGATGAAGTACGATCAGAAAGATGCAAACCCTTCCGTGAAAGAGACGTTGTCTGGATGGGAGCGTGTGTTGCTCGAAGTTGATGTTTGCCTCCCAGATGTACGAGCTACCCATTACATCGGCACTTATGGAACCCAATACCATCAGAGATGCAGGCTTTTGAATGGAGTGGCGATTAAAAAGCCAGATCGTCCCTCTCCTCTTAATCCCCAGAACATGGTGTCCAATTTGGTTTTGTCTGTCCACAGTTTTCCACTTTTCCTCAGTCCCCTTTTAAAAGTGCTCCGGCTCAGAGTAGACGGCATTGTTTCTGGATCATGTTCACATCATGACCTCTTTGAGGATGGCTCAGTGAACTCTGTTCTTCAACAGTGGTCCTAAGATTTCTATTGCAGAATCATTCCTGTTTTAGTGTTTAATATGTTTATTTAGGTTTAGACAGAAGTGTACAAAAAACAACCATAACATCATACTGAGATGAGAAAAAGGAGAAAAAGAATATGTATGTACACAAATATACTTATACCTATGTATGTATATGTCCATAGAAAAAAGGAGAAAACAAAACATCCACCCCATGCAAGAACAGTCCTTGTCCTCACTGTCACATTAAAAAAAAGTCTGTAAAACAGGGATACTCAAATAGATGAACCTGCGGGCCACATTACACAAGTGTCAAGGGCCCAGGGGCCACTTAATAAAATTACAACAATAATGATACTTGATAACTTCTCTCTTTGATTTGCTTTATTTTCACAAAATGTATCAAAGAACAATTTCCATGCACACAATATGGAAATAAATAGGCTGTATTTGTTGCATTTCCTCGCACATTCAACACAAAACACAAACAACTGTATCCATAACTGCACAAACTATAGCACATGTAACATGAGTAGCTCCCTGCCTGTCTGTCTGCCTGAAGAGACAACCCAGTCTCAGATGAATTTTATAAAATAAAATTAGTAGTTATATGGCTGACTGAGTAAAAATAAAAAATAAAACAATCTATCTGAAAATAGCTATAACTGAAGGAGTATGACAGTCAAATGAATGGCAGTTGAGTTTTTTTAAAAAAAAAAATCTGTCTGTTTAGCTACTGGAAGGTTATTTCAGGGAATAGGGATACACAGAGTACATTCATTTGGATTGCATGACTTGGTCCACTTTAAACATAAACGTTTTTTCCCACCATAAAAAAGTAAGGAACAGTTAAAATAAGAGCTAACAAATAAAATATGTGGTATGTTTTCTCTCTGAGACCAAAACATACTCTCTGCTCATGCCTTTGGCCCTGGTGGAGACAGTAAATCTAGTGAGATGGGTGGCATGTCTTATCCTTTGCAAGCTTACTGAAGTCGGGTGTATGTGCAGTAAGTGCGATGTGCATGCAATGATTGAGGTGCGCGTCTGTCAGCCTGTTGCGCTTCTGATTCTTAATCAGATTCATCGTGGAAAACCCTGACTCACAAATATAGGTTGATCCAAACATTGTCAAAAGGTAAATAGCAAGACTCCTGCTGGTCTTATATGGCTGTGCAGAACGAGTCCAAAACACCTGCAGTTCTTCATCCTTGAACTTGTCTTTCAGCAGCTCATCTGTTTGAAGCTGCGTCATTTCCAGCTGGAACGTACCCTCGTCGATACCGGCAGCAGAGCCTTTGCTTCGGCTGGGCACGGTCCGGTTGCACTGACGCTGAATGGGTCGTGCAGAAACCGGAGCACTTCACTCGGGAGTTTGAAATACTCAAAACGGGCCTTAAAGTTATCTCTCAAGCACTTCAGCAGTTGTTCCATTTCGGATAATGAAACAGCATTTTTAGCAGGGTCCAGGGGGACATCGCGCAGAGTGGGGAAGTGTAACTTTCTCCCTTTTAGATCGGACAGAAACACATCCAAATTAACTTGAAATGCACGCACTTTGTGGATTAGCTCTCCCACACTCGCACCTCCACCCTGCAGCTGCAGATTAAGCATGTTAAGGTGACTTGTGATATCGCACAGAAATGCAAGGTGGGATGTGAACTCTGGATCTCGCATAAACAACAACAACTCCTGTGATTTGGCAGATTTCTGACCGGAGAGAAAGTTAGTTACCTCGATACGCAGTGCAAAGAATCTCTCCAGCACACGCCCCCTGCTCAACCACCTCACGTCGTTGTGCTGGAGGAGGTCAGTGTATTCAGCATCCTGCTTCCTTGAGCAACATTTTAAAAAGCCGGTGCTGCAAACTTGAAGTTGAACGGATATGGTTCACTGTTTTAATCACCGTGTCCATGGTTTCTTTCATCCTGCCAGACAGCTTTGCACACAAAACAGTCTGATGAAGGATGCAATGAAGTGAGTGGACAGTGGGGTAGTCCTTTCTTAGACGCGACGCAAAGCCCCTGTCCTTTCCAATCATGGATGCCCCCCCGTCGGTAACAACAAGGTTGATTTACCGAGGTCCAATGAATGTTCAGTGAAAAAACTTCTTTACAGCTACATAAATCCCTCTCCAGTTGTGTTAGTTTTCCAGGGGCAAAAGACATAGTAACTCCTCTTTGAACACATGTCCATCAAAGTACCTGACAAAAACTGATAGTTGAGCTGTATCCGTTTGGTCAGTTGACTCGTCCACTGCAATAGACATGCATTCTACCTCCGCTGATTTCAGATGTGACATCAAAGATGAAAAGCTGTCCTCATATAAATGTTCAACTCTGCGCATCACGGTTGAGTCTGATAGCTGGACGGTTTTCACTCGGTTTATGATCTCCTCTTTCTGTTTCTCCCCAGCATACAATTCTTCCACCATGGCTATTGTGCAGCGCTTCACCAGTTCAGCATCCAAAAATGGCTTGCAATGTTTAACAAGTTCCCAAGACACCCGTAGTGAGGCTGCAGTGGCCTTTTGTGTTAGCGTTGCAGCTGTTTTTATCAGGGCTGTGGAGGCAGCGTATGATTTTTTCAGTTGAGCAATCTTTTCTTCTCTGGCTTTGCTTCCAGGTGGAAAGTCGGCGTGGAATCGTTCATGTTTACTTTCATAATGCCGCTTTATATTTTCGAGTTTAACAACCGACACTGTTTGCACGCAAATTAAACATAGTGGTGTTCCATTTGCATGACATGGCAAAATAAAAGCAAAATCATCGGTCCATTTTGGGTTAAAGTGCCGGTTCTCAGCATCAACCTTACGGCGCTTGTTGAGGCTCATGTTGCTGCTGCTCTGGGTGGAGTCAGACAAGTGAGTCCGTGATGTCTTGACATACCTCACCATGGTTCCGCTGTGTTGAGTTATTTTTATTAAGTAATAGTACTACTGTAATATTATTATATTAGTAGTATTACTTATTATAAGTAATACTACTAATAATATTATATTAGTAGTATTACTTATAATAATGTAATTGACGATAACTTCATTTAGACCTCTTTTTTTTTTTTTTTAATGATTTTTTTTTTTTTTCATGGACTGATTGGTGGGCCAGTCAAAATGGGCCCGCGGGCCGGAAGTGGCCCGCGGGCCGGAGTTTGAGTATCACTGCTGTAAAACACAAATATATACCTACAGCTGAGGAACTAATTAGAGAGAAAAAGAAAAACAACAGAAAATCATTTGCCAACCCCCTCCCAGTACTGCTGTAATTTGGGGCATAGCCAAAACATATGGATTAAAGTGGCTTCCTCCAGTTTACATTTGTCACATATTGGATCAATATGAGCATACATTTTTGCCAGTTTGGCTTTATGAATATGAGCTCGGTGTACCACCTTGAACTGAATAAGAGAGTGTCTTGCGCAGATTGAAGATAAATTAATTCTCTTCAAGATTTTCATCCAGTCTGCTTCACTGATATCAATTTTAAGGTCTTGCTCCCAAGTCTCTTTAACAGCAACCATGGAAAGAGATTTTAAACCAGAAATTAGACATAACATTCTAGAAAGAGCTTTTTTTTTTTTTTTTGTCGGGTTAAATGATATCACCTCGTCAATGATGTTACAGGGAGGTTTGTCAGGGAACCCCGGGATGGAAGCTAAAACAAAGTGCCTTACTTGTAGGTATCTGAAAAAATGGGAGGGTGGTAAGTTGTATTTAACAGACACTTGTTCAAAAGAAGCAAATGAGTTTTTGATGTAGAGGTCTTTAAACATTTTTAGCCACTGTCTTTGCGATACATGGAATGTGGCATCTAGTGTGGAAGGAGAGAAAAGGGTGTTTGATGCTATTGGGCTGGAGAGACTCATACCTTGGAGATCAAAATATTTTCTAAATTGTATGTAAACTTTAACAGAATTATGGACAACGGGATTATTAAATGTTATGTTTGAAGGTAGTGGAACTGCACCAATTACAGCGTGTAGGGACAGGGGGCTACAGGAAAGCTTCTCCATCTCCACCCATTTTGGTACACTATTACCAGAATAGAAATCCACCCAAAAGGACAAGCCACAAAGATTAGCAGCCCAGTAGTAATACAGTGATTTACCAGTTTACCATGCACAAAGTACTTTGTCAGGTTCTGGCTAACTCCGATTCCAAGGAGGAAGACATGCAGTTGTCCAGTGAAGCAGAAACTGACATTAGTAGTGACGGCGAGTCCGCGCGCCATAATCCACAATCAGTACATTGTATATTGGATGCTTCACCTCAGTGTGGCCGAGGTGGAAGCATTCTGCGATCGTCAAGCAGGTTGAGGTGTCAGGGGGGCTCATAACACTGCAAATATGGAAAAATGTTGCGGGGGTGAAAACAACCGCGGTTGTCCTGGCAACAGGGAGAAGCCGTGAGAAAAAACAGCATTAATAGCGCACCGGAAATCATAGTGATGATGATGATGATGATGATGATGATGGTGGTGGTGGCTGAGAGTTCCTGAGAGAAGAGGAAGAATATTGAAAGTGGAGTCTAAATTTTGATGATCCTGTTGGTTTTTGTGGAGAAGATCTGACAAATTCAGAGCCCATTGATTTCATCCCTTTTCCAGATGATGAATTCTGGAGCTTCATCACCAATCAAACAAACAAATATGGACACCAGTTCTTTGAAAGGGAAATATTGAAACCAAACTCCAGATTTCATGACTTTATGATGTGATTGTCCCTGAAATAAAAGCTTTCATTGTGCATGGAGAAAAATCTGAAATTGAGGACTACTGGGCAGGTTTGGGCAGGTGATGTCACAATAATCAAATTAGATGACAAATCTACTTCCATTCCAAATTTTGGTTCATACTGAAGATATTTCTCATTCACAGTATGCCTTTATCTCACAATCTAACAATTCTGTCTGAAAAAAAAACTTTCAATCCCCTTTGTTCAAGACGATCGCGACATTCCTCCATTTATCATCAGATCTGCTCCATGTGTTCACTGTCCTGCTGTTCTCTAGCTGGTTACTGCAGTGCGGCTCCATCTAGTGGCACAGATGTGTAATGACAACAGAAAGTCTGTTCCTTGATTACAAAACAAAGCCATTTCTGGGTCACGTAAACCAGACAATAAAATATCAAAAACAAATTCAGTCCCGTGGCCTGTTTGCTAAAATTTAAATATAAAAAAAACTGGCTTTTTTTGTGTTAGATTATAAAACGGGGAAAAAAAAGTCACTTTTTAATTTTTTTAAATATTTGATTGATAATTGAAAATGGAAAAAATCAAATGATTCACAGATAATTACAGATTGATAAAGTTACAGAACTTTAACATGGACATTTTCATTTTAAAGTTCTCCCAGGGGACGATTCAACAGAAACAAGGTTATTTGTAACAACTGCCAAGTTGAACTCCCCGTTAAAAGTTTCTGCTGTTACCTCAGAAATTACCTGTTTTAATGTTCTGATTGTGGCCTCCAGATGGCTAGAATTTTGTTGGTAGACTTTTTTTTATTTTTCATAAAAAAAACAGGATGACATTAATGCCCTGGCAGTGGCAATAAGCTTTATTTTATTTGACATTTTTTAAGATGAGATTTACACTAAATATGTGTTACTGGCAAGTGCTGATGTTACAAGTGTTTGAACAACAAATGTTATGGCACTTTAGTTCATATGGGAGCAGAACATTTAAATAAAAGTAACCTTTACACTACTTTTGAATTCATTATTTGATTTTTCGTATACAATACTCAGAGAAATCATGCGATTAATCGCGATTAAAAATGTTAATCGTCGCCCAGCCCTAAAATAAACAAAAAAAATATTTTTACACAGACAATTCCTATAAGCTACCCGAAAGTCCCAGATAGTCGATGTGCTCCCAGTAAACACGCTCTAGTCATCTGTGGTTTAACTGAGGCCAAAGCACGCTTTTTATACAAGAGTTAATTCGAGAGGTAGAGCCGTTTGTGCACGTCCACATGTGACCAGGTGGACGCACATTGATACCATTTGGACGCGTTCTTGTACGCGCTGACATGCGGGTTGCTGGTAGCGGGTGGTCTGACCGATCGCAAGATACAGAGTTTGTGGAAAGGGCAAAAGACAAGCCCAATGTCACACCTACAAAGTGAGTAAGGGAGTCGGCATAACGAGTAGCGGCTTTAGGGAGCGGAAGACTGCATTAGCAGTTAGCGGAGGTTCCTAAACCTGCAATTTGCGGGTAGCAGCTTGTCAGTAGCGGGTAGCAGGAAGTGTACGATCGGGGCCCTTTGTTTCTAAGATTCTGTTTTTCAACTCTGACCTGTTGCTAATGAACCTTATTAGTTGGACAAAATTTGTCAGTCAGTACATGTTTTGTTGAAAATGACTAGATCCGTATTTAATCAGTTCCGAGTTTGGCAACTGTTTTGTTTTAAAGCAGAACTAATTTTGATATGAAAAAATCCTGGCAGTTTGTATCGTATCTGGCTAATTGTTTGTTAGATTAAAATCATATCTAACAGTATTATACAAGCAAGGAATTTGGCTTCAGCTAACTTGGGTTCAGTGCACAAAGGATCAACTTCACTCGCTGTATTGCATGTATGACATTTTTTTCAGGGTAAACTTAAGGAGAATGATTCCAATTTGCAGCTCTCTGTCCAGCTGTGCTCAGCGATGCTTTGAGAGGTCAGCATGTTTTAAACTCTGTTTGGATTTTGACTGCATTTACATGTAAAATGATAATATGTTGGCACATGCACCTCAAAGCAGAAACATCTGATGAATATGCAGGGCAAACAGGTGTAATGGAGGAAGAGTGGCTCCTCCCACTGCTCTGATCAGTCCTGTCGATGGAAAGCAGCTACAGCTTGTGCAGGAAGTTGGTAAACTGTCAATAGTGAGGAGTCTGCAGAGCACCCAGCTTGCTCCCATACGCAAATGGAGAGGTGGAAGCGAGGGAGCTGAGACACTTCCAGCCCTTTACTGAAGTCAGACGTTATATAACACAGCTTTAGTCTGTAGCAATGTAAATGGTATTATTTTATTTCTTGATGAAAAAGCGTTTATTCAAATTAATCAGCCTCAGTTTCAATATATCGATAAATTAATTTATTTTACATTTCGTTCGTCAGGATAGGAGTATATTACATGTGTCAGACAGCCACTGTTACCATGATAAGAAAAATTAAGTTATGTTATGCTTTTTCAGATAGCTAAATTTAAATTCAACAGTCAAGGAGCAGCACTTGATATGTTAACCTTCTGCTGGATACAGTCTTGTTTTATGTGCTGTAGTTCAGCATACTGAAACTGAAATTTAGCAGCGGCCAAATTTAAATGGACTAAAAGGGTTAGCTGTTCAGGAACAAAATCCCTCAGTACACACTTAGGGCCTGATTTACTAAGATCCTAAATAAAGAGTACTAAATTGCGTGTGCACTGAAAAAGTTTGCGCGTGCTGTTGTTGTGTGTTTTGCGGGTGATCAACTAAGAATGCTCGCGCAATTGATAACGGGTGCAAACCGCAGTATTTAAATGAGGTGTTGCGTGTCTTAAGGTTTGCGCCATGGAGAGTCTGGATGGAAAGCAGGATAGACGCAAGCGCAAAATGAAATTTGACGAGTTGGAGTTAGAGATATTAGTGGAAGAGGCAAATAAACACATTCATGAACTAAAGCAAAGAAATTTAAACATTACCAAAAGAAACGCAATATGGGAGAAAATCTGCGATAGAATAAATGCAGTTGGTAAGACAAAAAGAACGGCAGATGAGGTTAAAAGAAGGTGGCAAGATATAAGGCGAGGAACTAAAGAAAAAGTGGCCTTTAATAAAACTTCGGCAAACAAGATGGGTGGTTAAGTGGCCGTTGAGAAGTTCCAGCCTCCATAACTGCGGAGCGCTATCATGACGGAGATGCGTCTCTGCGCGCAGCTGTGGCATCAATGAGTGGAGCTGTGGCTGGAGCCGACTCGTCCTCACACTACTCATTCGTAAAAGAAGTATATGTTTTTTCATAAAATCCATCCATCCATCCATCCATCCATCCATCCATTAGCTTCCGCTTATCCGAAGTCGGGTCGCTGGGGCAGCAGCTTCAGAGGTCCAGATCCCCCGGCCGCTTCCACCAGCTCCTCTGGGAGAATCCCGAGGCGTTTTTCATAAAATGATGTGGAAATAACCCATTTTATTACAACTGAAATTGTGCTTGGGAGGAGTATTTTCACCGGACATTTTGACCGGAGAGATTATAAAATCCCGGACTTCCGCATATTTTACCAGACAAAGTCCAGCAATTACCAGACAACGGAAACCCTGGTGCCTCCTGTGGCAACCTTTTGCTGAATAATACTCGATTTAACATTCAAATAAAATATTTCTCCTTTTGCATGTGCAAACAAATTTACACGAGTCCGAAAGACTCTCTCTCTGCGTATTCTTTGATTTTGGCGATGTCACCTCCTTGCCACAATCACAGCAGCCATCGGTGCGTAATGCTGGACAGAATAGCACCTTCCTTTCGAACGTACTAAATACAGACGCAATCACAATCCCCGCAATTACTTTCAGGGTTGGTAAATCCCATTGCGTCTGGTAAATGGACCTATTTGCATTTTCCCCTCCCAGTATTTTGCGCTTTCTGGCGGGTACGCCCCATATTGTTTATTCATCAGGGCAAAAGTACTAAATGAACAGCGTGTGCTATTTTGCTGATTTGAGAGGTGCAGTCCTCTTTGCACGCTGTTAGTAAATCAGCTTGCGCATTGGTTTGCGGGTGGTGTCAAGTTTGCACACGTTTTTACGCACGCAAACCTTTAGTAAATCAGGCCCTTAGTCTTAATGAGCACACTATCATTAAAAA
The DNA here is from genome assembly GCA_018398805.1 of Hirundichthys speculiger. Taxonomy (NCBI): domain Eukaryota; kingdom Metazoa; phylum Chordata; class Actinopteri; order Beloniformes; family Exocoetidae; genus Hirundichthys; species Hirundichthys speculiger. The sequence goes on along the minus strand of JAGFBZ010002547.1, from coordinate 579,917 downwards.
AAAAAAAAAAAAAAAAAAAAAAAACTTCAGCAGCCAAATTCTTTTTGTTTTTCTGTTTTTTCCTCCCTCACAAAGCAGGTGTTTCATTCACTGAAAACCAGGCAAGTAGTGTTCAGCGTCTGGTGCTCTAAATGCAGCGTGCACTGAGCTCGCCGCTGGATGCAGCGCACTTGTCAGCAGGGAGTCAGCGTGCAGAGCAGACGAGGCGTAGTTTTCAAAACCATGCACAATTATTGACTGATTTAAACCCCCTGGTTTGTATGCAGTCTCATCAGCAACAAGGATACATCTGTCCAATGCTAATAAGCAAGCAGAAGAACTGCTGGTGAAGAAAAGGAAGAAATAAGCAACAATTATACGGAGGATGTGGGTACATGAGTGTCAGGACCAGGGAACTGTTTCAGAAATTCAGGCTTTTGTAAATGGAGGTGACCTCCATTTACAAAACTACAGGTTCAGTGTTTACTTTCAGCTCAGTCATCATCCTGGATGGATGCCTCGTGTGCCTCAAGTCTTTTGTTTGGCTGGGGTATGTATGTCACAACAGTTCTGCAAGTGGTGACGTGCACAGTTTCACTGTAGAGGGTCGGCAAGGAGATCAAGCTCCACACTGCTCTCATTTTGCTTGGCTCAGTGATGAAACATTATTGTGCGATGCGAGCCGTTGAGATGAATATGTTTCTAAGTGCAGCCGTGCTGTTGCTACTCCTCCTCCTGGTATGTACAAATATAACGTTAAATGATGTATTTAGTTTGGTTCACTATTAGAAAGCCCAGTTTGTAAGCTGTTCACATTAGAGGAGAGTTGAAAAGATCATAATGTGGTTGTAGCAGTTGGATCTTTTTTTTTTTTTTCCTCTCAGTCTTTTGCTGTGGTCAGTTTGGTTGTTCTTGGTTTACTTGTCTGCCTGTGCACTGATGTACAGGTATTAGTGAACCTTACCAACAAGGCAACTTCACCAGGGTTTGCTGTAACTGAACCAAACACGCCTGGTCTGAACACAACCTAATTACCATGAGACCAGTGATGAGGACATATCACTATCATATTATTTCTGCACAAGTGGCCTAATCTATATGTTGCTTTGACACATTTAGAAAAATCCACATTACCAAACTTAGATATTTCTAAATTTTCAAGAGGGTTAAATGGTCCATTTTTCTTTTTTTTTTTTTTAAAGGTGTCTACATCTCTGTCTCCAAAGAAAGCAACTTGAATGTGAATGTAAAAATGGTGGATTCAATTGTCATTTTTGAATCACGGTGATGCTGGCTTATTGGCAAAATTTGAAGAACCTTTGAGGGTAGCAGAAATGGATGGATGGGTTAGTTGAGTTGGCGTGGACTGACCATATGTAATCAATTTTCCAGAAAATATATTTTCTGGGAATATATTCAAGTATATTTTTGCAGTTTCTATTTGGTCGTTTAGTTTCCTCATAGTCATGTCAGCTTCGCTACATAGAAACTTGCCATATTGTAACGTGTATATTGATTCTTACTCGCCAAGTCTTCTCAACAATCGCTCACAAATGATCCTGATGATCAGCTTACAATGTCTCCATCAGAATAGCAGCAGTGCATGTGTCCATTAATGTCCACACCAGATCAAACCTGGGTTGTTTCCTTTCTTTCGACTGTGTGTATTTTTTTTTATTTTTATTTTTTTTCATTGCACAGTACTGGCAGAGGAAGATACTGGGAGATTATCTCTTCCTCTCTCCCCCTCTCTGTCGTTCTTCGTTAGCAGAGCAGATGGTGTGAGTGAGCAGGCCGGTCATTTCTAAATCAATAGTCAGGCACATGGGAGTCACTGTGTGCATTTGGAAAAAAAAAAAGAAAAAAGCATCCAGAAAACACACTGCAGCATGTGTACACCCACGCACACACACACACAAGCAGGAAAACACACCTCCAAGCCTTATCCACATTGTCTTCGACCATAAATTGCACAAGAAACACAATTCAGAAATAAATACACATACTAAATAACACACACATATATGGATATTTGTTAATGAAACACTCTTGCAGGTGCACACACACACACACACACACACGGTGACATACAACAAATGGAGTAGAGTAAGAAGTGAGGGAAGGAGATGGAGAGTAAACCAATAGCCCTGGAGCTTATTTCTGCCGACAAGCTGTTGTTTAATATGAGTACAGCAGACGCTGGCCCCACGACAATCATTTAAACCTCCAGAGTCTGCTCGACTGGAGGAGATGCAAGTAGCTCCTCGCGCTCTCTCCTCGAGAGTTACAATGCTTTTGTGTCCCTTTCTCTCCCTCTCCCTCTCTCTCATTCCATCTTTCTTACCTTCCTTTCTCTTTCTCAGTGAACAACAGCAGGAGTCGGAGGTGGTGGAATCATATTAATGCTTCATTAAAGCTATAATCCACAACCTGTTGTCTGGTTCTCCTGTGCAACGATGACTGTCAGTAAGATGAGAGGTAGCCTTCTGCCATTTCATTCTCTGCTCCAGATGCTGCTGATTTATTGGTTTCACGTTGTCTTCAAGTTGCCTTTTTGAAGCAGGGTGTGATGCACAATTTTGGTTGTGTTTAGTCTCATTTCTTTTCTGAGTTTGGTTTCATGTTATTTGAGGAAATAGACACATTTCTCCCATGCGGCTGTGTCTCACTGACTATGTGGCTGGTCTTTACTCATAAAGAGGATGATTAAATTGCATTTTTATAGCTTTTTCTTTTGCATGTTGGTTCATTTGAACCAAAACTCCTGCCAATTTGGTTAATGATTCAAGTTTGCTTCCAAACGCATTGTCTTCTTTAGTTCTTGTAGTCCACTGTAAAGATAATAGACACCCTCTAAAAGCTAGATGCTGTTCTAAAGGCATATTTGATATAAAGGTAATTCATAAACTGATTATTCTCGATGGTCTAATTTTTGAAAACACCCTTAGTTTACTTACTGAAATGGCTGTTTATCATTACTATTTCTTGGAAACTAATGTTAGAAACACCTGAAAGCTTTCTTCTACAATAATGTAATAGTTTTCTAAGTTTAATAGCAAGATGCAGTAGCACAAAAGCTGTGTTTCTTTTCAAGACAGAGTGTGTCAGACAGCTCGTAGAACGTTTAACTTGGTTAGACACAAAACAGATTACACTGACAGAAACCAGCAGTTTTTCAAGATGTGTGAAGTCGATGAAATGAGGTGCCATGGACTTAGCAGAGAAGTTGTTCAAATCAACAAGAGAAAACCAAAATATCTGTCAAACAATAACACTTTTTTGTTTGTGCTTGGTTTGCTGGCTGCTGCCAGCGCAAGACAATGAATCAAGAAAATAAATTTTTAAACACTTGTTTATCAATATGTTGAGCCTTGAGCTAAATTCTTCCGACAGCTGGTGTCTCAAAAATCATGCCATGGCATCTGAGCAACATCCCACACTGGATTAGATATTCTACATTAGATAGTGAGAAACAGGCCATAGTGACCTAACCCTATTTTTAAACAACAGTGACATACAAAAAAATGATGCTGTCTTAAAATGGTTAATAAGTTGGGGCATTGTCAAGCAGACCGTTTGATCTGATATCAAAGGAATCCACCAATCAGAACCCTCATGAAGGACTGGCAGAGGGGTCCCCTGGATCCCCTTACAGACTTATGCTGGTTGTGAATCATTTTTGCACATTTTTTCTGTGGTTTGTAGTGGGTATGGTTTGGAGTGGTCGGTGTGGTCACACAGGTGCTAACAATCAATCCCATGCTATTTAATGAGCTGGCACACACTTCTCATTCTCACTGTGGCTGTCAACCTCTGTCCAGAGGGGTATACTACGAAGCGAGATTAGAGGGTTAGCGAGGTATGTTGAGTCTAAAGCCAGGATTTCCGGTACCACGAAGGTGGCTCTCTTTCAACCTGGCTAGATCACCATGGTAACTTACTCTGCAAACTTATCCTGGTCCGGAGCAGGTTATGTGCAGAGTTTAGGCTCAAATCGGCTATAAAAAGCACCGCCCTTTCACTTTCACCCAATCCTGTTGACTTTAGCGCCAGGATTGTGCGAGGATAGGAGAGAGTATTCAGAGACCGGACTGATCCGCTGGCTTCCCATGACCATATTCTCTATGAACGCTAGAGATTTCCAGCTGAGGGAATACGTTACATTTGTAATCTGCTAGAGCCATATATTGGCAGCGCCACCAAACGCAGCTGTGCGCTCACAGTAACGGTGTGTGTTTCTTTGCGTTTCTTTGCCACGGGAACCTACATGCATTCAGTTGGTGATGCAGAAAATCTGAGCCAGAATACTGGAATAAAGGTTGTACTTGCTCTTACTGAACTGCTGAATATGTTTGTAGTATTCCTGGCTATCTGCCCACGCTTCAATTAAAAGAAGCGTTTTACTAAATCAGGTAACATAAATTAATAGTCCATTATATTGATAATCAGTGTGACGTGGAATTTCATATGAAATGTAATATAATTCATTCATAAGTTCCCCAGGGTGATAGGGTACCTATTAAAGTGGCCGGTGAGTGTATATTGGTATCACAGATAATATTAAATCTTAAATTAATTTCACATAGATTTAGCAAAAAACTAAAGTGATTTTCATTTATCATTCATAATGGGACAGTCAGACCTACATAATGTTTAAATCTGCTGCATTAAGTTTAGAGTTTAAGCGCTCTAAAAGAGGGAGAGAGATTAATTAAGGTTGTGAAATAAATATAGTGGTGAAATAAATATAATTTACGAATTTACACGATCTGCAATTTTTTGCCAGCACTCCTCTCTGGCTTTATTCGCACCAACAGTATTTCTTTTGGCCGTAAAGATTTCTTTGAAATCCTCATAGCCCTGCATTATTAAAACCTGCTCCTCCTGACTGAAATATACGGACCGCCATCTATCCATTTTATCCGGAAGAGGCGTCAAATGACGCGTCAAACGCCCCCTTTCGTGTGAACGCGCACAGAGCAGAAAGCAGAAAGCCGCGGTTAACAAAGATAGTTGATAACCACCGTCGTGGTACCGGTTATCTCTGATCGCGAGTTTCAGGTTTGTTAAGCCAGCTCACCCAAAGAAAGCCTGGCTGTGTTGAACTTGCTTCGTAGTATACCCCTCTGGTGCTGTGTGTAGACTAAGGGCTTTGCCCTGGAGGTGGAAGTGGGCCCCCCCAGTTTGACTGGGCAATTAGACAAAGTAAGGTGTTGCTTCACTGCCTGACTTGGCCAAGAGAGACCAAGGATTGCTCTACCCCTCCGTCAACCCCCATTAGAGCAAAGTATGCACACAGCTTTTTAGGATATTTTCCCTTGACATTTTAACAGATCTTAATCTTTTAAATTTTTGTAATAAATAAATATTCCTCTTATTTTGACTTTGCACAGTGCACTTGAGAACTGGGGGGTGTTACACTGATGTCAGGGTGATCAGTATCACCAACTGGCTTTTCACCTTTGTGGATCTGTTGACTTGCTTCTTCAGTCTTGTACTTGAATCCCAGATCCCAGATTTATTTTGGAATTTCAACCAACTATATCAGAAGATGAGATTTGCCTTATAATGTCCTTAATTAAATTTAAATTCAATTCAGTTAAATTCTGTTTCATTTGTATAGCATCTGCTACAATGTCAATTGTCTCTAGGCGCTTTACAGAGACCCAGAGCATGACCCCCGAGCAAATATCATTACCTAAAATGATAATATTAAATCCTAATCAAGGAATGTGTATTCCTGCACATTTGCAAATGCATATTTTATTGTGAGAATGCAACATTTTACATTTTTATGTAGAGCCGGCTCAAGCAGAGATGTCTACTTGTGATCTACTTGCTGTGGTTCCTCCGATTGATGACTTTTGGCTTCTGGCTCAAGCATGGATGGATTCTTGGACTAGATTTTTTGTTGAAACTGTAAGTAATTTCTCAAAGTTTTATCATAGCTTGGTTTGGAGCTCTACATTCTGTTCCTGACCTGCAACAGGGGTTGAACACCTTCTTCAGACACCCCTGGTCCTAACAGAAAGTGTACAGAAATCCAACCAATCAGAAGAAACTTAAAAGCCTCCAGATAATCAACCAATCAGAAAACAGTTAAAACAACTACATCTCATTTAAGGGACCAGCATTGCTTGTGATATTTCTGTGCTAAAAATTGTGCTAAAGTGATTAAAAACTGAAGTAATGTTGGGTGTGAAGCTAATGATGAAAATGGCTGGAAATGGCCATATGATGATTTAAAGGAATACACCTAGTTATCTGGTCCTCATCAGCTACGCATGTTCTCCTGCCTGCAGTCTGTTCCTACACCGCTCTGTCAGGATGAATGAGTCATGTGTTGAGCAAGAATACAGTGCCACCAAATTTGTCAGAACCATGTTTGAGTCACAAATAACCCATACATTGATTGTATGCATACTTTTACATTCGCAAAGACAAATTTATTTTCACTTGGTGATAATATAGTGACCCCAAGCCAATTCGCGGTTTAAGTTCCACAGTTTTAGTTATTTGCAGATTTTTTCAGAAATATATAATATAATTAAAACATTTTTTAAAAATTGCGGAAACATCACAGGATGTTGTGCATATTCTCTCACAGTGAAGAAATGCTGTGAGCCAGCCTGGCCCCTTTAAGAAGGTAGCCTTATGGGTAATGATGTGGCCTTATGGGTAATGGAGTGTGTGTGTCGTGGGACGGCAGAAGAAAGCGGGGTTAGATGAAAAGTGTAGTGAGCATCAACAGCAGCCCAGCGTGTATAGATTTACATTCTCTGTTAACTGACAGGAGCCCAACAATACAACCTGTGTGATGTACAAGTTCCTGCAGTGCCAGAATAAAGTGCATGCAGAGAAAACCGGACTTTTTCTTTTGTTGTTGTTGGCTTGTTACCCGCTAATTACGAGCCAAAAATAGCACAATACCAACGGTTTCTTTACTACAGTTCAGAGACCAGAGGCTGTGAAGGTAACAGAAAGACCACAGTTGAGCTTTTGTCTTGTTTCGCTGCAGTGCCTCGCTACTTTTTTGGGGTCACTGTATAGCAATGTGAGTACATTCAATTGCACTGAAACCAGACATTGCTGTAAATTGCCTTTTAATGTTGGCACGTTCTCCCACACTGTAAGGAAAGTTGATGCATTGACTAGTCATGTACTTAAGCCCATTCAAAAACAGCAGGGATGGCTGTGGCATCCCAGACTTGAAGATACAGTCATGGAAAAAATTATTAGACCACCATTTTTTCTTCACTTTCTTGTTCATTTTAATACCTGGTACCACTAAACGTCATCATGTGACTAAAACAGACAGAAAAGAAAACACTGAATGCATAAAAGCAGTGTTTTTGGCAGTACAACGCCATAGCTATTGATGTAAAAACTTAAGTGATTTAGGTTATAATCAAAAAAAACATGGAAAATGGTAAGATATCAGCTCTTAAATAAAACTCTTATGAGCAATCTTTGTGGTTATCGTTATGTTTGTCTAAACAAATGTACCTTTAGTTGTACCAGGCATTAAAATGAACAAGAAACTGAAGAAAACAAGGGTGGTCTAATAATTTTTTCCATGACTGTAGAACGTAACTGTATGATATCAGGCCCAAATGGGCCTTTAGGCATCTTAACATTATTGATTGTTAATCATATCAAAAACATATCTAATTCCCACTGGAGAGAGCCAGTAGCCAGAAAGCGAGAGCGGTTAACACCTGTACAAGCACTGGGATGGCAGTTCAGTCTGTTTAACACTGGGCTCAGTTCAGCACATAGATCCAAGAGCACTGCTCTAGGGAACCTAACTCAACATATTAGTCAGTCATCATGATGGGACAGGAAATCTTTGTGATCCCTAATAACTCTCTCCATCTTGATCCTACGACCTTTAAGGTGTGCTAGCACATCCATTACGCGTGAGCATCACTGCACTATTCACATGTTTAACCGTTTAAATGTTTAACACTGATTACTACACACCTTGTCATAATTAATTCATCAATCAGTGCTATCCCTCGCTCTACTTTGAAGATGGAAGGATGATATATGAACATACTGTGCCGAGTGCTTATGGAATAGCCGTGGCTCACTACAGGAGCACTTCTATAAGACTGAAGGCTTGTCTCACTCAAGTTTCACACCAATTTCACCTAAGCCGTCGACAGAGATTTCGCCAGAGTTCTCTATATAGCCAGAACCTGCACATGTCTCACAATCAGTGTCTGAGGAGATCTGTCAGGTCCAGGGCACTTTTCCACCAGAATTTAGGAGACAGAGTGGGTTACGGATAACCAGCCTGTGGAGCATCTGCCTGCCTGATCTGATTGTAAAGTCAGCCTTTTCGATATCCTTTGGAGCAGCAGTGCCTGATACTCTGCATTCCTGCTGTCCTACAGAAGTGTCACAGCTGCTAATTAAGCCCTCCTTTTGGATCATCCTTCTGATTGTCCTTCATCCTGATCTGTGTTTATTTAGTTGACTGCCCAGCCTATATATAGTCCTTTATTTTTTAGAATACGTCCTCCTGGTTTACTTGTGTTACCTGCTTGTTTTTCCTTTATGATTTATGTGTGTATTTTTTGTAGTCAAATTTGATTATTCAAGATTTTCTTTTTTTGTATTGCTGAATTATTTGCTTTTTAAAATTATCAAAAGTTATCAAGAGATATACTCTTGATTTTTCTTTTTTGTTACTCCCCCAACAGGCCCCTAGCAGGGTGACAGAGTGTTCATGAATCAATAAGTGCGGAATATAATAAATTACTTTTTTCAACATTCCACAGTGAAGAAGGTTAAGCATATCCATGATTATTCTTTGAAGACATGAACATAAACAATCTTCACTTTCAGAAACAGAACTGAACAGTTCACTGTCCACATTGGGGACATGTTCAGTTGGTGAGTCAAGCATGTAAAAATTGGATTAAATGCTGAAGACCGTCTGTGGTGCAACAGCAGAGTTATCAGATCATGCCTGAGCAAGCTCAATAACGGGGCTGAAATCAAACTGTGGCTGAGGAGGAAAATCCCTGGTACAATCGTGATGTAAACTAGAAAACAGTAATAAATCCTCACTCTTCAGTAATTCTCTTAAAATGGTGCTTTGGTTTACTTGAACAAGTCTTTCTCTGACTGAGACACTGCACAACACCAGCTTAATGTTTCTTGGTTGATGAACCTAAAACTCTTAGAGAGGTCAACATTATAGAAGTCATTTATGGATGAAAATTTGAAGTTGGAATCCATCCTTTATCCTTTATTCAGGCTCACAAGAGCTGTGTTCAAGCCTTTGGATGGACAGCAGGGGAACACACTGGACAGGAAGCCAGTCCATCCCACGGCCAGTGAAATTGTAATAATGGTATAAATTTAAAAGATACTAACAGCCTTAATACACTTAGGGCCCAATCTTACACCTCCTGCTACCCACTACCCACTACCTGCAAATTGCTGATTTAGGAACCTCTGCTAATGCAATCTTCCACTCCCTAAAGCTGCCACCCATTATGCCGACTCCCTTACTCACATTGTAGGCGCGGCAATAGGCGTGTCTCTTGCGCTTTCCACAAATTCAGTATCTTGCGATCACGGGGTCAGGATAGAGGGTAGCAGGTGGTCTGACCACCCACTACCCTCTATTCTAAATCTGCGAGATACCAGTACCGCAAGATACCGAGTTTGTGGAAAGCGCAACTGGCATGTCGGCGCGTAAAAGAGCGCGTCCAAATCGCGTCATTGCGCGTCCACCCAGTCACATGTGGACTGCACAACCAGCTCTACCTCTCGATTATGCATCATTTTATGACTTTCATATGTTATTATTCTCTTAAGGGCAGAGGATGTCTGTACAGCTGTGGCATGATCTCATTCAGATGTTTGCTGTGGAGGAAATGAGGAGATCACAGAACACTGTTGTGGAGTTTCTTGTACTGTGCGCCTCCCTCTGACCCCCTCCTTGCGCTCGGAACAGGGTTATTATAGTTAACGAAAACTAAGACTAAAACTAAAACTAGCAATGAAAAAATATTTCAGTTAACTGAAATAAAAATAAAAACTACAATTAAAAAAAAAACGAAAACTAAATAAAAACTACAATGAAGGATGTAAAACTAACTAAAACTAAACTGAATTGTAGATAAATTCAGCTTCGTTTTCGTTGTCGTTTCGTTTTCTCCCTCGATTACTGCCATAGAGATTACTGCCTGTCCTGGAGCAGCCGCTATGCTACCCTCCCTCCAGAGAGGGGGCAGCATAGCGGATATAGACCTTTTCGGGCCAGCCCCCCGGAAGTACCCCGTCCGCCATTGTTGGAGGGTGCTACAGAGCATAGATATCTATAAGAAAGGCTAGATGGCTCGAGGCGGAGTCACACCAGCGTCCCTACACGGCGGCCATCTTAACTACAGCATAGCAGTCTGGTACGCCCTATGGTAGCTGTCGGAAGGTGAGTTATCTGCATAATCAAAAATACTCTTAACTCGCTGAAATCTTGACTGATTTCCAAGCGGTTTTGATTATTACAAACCTTAATAGCGTGGCTATGAGTCGGGATGCTTGGACATGTTGAAATTTCTACTTTTGTTTGAGAAAAAAGACTTAATCGTTCAGCACAGTTGTTTTGGATTTCTATTCAGTTGTTTTTGGTTAGGAAGTTAGGTTAGAAACCTGTTTTTCTGTTTCCTTTTATTTTGGGTGATAGGCAAGCCAGATTAAAACCCAGCTTGTTTTTGTTTATTGTTTTAGGCGATGCTCACCCTGAGCTATTTAATTTCGTGTGGGTAAATAAAAAACCCTTGTTATTTTGGACTGCATTCGTTGTCTTGTGATTCGTTTCGGAAAGTGGGGAGGAGAGAGGGATCCTTATGCTATGTTCTGGTAGTCCCTTGGCCGGGGCATAACAGACCTGTACATGGCATCATCAGTTCATCAATATAAATGTCAGTGGCATAGTATGTTGCCTATTATGAAGGAAGATACATTTTAAAGGTCAGGTAGAGGAACACACAGAGATTAAATATTTTTTATTTGTCAAAGATTTAGAAAATATAAATTTCATGTTAGCACCTCATTTTGTTTCAACTACTGTGAACTTTGTTAAATTAACTCACGTGTCTTCATCTTGGATATTTAGGCCATCATATAGAAAGCATAAAGCATAAAGATGTGCTCAAAGGGCGCCCCCTTCTCAGGGGCCAGGACCAGGGGACCAGGGGCATAACAAAATAAATACATATATGTTAATGTTATGTGTTGTTATAGTTATCATTATAATAGAAATATTACTAATATAACATACATGGAATGATTAAATGTTTTATATATAAATGATTTAATAAAACTACCTTGTGTGTGTAGTCCTATAGCTATTGCTCTACCTAGCTGCTTAATGTTTATTTATCCATAGTTAAAATTATTCTTGAGTATGCAGGAACATAACTACAACTCTGAGGTTTATAACAAACCAAACCGTTTGAAAATCGGTTTAAAAATTAAGCAATCTGTGGTTATTGAAATGCTTCATGCACCATAGACTTTGATGTTATGAGTGGGCGAGCTGCCTGTGGCAAGATGGCCGCTAACAGCGTGCGTGAGCCATCTAGTGTTTATATATATATATATATATATATATATCAGCTCGCAGATTAACCAGTGTTTTTCTCTTTCTACAAATATATATTTTTATAATGTCGAGTCGGTCGAGTGGGAATAATGTTCCGTCATAAACTGTGCCAACAATGGTGTGAAAATTCGACAATGGAAGAAGAAAGTATGCACGAAGACTGCCTTGTTTGCAGAACAAGAAGTTAGGAAGACGTGGGTGAAAAAATATCAACAGAAAGAACTTTGTTCCAAATGAATACAGCCGGGTGAGTTTTCGTTAACATTCAATCTCGTACTACTCATAGTCTCGCTGAGAGTCCTGGACGATTCTGGCCAAAAGAACAGCAGTAATGAGGCTACTGTAGCCCTCGGTACTAGCACAAGCCTATAAATGAATGAATAATTAATGAATGATGAATGACTTAGGAGAATGATAAAATAAATTAAATATAACATTAACACATAGCCTAATTTACCGCTCGCGTTAACATTACAGCAGCATAATCTTTATGGCTTGTTGACGTTAGTTATAGCCAGCGTTCCACAGTTTTTAGTGTTTGATTATGGGAATAGATCATGCTATTTCCATAACCAATCATTCAAAACAGCGATAAACTACCTTCATCTGTAACTGGAGGCCACTGCCTAACATCATCAATCCAAGACATGTCTGCGTTATCCGTAACAGATCCTCCACGCTGCTGTGTTTGGGTTACTTGATGGAGCACCGCACACTCCAGTTATGGCGGGCCACTAGGGGGCGCATGTCCACAATTTTCAAGTCAAAAAGGTGTATAATCTGCTGCATACTGCAAGAAGAAGAAAAACTAAAACTAAGACTAAAACTAAATAAAAACTAAACTGAAACTAGTCAATTCCTCAAAATAAAAACTAAACTAAAACTACTAAATTACTTGTTGAACTAACTAAAACTAAACTGAAATAAAAAAGCAAACTGGAAAACTAAATCAAAATAAAAACTAAAGAAAATTTCAAAACTATAATAACCTTGGCTCGGAACACCCGAGATGTGCTCTGTGGTAGAAGGTAGATGTCATCATACCTGTTCCTCTGGCTCAATGCTCATCCAATGATCTGTTCTGCAGTATTTTAAAAAGCACCGCTCCCAGCGGCTATGCGTCTTGGCGCAGCTGTGTGTCTTGTTGCGTCTTGGCTCAGGGGATATGTTCAAGATAACTCAAAAAGTTATGGATGGATTTTGATGAAATTTTCAGGAGTTGTCATAAATGTGAAAAGGAAGAGCTGATTTTATTTTGGGTGTGAACCGGAAGAAATCCTGAATTCTGGATCACTTTCAAATTTTCGATAACATTACGCTGTTAAGGTTTAGTTGTTTCTTGAACCCTAAAGCAACCACAATGGAGACAGGAAGGGAGTTCTGGAATTTTAAGAGTTTAATTCTCTCAGAAGTAAAAAAGGAGGATTCAAGGTTTGGCAGCCAAACCAACAATCCAGGGGACGACGAAGGCAAGGAGGTGGCACTGCAAATGGCTGGATCAGGCGTTTCTATGGAAAGATCTGGTGACGAGATGGTGATAGTTCATCAGAAGAAGAAGCATTCACGTTAGCTTACATTAAAACAGAAACCTCGATCAGGAGAATTAAGCCATTTGAAGTACAGATGGAAGTGAATAAGAAAAAGTAAACTTTGAGAATGACACTGGATGTAGTGTGAGTGTTATGAATGAAACAAAGTTTAATGAAATGTGGAAAGAGAACAGGCGCCCACATCTAAAAGACACCAAGCTTAAACTGAAATCATATACAGGAGAGAAAATTAAAGTTGTAGGAGTAGCAGATGTGGAAGTGATCTATACCCAGCAAGTGAGGATATTGCCCCGAGTGGTGGTAAAGGGTACTGGACCTAGTTTACTAGTCTCCATGGCTGGAGACACTAAGGCTGAAGTGGGATGAGATAAAACAGGTGAGAGCAGAGACACCAGGGCTATAGCAAGTACTTTCAAAGCATGAAGATGTTTTTAAAGAAGAGCTAGACATATTAAAGGGCATGAAAGCAACAATTCGAGTGTCGGCTGAAGCCTGTCCCAAGTTCTACAGACCCCGCTCAGTTTCATATGCCATGAGAGCAAAAGTTGAATAGAAGCTCGAGAGACTGCAGAGAGAGGAAATCATAACACCAGTAAAGTATGCTGAGTGAGCAGCACACATCGTACCTGTCCTGAAGCTGAATGGTTCTGTCAGGATCTGCGGTGATTACAAATTAACAGTCAACAGTGCCTCCTCTCTAGAGTAGTACCCCATTCTCCGAGTGGACGATTTTTTTAATAGACTGGCAGGAGGGAAACAGTTTTCCAAGCTAGATTTAAGTCATACTTATCAGCAGATTGTGATGGATGAAGAGTCCAAGAAATACTTCACAGTCAACACACATTGTGTCCTGTTCACCTACAATAGGCTCGCATTCGGAGTGTCCTTTGCTCCAGCAATTTTCCAGAGAACCATGGAGAGTTTGCTCCAGGGCCTGCCAAGAGTAGCTGTATATTTAGATGATATATTAGTGACAGGGAAAGATGAAGTCGAGCATCTGAGCACACTAGACGAGGTACTGAGGAGACTGAAGGACGCTGGCCTGTGACTTCACAGATGCAAGTGTGCATTCCTGAGAAACGAGGTGGAGTACTTAGGTCACATTATCAATGCGGAAGGCCTGCACCCAGTACAAAGTAAGGTGACAGCCATTGAAGAGGCTCCACAGCTGACCACCGTGACCGAATTGAAAGCTTACCTTGGTTTACTGAATTTTTTCTCCCTAACCTAGCCACACATTTAGCTCCGCTCCATCAGTTGCTGAGAAAAGAGGCCCAGTGGACCTGGAACAAAGAGCAGGTGGATGCTTTTTAATTGTCCGAACAGATGCTGAAATCAGCCAAAGTCCTGAGTCACTACTCAGCAGACAAAGAGTTGGTACTGACAAGCAACGCCTCACAATATGGAGTAGGTGCTGTATTGTCCCATGTCATGGAAGATGGCAGCAAGAAACCATTAGGTTTTATGTCACGCACGCTGACACCACCCGAGAAACGATACTCGCAACTTGACAAAGAGGGCTTAGCCATCATGTTCGGAATAAAGAGATTCCACAAGTACATCTATGGACTGTAGCGATCCACGTCATCAGAAGCTTTTTTAAATCTTTTTGTAGGAGTAACATTAATTTCAGAAAAGTGATCTTCTCTACAGACCAAGAGGGGGGAAGTGAAAAATAATCCCCCTCAGACTGACCCCCCCCCCCCATTCCCTTGTTGGGGCAAGGGGCTTACTGTGCCTCGCCCTCATAGCGGTGCGAAATGGCGTCAGCATGCCCAATATCCTTTCTGGGCTGATGTTCGACGGTGAAGCTGTAGTTCTGGAGCTCCAGGAACCACTGGGTGACTTGGTCATTGCTGTCCTTGTTGGTCGCCATCCACTTGAGAGGTGCATGGTTGGCCACCAGGGTGAATGGCCTTCCCCAAAGGTAGTACCGCAGGTGGCGGATGGCCCACTTCACGGCCAGGCACTCCTTCTCCACAGTGGAGTAGTTCCTCTCATGCTTCAGCAGCTTACGGCTGATGAAGGTCACCGGGTGCTCGTCGGAGTCCACCGCCTGGGCCAGGACCGCCCCAATACCGGTGCCGGAGGCGTCTGTATGCAGGACGAAAGGCTTCGTGAAGTCCGGGGTCACCAGGACAGGTTCACTACACAGGGCCTGCTTTAGCGTCTCACACACAGTTTCTGTCTCCTGAGTCCAGTACACCTGGTTGGGCGACTTCTGGCGGGTCAGGTCATGGAGGGGGGCCGCTATCGTGACCCATTTCTTGGTGAGCGGTCGGGGCCAGCTTCGTATCCTCTCCACCTTCCGGGTTTTAAGCTGCACACACCCCTGGCCTATCATGTAGCTCAGATAGTTGGTCTCAGCCGAGCTGGCACTTCTTGGCATTTGCCTTCAGCCCAGCCTGCCGTAGTGCCCCAAGGACCACTTCCAGCTGTTCCAAGCGCTGCTCCTAGGTGGCGCTGTGGATGACGATGTCATCTAGGTACGCCACTGCGTATGCCTGGTGGGGGTGGAGTACCCGGTCCATCAACTGCTGGAAAGCCGGCGCGCCGTGGACACCAAAGGGGAGGACTCGGTATTGGAAGAGGCCATCCGGGGTTGCAAAGGCTGTCTTGGCTTTTGCCCGTTGTGTCAGGGGCACTTGCCAGTACCTCTTTGTCAGGTCCAGGGTGCTAACGAAACGGGCTGGCCCTAGGCACTCGAATAGCTCGTTCACATGAGGCATGGGATAGGCATAGAAGGTGGAGCTCTCGTTCAGCTTTTGAAAGTCATTGCAGAACCATAGGGTCCCGTCCGGCTTTGGCATGATGACTATGGGGCTGGACCAGGGGCTATAGGACTCCTCGATGACCCCAGCTGGAGCATCTTCTCCACCTCCTCCTTGATGGCCTTCCTCCGGGCCTCGGGGACTCAGTAGGGGCGCTGTCTGATAACCTTTCCTGGAGGGGCTCTATGTCATGTTCTATCACATGAGTGCGCCCAGGGGTGTCAGTGAACACGTCCTGGCTCCGACTCAGGAGCTCCTGGACCTCCTGCACCTGTGACGGGCCAAGTTCCTGTCCGATATCAACCATTGGTTTCTGGGGAGAGAGATCGGTTTGCAGGGCGACTTTCAGTAAAGGTGGTGGAGTGTGCCAAGGTTTCAAGAGGTCCACGTGGTACAGCTGCAAGCCCTTCCATCAGCCTGGTTGCCTCACCTGATAGTTTACCCTCTCAACGATTTCATACGGCCCCTGCCATTTGGCCAAGAATTTACACTCCACTGTGGGGATCAAAACCAGGACCAGATCACCAACCTTGAATTCCCGTATTCTGGCACCCTTGTTGTACGTATGGGCCTGGGTCGCCTGGGCCTTCTCCATATGCTCTCGGACCAGTGGCCAGACTTTCCTCGCTCTCTCCTAAAGGTGCTCCACATGTTCTATCACACTCTGGTGGGGGCAGGGCTGGCTTTCCCAGGGCTCTTTGGCCAGATCCAAGAGTCTCCGTGGGTTCCGTCCGTAGAGCAGTTCAAACGGTGAAAACCCTGTGGAGGCTTGGGGAACTTCACGTATTGCGAAAAAAACATAGGGTATTAAGTGGTCCCAATCCTTCCCGTCCACATCGACCAGTTTCCGCTACATCTTTTTTAAGGTGACGTTAAACCTTTCTACCAACCCATCGGTCTGGGGGTGGTAGACAGAGCTCCTTGAGTCGCTTCACCTTAAGCCACCGGTATACAGCAGCCAAAACCCGTGACATGAAATTGGAACCCTGGTCTGTCAAAATCGTGTCAGCGATGCCCACCCGGCTGAAAAGCATCAGAAGTTTGTGTGCGATGTTCTTAGCACTAGGGACCCGTAGGGGAATGGCTTCTGGATATCAAGTTGCATAGTCCAGTATGACCAGTATGTAACGGTGACCACGGGCAGACTTGGGTAGGGGCCCCACAACATCCATTGCGATGCGTGAAAATGGCGTCCAGATGATAGGTAGCGGCACAAGGGGGTTGCGGAGGAACGGTCATGGTGCTGTTCTCCGACACTCAGGGCAGGCACAGCAAAAGTCTTCCACGGCCCACTTCACCCTGGGCCAATAAAATCGTGCCACCACCCGGTCATATGTTTTCTGCACTGCCAAGTGAGTTTCCAACTGGTGTGTGTACGATAGATACAACAACCAAGTGACATAGTTTTTAGGTACTAATAGTTGTTCAACGATCTCCCCCCCTTAGTTTTCGAGCAGCGATATAAAAGTCCGGCTTTTACTGCAAAGTACGGAAAGGATAGCTCACTCACCCCGGAGCACGGCTGGCCATCAACAGTAACGACATTTTGGCGGGGAGCCCTCAGGTTAGGGTCAGCCCACTGGGCAATGGCGAACTCGCGTGGGGGTCGGTTAGCCTTGTCGTTGACCCGTGGGAACTCAGCAAAGGGGTCTGCTCCGGGGGGTGGCATCTCTCCTCCGCCTACATCCCCCTCTGATAATCCACCCTCTGCAGGGGTTTCCTCCGGCGATGCCCGAAATGCAGGACAGGCCACTCGAGGGACCTTTGTCTCTGGGCGCCGGTTTCTTCGTCCGCCAAGTCAAGGGGTTCTCGATTGGGGCCCTGGTTCCCCATACCGCTGGAAGAGGGTGCAGTCCGTGCTGATCAGCAGGGGTACCGGCAGGTTGGGCACAACTCCGGCGACCACGACGGCGTCGTCCTGGAGGTCCGGACGCGGACCTCGGTGACTGGATACCGGCGTACGTCGCCATGGACACACGTGACCGGGACCAGTTCGGACCCCACTGGTCCAGCGTAGTCAGTATGAGCCAATGTGACTACGCTCCCTGAATCAACCAGTGCATAGGTGTCAGCGCCTCCGACCCGCACTGGGATAGTGGCACGGGGGCGGCTTGCGTCTCCTGTGTGCAAACAGGGCCAAGCTGTGTCTGAGCTGGCTGCCGAGGGCATGGAGATGTCACCGCAGTCGGGGCAGGTCCAAGAGAGGTGCTCGGCATCGCTGCAGATATAGCACCTCCGGGGTGGATGTCTGGGTGCCCTCTCCAGCACGGTTTCCCGGGGTTGGTTATTGTCAGAGAGCTGCCGACGTTCACGACCCACTCTTTCCACTGGAGCGGGGTGGCCTGGCTCGGCCCTTGTGCTCCGTAGCATCTCTGTGCTAACCTGAAAGTTCTCCTGTAAGGCCATCAGTGCATCAAGTGGGGGAGTTGGGGCTGACTTGTGCAGCATATTTCCGGCAGTCGGGCAGCAGGGAGCGGATACATCGGTCGAGCACCAGTCTTTTGATCCACGGTGGGACCAGCGCCATTAGTGAGCCAGCCCTGGGTGCGGCGTACCAACTCGGCGACCTGACCTCGTGGCGGCTGGGAGGCGCAGTAAGTCCAGGCATGGTATCGCTGTGCTCGTGCAAGGAGACTGTACCCTTGGCTGGCTAGTAGGCTTCCCGAAGTCACGGGCGTCGGCCGCCGTCATGTCTCGACAGACGCGCTGGGCTTCCCCTGAGAGGAAGGGTGCGAGGATCCCGGCCCAGTCTGACGTTGGCCATCATTCGTTCATGGCGGTATGCTAAAAAAGCTCCACGTAGGCCTCCACGTCATCATCTGGTCCCAGTTTGGTGAGCACATCTCCTGGTGCTCGGGGGGGCTTCTCAGCCTTTTCCAGTCTCTTACATATTTCCTTGACTGTGTTTTGCAGCTCGGTTTGGCTTTGCAGCAGAGCCGTTAATGCTGTCTCCATGGGGTGGCTGGTGTGGGTCTCCATACCTGCATTCTCCACCAATTGCGAAACATGCAGTCAAGGCAAGACGCCGAGGCACTCGGTCACGGTTAACGCCCCAGAGCGTGGTTTTAATTAAACAGGATTTTAAAGAAACAAACTCAAAATATTCCAACACTTACACTTACCGACCGACAGTGAGTAGTTCCTCCTGCAGGAGCCAGCCACACAGTGGGGATGAGACCGTTGGTTTATATAACCAACCCTGGTGATTGTTGACCTGCATCAGCTGTGTTCTGCACAGTTGGCAACACTTCCAGCTGATGAAGGATGAAATTGGGGATGTATTTTCCCTCTATGACCAGGCCAAGTGGGTGTCACTGTTTCCCACTGTGCTGGCTGGCCCTCTCCCTACTCTTACCTGGTCGGGGGCATAGTGATGCTCCACATGACACATATATCTATATATGTTTATAGCTGTGTTATTTTTGTGTGTGCGTCTATGTATAAATAAATGTTTGTGAACATTAGCCGTGGACTCCTTGATTTAATTTACACTGACAATCCAACTCGACAAGAACTTACATTTAGAAGCAGAGACTGATAAATTATAGTTTCCCTCTTGTCTGTAAAAGAGGGTGGTACCCCACTTAATTTATGAATAAATAATTAATTTCAATTTTTTATTAATTATGAATAATTAATTTTATTTTTGTATTACTTATGAATTGTTAATTTTTATGAGGCAGAAACGCTACAGGACAAATGTTTATGATCAGCACTGACTACAAACCGCTGATATCGCTTTTCCATGAGAAGAAGCCGGTTCCTCAGATGGGTTCACCAAGAGTACAGCGATAGGCAACCCTGCTATGAGCGTACGAAAACAAAATCATTTACAAATCAGGAAAAGAGCGTGCAAACATAGACGCACTGAGCAGGTTGCCTCTCCCAAAGATTGAGGAAGGGGATGACATTCGACCAAGTCCTTATGCTGGATGTGATGGAGGATCTACCAATCACCACTGCTCAGGTGAAACAGTGGACAGCCAAAGATGAGACACTGTCGCAAGTGTTACTCTGGTGACTGAAAGGATGGCCAAAGGAGGTGGATACAGCATTCAAACCTTACAGCCAGAGAAAGTGGGAACTTAGTGTGAAAGATGGATGTGTACTATGGGGGTTGAAAGTGGTAGTTCCGATAAAGGAAAGGAGCATCCTATTGAAGCAGCTACATGCCACACACCCAGGCATATCCAGGATGAAGGGCTTAGCATGCTCATATGTGTGGTGGCCAGGGATGGATTCTGATATCGAGAAGGAAGTTCAGTCCTGCCACACCTGCCAAGAAAACAGGAAATGTCCTGCAGGGGCTCCGCTTCATCCTTGGGAGTGGCCTGAAACGCCCTGGAGCAGACTGCATATCGATTACGCAGGTCCTTACTTTGGTAAGATGTTCCTGATCATCATCGATGCACATTCCAAATGGATTGATGTTTACCCAACAAACAGTGCAACAAGTCAGGTGACTGTTGAGAAACTGAGACAGTGCTTTAGTATACATGGTCTACCCCAGACAATAGTATCTGACAACGGAACATGCTTTACGAGTCAAGAGTTCAGAACATTCCTAAAGCAGAATGAAATACAGCATAGAGACATCTGCACCTTTCCACCCCGCATCAAACGGCCTCATGGAAAGACCTGTTCAGACATTCAAACAAGGAATGAAGAAAACAAAGGGAGACACACTAGAAACAAAAATAGCCAGATTTCTGTTGAACTACAGAATTACATCACAAAGTACTGCTGGCTTTTCACCTGCTGAAATGCTCATGTCTAGACAACTACGCTCTACACTGGATCTTCTGCTGCCTGATGTGAAGACAAAGATTCGTAAGAAACAACTCAAACAAAAAGAACATCACGACACACAGTAAGTGGAGAAGTTTTGCATCTGGAGATGATGTATATGTTTGTAACTATGGCTATGGACCAAGGTCGTGCCTGCAGACAGGGTTGTTCCAACTTCAGTAGGAGGGGAAGTGACAGAGCAGCCTGCTGAGCCAGCCCAGGTTCATCCTCCAGCTGAACGTTTGCCAGAGACAGGAGCTGAACCAACACCTGTGCTGCAAAGATCTACACGCACCAGACAGGCTCCTGCTTATCTGAGGGACTTAGAAGTGACATTGCTCAAGAAAGAGTCAGAATATGCTCTGGGATATGCACTGGAAGGTTGGGCATACTACCAATCTTACCAGTTGGTTAAAAAAAAAATTGAAAAAAAGAAACATTTGTAAACAAACATTGCCTGGGAGTTTTGAGTTAATTGACCTTTAACCTTTAAGAGAAGTACAGTAACAGAGTTCAGTTATTTTAAGAAATCCTAGGTTGGTTTTTGAGTTTGCGTATATGTGTAATTTTGTTGTTATAGTTAAAAGTAAGGCTAATATTGAAGGTGACAGTTATAGTTAATTCCACTTGAGTACTTTAAACTTAAAGGGGGGGGGGGGGGGGTATCCTGAGTAGAGGTCTTCGGAACAACCTGACTACCCGAAAACCCGAGGTTCCAACCTGACCCAAATCGGGTCTCGGGTCCATTCAAAAGATGTGACTCCGGGTTGGGGTTGGAATCGGTACAGTTAGTCTCGGGTCCGGTCGGTACTCTCTGACAGGCTGGGTCCACGTTTACTCGAGAGAGGTAAAGATATTGGTGGTGGCAGCCAATGTCAGTTTGTCATGACACAATCATGTTGCCGTAAGCACGACAGATCGCCAACATTACAACGCTGGATGAGAGAACATATTCACAACACATCCTGACCGGTGTAGGCTATTAGTGTTAGCAGTTGCTACCAATAGCATCTGTATCCACAAAGAAAAAAACAATGTGGATTTATTGTTGTTTACATCACGTAGGCTCTGCAGTAACTGAACTGGGCAGAAGAAGACAACTTTAGGTAAGAAAATCAAGTTTTATTCAACTTTTAACATGAGCAACTATGGGCTGTATTGTCTCGGTTCTATTTGGGTAACTTGGTTCGGTTCGTGGTCGGAAACTAAAGACTCGGGTCGGGGCGGTTTCAGGTCGAATTTTCACGGGTCCATTCGGGTTTGGGTCCATTAAAGTGGACCTGTGAAGACCTCTAATCCTGAGTATTTCAATATGCAGTACTACCCCCACGGCACCAGAGGGAAAGCATACCAATATCCCCTGTAGATACAGTCATGGAAAAAATTATTAGACCACCATTTTTTCTTCACTTTCTTGTTCATTTTAATACCTGGTACCACTAAACGTCATCATGTGACT
Source organism: Hirundichthys speculiger (assembly GCA_018398805.1). Lineage (NCBI taxonomy): Eukaryota > Metazoa > Chordata > Actinopteri > Beloniformes > Exocoetidae > Hirundichthys > Hirundichthys speculiger. The sequence goes on along the minus strand of JAGFBZ010002547.1, from coordinate 557,747 downwards.
AAAACAGACAAAAAAGAAAACACTGAATGCATAAAAGCAGTGTTTTTGGCAGTACAACAGCATAGCTATTGATGTAAAAACTTAAGTGATTTAGGTTATAATCAAGAAAACCATGGAAAATGGTGAGATATCAGCTCTTAAATAAAACTCTTATGAGCAATCTTTGTGGTTATCGTTATATTTGTCCAAACAAATGTACCTTTAGTTGTACCAGGCATTAAAATGAACAAAAAACTGAAGAAAACAAGGATGGTCTAATAATTTTTTCCATGACTGTATACATAGACCGAGACAGAGTATAATTGAAGAGATGAGACAGATAGCCAGACAGGGAACATGTTGTAGAGTGTATTTGTGTGAACAATAAAAAGTCAAACGATGTTCTTCGTATGGACATTATGATTTGTGCTCATTAGTACACGTTATAACACTTAGTTTCCGCCCTGGATCTGACCTCAAACTACTTAGCCATGATCTCTCGATTGCCAAAGATTAATAAGCCCGTTTTCTGCTTGCAACATACAGCATGTATTCACACAAATAAATCAACAGCGCTGTGCACAGAACTATAAAGAAAAGAAAAAGCTTTCTGATAATCTGAACTGTGCTCTCCTGCGGGCAACATAATGGTGAAGAGGCAAGCAAAAAAGGGATACAAGGCCAAGAAAAATAAGGGAGATGATGCATCTGTTAGTTTACGAAGTTCTTCTCCCTGAAGGTGTGAGGATGTGATTAGAGGTCACTGACTCTGATTTGTGTGTGTGTGTGTGTGTGTCTGGCTGCGTTTGTAAAACTGAGCTGTGTTTACTATGTTGATTGTTTCTTTGCTCCTAATGAGCTTTTTGTTATATCAGCACAGTGGAAGAAGTGGGAAAGGGTTGCCATTACCAGACCAGAACAAGGAGACAGCTGAGATGCAGTAAGATCATCCACTTTTTGCTGAAGATTTTTGATAGCGGCTATCTCTTTGAATTATATTTTTCTTTATTTTTTTCTCTCTGTTTTCATTCTCAAAAATGTAAAATGTGTGATTTCTACAGTAATTACATTTTTCCATTTTTCAGTGCCAAGAATAAGTAGAATAAAATGTCTAAAAGTAGTGTTGGAATTTCACATTGCAAGGTTGACGGCACCATTGGCTGTATTTTAACCGAATAATTAACTATGCAAATTTAATTTCAGTGATTTATGTTGTTCGAAGTTCCATACATTTTATGCAAAAATATGTGATCCCATTTGAACATTTGATTCGACTGAGAGGCATAGAGTTCTGTTACGAATGTAGTTATCATGAACAGCAACATACTGTCATTGCTGACCCTGTTTGTCAGTCCTGGACCCAGTCGTTTAGTCAAATGTCCAACAAGACATCTACCAGGCTTATTTAAAAAAAAAGAAGAAGCACTTTATGTTTGAGGTGCAACTTGTTTAGGAGAATTTGATTAAATATTAGACCAGCTGTATTTTCATTAAGGAACACACTTTATGCCTGAAAAACAATGTGAACCATTTGAATTAACTGATTTGTTTTATTTATTTACAATAAAATGTGATCTAATGTCCAGTTTGCACAGGATTATTATTATCTGGGGACCTGCAGTCATTTAAAATTTACACAGACATCTGTTTTGTACAATTGGAGGAGATAAACAAAGTCTAAAGTCTGTTTTATTATTGACTGGTATTACTATATTAATTTACAGACATTCATGTCATCGAGATGTGTTATCAAGACCTTGCATTGTCCTAACTTGTCCAACATTCAATTTATATACAGTTTGAATACTGATTTGAATCCATGGCTTGTTTTTAGACGGTTGTGGAGAAAACATTACATTAGAAAAGTCCAATCAAACATTCAACAATTGGACTTCAGTGATAACACATCACATTTTTCTAGGTGAAACCTGAATATGACATATGTGCTGAAGTTGCTGTGGTAACAGTAAACAAAAGAAAAGCTATAACCACAGTGTCTGTTGTAGTAAAGGCTTTTTGCTGTAAGACACATGGTTTGAGCTCTGCTTTACCAGACTGAGGATTCTGAACTGTGCTTCTGTCTTCATCTTGGACGGGTGCTCACTTCAAACAATTGTAGCCACAACACTAAACTGCCTCCATTTATAGACAGTTTGTTAAACTACATTTCTCTGCATTTCTCTTATGATAGTACTGTATGTCAGACATTAACAATGACGAATTCAGCGCATAGAGCTAGGGTGGATAAAATGGCAGAGGTGATTAAGAGACTCAAGAATTACAGTCATTTTTTTTTCTTCCATCATTAGTGCCTTGAGTCTCTTAAGCTCTGAACTGATTTAAAAGCTCAAAATGAATGTGATTCTGTAAGGTAATTCCGAATGAGCAAAACTCATGGTTGTTGATGTGTGACATCCTCAGAAGAGAGAACAGCGACAATCGACCATGTAGCACAGACAGCTTGCTGACTCCTAAACATTTATTTAATAGAATTAAATTTAAACTGATATTTTAATGTGAAATACATCTTTTGTGCTGCTTAAACCTCCACATCTCAGTGGGGGCCGTTTGAACTAAAAATGACAGAAGTGCCTTTGTATTGCTTTAAAATGCTTGAATGTCTTTTTTTTTTTTTTTTAACTAAAAGTAGCTCTAAAAACTCTTCAGGTGTTTAAACAACTTACTCCAATAATCTATGGGTTTACTTATGTTTTCCTCAAGCACTGTGAGCATACTGTGTTTGTCTATTTACTTCAAAGAAGTTCAGATCAGTTTATGGAAAACTAATGCAGACAATCAGTAGACAAGTGTTCACAAACTTTTTCTGGTCAGTTTTGGTGGCGGCTGTGGATCAGTATGAATGTAAAAATCAATTGAGTAAATGTAAACAGTAATATAAGTGCTGTAATGTGCATGTATTTGTGTGGGAGCAGGTAACAGGTACATTTCATAGATAAATAAGAGATACAGTGTAAAGTTTTCTATTTGGGTAATATCTCGGTTGCACAAAATATATTAGTATAAGCTGTGAAGAGAAATGTTTTTAGAGGCAAAATACTTTTTGATATTTGGCTGATATTCTTCTAAATAAAGCTACCAAATAAAGCATCTCATCCAGACTCCCTGAGGACACTTGAAGGACTCTTAATGCTCACATTTGACAGAAAATTAACACTTCAGTGCATTTTGACATCTTCAGGTAGAGATAATGGGATTTCACTCCATAGCCACATCATTTGAGAGAGCCCAGTTCCAAGGCTGCATGCTGGTTCACACATGGGGCTTCATTATCTCACAAAGCAGCAACTTAACTTCAAAAGTGTAGCACAAATTAATTCAAGAGTAAACAGAGTAATTCTCTGACTGACCATCTTGAATGTCCAATTCAATGTAATGTTCAGAAAAAGACAAAAGCAAGAGCTGCTTCTTTTGGTTCTTACCTTTATGTGGGGTTTCCATAGAAGATCTTTGTGTTTCATTGATTTATTAATAAGTCATAGATTTAAAATCAGTTGCCCATCCTGACACAACCCTCTAAAATTGTCTGGACGGGGAAGTGCCACTGTGAGAGCCTGTGACCCCTTTGTTACTGGGGCAATGGAAGCAAACTAGGGTTTCAGTGTCCTGCCTGAAGACACATGGAATATGATAGCACTGGGGTTCAAACCACCGACCTTTCCTTTGGAGGGCAACCAGGCATACACCCTATACCATGGCTTTCTTGTGAAAAATTGGTGTAAACTAACTTATTTCAGCTCTCAAACACAGACAAATACAGTATTTAAATAATGACCGCTTGTTTCCATCAAGAGTTTTCTTTCTTTATTGCTTTATTTTTCTGCTGTTAGTATCCATCTGGCTAAACCTGTGAAACAGTGGTTCATGGAGCATGAGATATCATTTTCACAAAGTCCTTCAAGCCACTCCTTTGTTTCCTTGGCTGTATGTTTTGGGTCGTTGTCATGCTGGAAGACCCATCCACGACCCATTTTCAATGTCCTTGTGGAGGCAAGGACATGGTCACCCAAGATTTTGCGGTACATGGCCCCGTTCATCTTCCCATCGATGCGGTGAAGTCGACCTGTCCCCTTAGAAGAGAAACACCCCCAAAGCATAAGGCTGCCACCGCCATGCTTGACAGTAGGGATGGTGTTTTTGGGGTCATATTCAGCATTTTTCTTCCTCCAAACACATCGAGTTGAGTTGAGGCCAAAGAGCTCAGTTTTGGTCTTATCTGACCACAGCACCTTCTCCCAGTCCAGTGGTACGCAAACTGGTACATGAGCGCTCTCTGGTGGTACGCGGGGGAACTTCATGACTTGTCAATGCATGACAATGCATTATAAATACAACGTTTCAAATGAAATTCAGGTAACAATAAATAACCACAATAAGGAATAAACATCTCTCCTGTGTGTTTAAAGCTAATTGAGAAGGCATATATGGCTATATTTAAAGATTGGTCATCATGGTGGTACTCGGAGAGCACAATAGTTTCTCAGGTGGTACGCGGCATTAAAAGTAGAGAGAACCACTGTCCCAGTCTCTTTCTAGGTTATTAATATGTTCGTTGGCAAACCTGAGTCGGGCCTGGACGTGAGCCTTCTTGAGCAGAGGGACCTTGGACCACTGCAGGATTTTAAACCATTGCGTCTCAGTGTATTAGCAATAGTTTTCTTGGTGACTGTGGTCCCAGCTGCCTTGAGATCATTAACCAGCTCCTCCCGTGTAGTTCTCAGCTGATCTCTAACCTTTCTCATGATCATTGAGACCCCACCAGGTGATATCTTCCATGGAGCCCCCAGCCTAGGTTGATTAACAGTCATGTTGTACTTCTTCCACTTCCAAATAATTGCACCATCAGTTGTCATCTTCTCATTCAGCTTCTTACTTATGGTTTTGTAGCCCATTCCAGCCTTGTGGAGTTCAACAACTTTGTCCCTGACATCTTTTGACAGCTCTTTAGTCTTGCCCATGGCGGAGATGGTGGAGTATTACTGAGTCTTTTTATACAGGTGACTATTTGGAACAGGTGTCTCTCATGCCGGTAATTACTTCAGTGAGATTAGGAGTATGCCAGTGGTCTGTGGGAGCCAACACTGGTCAAGGTTGGTCAGGGATCAAATACTTATTTCCCTCAATGACTTGCAAAGTAATTTTTATTTTTCAATTCATGTAATTTTCTCAAATTTTTTTCAATATTCTTTCTATAACTGTTAAAATAAAGCTGCCATAAAAAATCTGAGACTGTTCATTTATTTCTTAGTATGACAACTGCCAAAATCAGCAGGGGATCAAATACTTATTTCCTCCACTATATATATATATATATATATATATATATATATATATATATATATATATATATATATATATATATATATATATATATATATATATATATATATATATATATATATATATATATGTAGTGCCTTGCAAAAGTATTTGGCCTCCTTAAACCTTTCAACCTTTTGCCTCATTTCAGGCTTCAAACATAAAGATATAAAATTTCAATTTTTTGTCAAGAATCAACAACAACATCATGAAGTGGAACGAAATTTATTGGGTATTTTAAGCATTTTTAACAAATAAAAAACTAAAAAGTAGGGCGTGCAATATTATTCGGTCCCTTGCGTTAATACTCTGTAGCGCCACCTTCTGCTCCAGTTCCAGCTGCCAGTCTCTTGGGGTTTGTCTCTATCAGTTTAACACATCCAGAGACTAAATTCTTGTCCATTCTTTAGTTGGGGGCAGATATGGTTTGACCCTAAAAAAATTGACACAAAAGGTTTCTCAACTGTTTTTTGTAGTGTTAGGTGTCCTTATTAACATACTAAAAGTTTACCAAAGTTTGACCACCCGAAAGGTGTTATTTTCAAGATGGCCGCCACCAGTACTCAAAAGACCATTACTCCACCATTATTCATCCTAGACGAGTAATTTTGGTGTCTAAACCTATATTTTGGTTATCTAATAATCCATTTACCTCATATAAATGAAAAAAAAAATACTACTAAAATTATTACTGTGGTACTGTAAAATTAGTTAAAACAGGGCCGCCACGTGAAGGCTCAGTACCGCTAACCCCTCTATTTTTTTTTTTTTTTTTTTGGGGGGGGGGGGGTCCACACCAGATTGACAATTAGTCTTCCTCACTCTTCCTCCTATACAAGTTGATTGTGTGGATTCTCACAATTTTGAACTTGACATGGTCCACAAGCAGGCATGCATGGCAATCCGTATCGGCAACTACAGCGGTGTGTTCGGCAGGCGGTTTTTGCAGTTACAGTGGACCATATGTAGGAGGCTTTCTGGGGCAGCAGTTATATCAGTCATAACTGGCACAAAGTGATTGTCCTCCAATTTCCATCCCCAATCAACTGGATTCATGCCACTCTCCATTTGTTTGAGTCCACACCATGACCTGGTAATAAAACCCATTGGCAGTGATATTTAGTCGAGGACTCTGTAGGAGGGAGATGTTCTGGGTTGACAAATGATTTGGCAGACTCAATTTTCTTATTCAGAAGTTTGTAGCGCAAAGACGCAAGAGAATCTGTACTCCTGCCACCAAACGTAACTGCCATCGCCTCTCTCCCATGGTCTTCTATGACATTGTTTGCTTGATTTGGGAGCAGAAACTCATTTGCACAGGTCTGATTGGTTGACTCACCCTTCACAAGCTTCTGGAACACTGTCTTTTTGCCAACACCAAAAATGCGCGAAGTTGTGTTACATCCTGTGTAAGCAAGAACAAACAGCAACTGAGAACACAAGTCTCTACCCAGGACTTTTTTAATCTCGCTGATGTCATACACTTTTGTGTCTTGGATTTGTCCGAACGGAAATAGAGGCCTCTATTGTTCGTCTCTGCATAGTGTAGAAGAAGAACTAGCAAATCTGTGTCTTCTAGGGATGCGCGCGATTAGTCGTCTAAACGATTAAACGTCCGCCCACTTTCTAGTCGGCACCAGAAATATTAGTCGTTTAAACCAATTTGGGTTTTATTCATGTACAAGGCCGCTTAACTGTCATACAGCCGCCCGCCACTAGTTGGGGCTACAGAGCCGTCAGACAGCAGTCCCCTCTCTCCACAGCAATGCTCGAGTAGACTGGAGTTTTAAAACAGCACGGTGGGAAGATAGTCTCGCAAAACCAGCGCGGTTTGGCGGTACTTTAATCTAGAAAATGAAAACAAGGTAGTATGTAGACTGTGTCAGAAACAACTGGCATACAATCACTCGACTGGAGCAATCTGCAACCACATTCAACTCAAGCATTTGGATGTTAATCTGCATGAGACGACGGCTGCTAATGCTAGCGGTGCTGATGCTAGCGGTGCTGATGCTAGCGGTGCTAGCCACACTCAGGCCGATTTGACATTGTTTACCTGGAGACGTGTTCTCCCGTCCGGTCTGAGAGGATAACGCAGCTCATCACGATAATGACTTCATATTGAACTGCGCATAGAGCTTAATAATTCAGCAGTAATTTATCTGTTTTAGATGTTACATTATTTGTTAACTTTAAGTGAGTTTTTGTCGGATGTGCAGGGTTTATATTCATACTGCACGGCGCAAAATGCTGCTCGTTTCGGTTTGAAATTTAATTATAATTTAGATGTTTTATTAACTTGAAAGTGAATTAAAGCAATAATTTTTGTCGGATAATCTGCAAGATTCAATGTGTCAGAGGCAATTTATTTATTTTGGTGGTTAACGTTTGACTGAGTTGCCTTCATGTTCACATTCATTCGTACTGCACGGTGTAAAGTGTCTCGTACTTCAGCGGCATTTAAAATCCGACATGGTTGTTGAACATTGTGATTAAAGGCCTAAAGAACTCTTGTTACACACAATATTTTTTGGGACAATGTTTCAAATTCTGTTTTGATGTTTCAATAAATTGTGCTAAATTTTCACTGTTTTCTGAGTGTTTTCCTTTTTTTACACTAGTCGACTAGTCTTAATTAAAATTTTCGTTTAGTCGACAGGGAAATTAGTCGCTAGGAACATCCCTAGTGTCTTCCCCTATCAAGGTTGTGGACTGATGTTGTGACGCCTTGATTGCAACCTTGACAATTTCCACGTCTACATCCCCTGGTGCATTGATAACAGTGCAGCCCTTTTCTGCAGTTCCTCGGTGACTAGCATAATAAGCCCTCGTTTGTTAGAAGATATGGAGAGGAAGTCATCCTTTCTTCCCACAAACTTGGTTTGTGCAGTAAAGCTAATGACTGGGTGGGTGATTTGGCCACATCGCTGATGGGTATTGTCTTTGATGGAAGGAGTGTCACTATAGCCATCAAAAACCACAGCTGCTTGCAATGGCACCATAACTGTCACCACTTTTCCATGGCAAGCGATGAATCAGGGAGCCACCGTCAAGGACATACTGTTCAGTTGGTGGGATCGAATCCAGTATAGTTTTGTTTGATTCCTTGCTTGACAGTTCAGCCACTGCCTGTGCTAATTGGGATTTGTCAGCCTTAGGCAATATTGCTTTGGCTTCAAACAGAGCTGCAGGGAATGGGCTGAGCTCATAGGTCATTACCTCTTCCAGTGAAAGGTCTCCAGTTTGTGACATAATGATAAATTGCTGGAACAAGAGGGCAGGATCTATCTTTCGGTCATGGGAAACTTTGACACTAGACTCATCTGCAAGGGTTTTTACCCGGTCTTTTCGTTTGAATGAGATCCCAAAAATGGGGTTTCCAACCATTTTTTCAATGATCTCATTGCCGACAGTCTCAAACTCATGCACATTCACGTCTGCTTGGGTGACAACACCAGTCACAATGTTTCTCAGAGATGGATCTGGAGAGAATGGTTTGAATGTGCTAAGCATTTCTTTGATCTTGTTGCTGGAGTGCACACACACACACACGCATGCACACACACACACACACTTGCCTAGTCTTTTAAGCTTGAAACAGGAGTCCATTTCATAGTTTTAATAGAGTCACACACATATATATGGGATTTCACAATGATCTAATTTTATCTCTGTCATTTGGGCAAGTCCACTGGATTCAGAAGCCATGAAAACATAGGGTTAGATACAAATAATATGTTTCTATGATAAATAATGAAGGAGTTAGGCGATTTTTATGGTTTTTTTTCTGGCCATGGACGCCATCTTGAAAATAACACCTTTCGGGTGGTCAAACTTTGGTAAACTTTTAGTATGTTATTCAGGACACCTAACACTACAAAAAACAGTTGAGAAACCTTTTGTGTCAATTTTTTTAGGGTAAGGTGCTTTTTTTTCATAACTGCCCTCGCCTACTTCCTGTAAAACAGCTGGAGCTCAGTGAGGTTGGATGGAGAGCGTTTGTGAACAGCAGCCTTCAGATCTTTCCACAGATTCTGGATTGGATTCAGGATAACACCTGGATACATTTATTTGTGAACCATTCGATTTGTCTTTATGTTTTAGATCATTGTCCTGTTGGAAGATAAATCTACATCCGAGTCTCAGGTCTTCTGGAGACTCCAACAGGTTTTCTTCCAGAGTGGTCCTGTATTTGGATCCATCCATCTTCCCATCAGTTTTAACCATCTTCCCTGTCCCTGCTGAAGAAAAGCAGGCCCAAACCATGATATATATATATATATATATATATATACACATACATATATATATATATATATATATATATATATATATATATATATATATATATATATGTATATTAGGGATGCAACAGTACTTGGTAAAATACCAAACCATTCGGTACGACCTGCACTGGAAGATACGCTTTTATGTCCCGCGGTATTTATGCTCCAATAACTTTGCATTTGACTTGCACGTGAGCGTGCGTGCCTTTTAGGCAACAGGCCCGCCACTGCATGTCAATGTGCACTCGCCTCCGCTCACTCACAGTGACCAGACTATCACACTTTGGCCACCTGGCTGCAGGTCATAGACACAGAAAAAAAAAAAAAAACAAGCAGGCATGGCCAGCTGTAGCGGAGAAATTGGGAAAAACTTTTTTTAATCACCGGTGTGGGAGCATTTTGGTTTTGCTGTTGAATACACCGGAGAGGGAGTGAAAACTGTTAACAGTTAACAGAACGCAATCTTCCATCTCCCAAACCCGCGATCTTACCTGTGTAAGATCCAGTTGTTACCAGTTGTGGGTCTTTGTGCAGCTGATGTGCTTTTTAAAATACTGCAAAACAAATCGTTGGATGCGCATTTAAAGATCATGAACAATTAATGTTCCTGTTCCCTCCTCGACCACCAACAGTTTCAGACATATCGGAAATAAATTCCCGCATCCAACTTTTACCAGCTTGACACCAGAGACAAAGATCTCCTTGGTTTCCTCCACAGCAGACATCTGAATGAGATCATGCCACAGCTGTACAGACTGACGTGACCGTGACAACCATGACACAAAAACCGCAGGACGGACCGTACCGTGAGCCACCTGTACCGTTGCACCCCTAATATGTATGTATATATATATATATATATATATATATATATATATATATATATATATATATATATATATATGGAAAAAATTATTAGACCACCCTTGTTTTCTTCAGTTTCTTGTTCATTTTAATGCCTGGTACAACTAAAGGTATATTTGTTTGGACAAACATAACGATAACCACAAAGATTGCTCATAAGAGTTTTATTTAAGAGCTGATATCTTACCATTTTCCATGGTTTTCTTTATCATAACCTAAATCACTTCAGTTTTTACATCAATAGCTATGGCGTTGTACTGCCAAAAACACTGCTTTTATGCATTCAGTGTTTTCTTTTCTGTCTGTTTTAGTCACATGATGACGTTTAGTGGTACCAGGTATTAAAATGAACAAGAAAGTGAAGAAAAAATGGTGGTCTAATAATTTTTTCCATGACTGTATATAGTTGCATTGTGCTGTGGCTGCTGAAATGAAAAAAAAAAAAAATGTAGAGAAAAGGCAACTTTACTCTTTAAGTAGGCAGTGTGTGTCTCAGTTTGAATATGTGTTTAGAGCAGGGTGAACGATTTGGTCTGTGAGTGTGTGTGCGTGTGTGTGTGTGTGTTGCTGAAGGTTGAAAGTCCATGAACGAATTCTTGTCTATGTGTGTGTGTCTCTGAGCATGAGTGTTCATCTCCCGCAGATAACAGCTGTGTTGCCAGGGAAAGGGGGTTTGAGAGGGAGACAGCAAGAGGAGGAGAGTCAAACAAGAGAGATAGAAGGAGAGAGGTGGCTCCCAGAGGTGCCTCTGAGTGCCTAATAGTCTGAGAGATTCTGTCACAAAATATTGCCTCTGCTGTTCAACATAGGCGCTTTGGGGAGAATATGTGGGTGGAGAATGATAAGATGGAGTAAGGATGAGAAGATATAGTTCTCCCTCTCTGACTCCCCATCTCCTCCTGCACCAGTGAAAAGTTGAGGCGGTGGAGAGCTTAGCATAACAGACTGTAGTCCCCCAGCAGTTAGGTTAAAGGGGAGAAGCCAGCCAGCATTTAACATATGATAATATCAATATTACATATCAATATTATTGTGTGTTGGTGTGCATGAAAATAGTGGCTGATTATGGCATTTAATTTATTTCATTTTTTTTTATAATAATCAACAAATAACATCAGCCATAGAAGACTCATATCTGTACACCTCTGGATATTATAGACACAATAACACAATAAAACCATGTAATGTTCTGAAAAAAATGACTGCAAGAACATATAGATTTTTAAGGACACCATCCCATACAGATGTGTTTGTAATGATATAAATTAAGATTTCGGTCTATGTAGGTGTAAGTGAGCCAGGTTCCTGTATTTTATTAATTTTTTAAGTGTGTTACGAGACATCATGAGAAAAGTCAGCTTTCAGCTTTGAATATGCAGACTGCAAAAAAGAAGGGTCACGCACCCTGCAGAAGATTGGAGGAAACAGTCCTGACTTCTTTTGGATTGGGGATTGTTAAATCCCCAGGTGACAGTTTCAGGGCCCTATCTTGCACCTCCCAATATCCAATACCCAATACCCATTACCTGCAAATCTCAGATTTAGGAGCCTCTGCCACCCGAAATGCAATCTTCCACCTCCCAAAACCTGTTACCCATTTTGCCGTCTCCCTTAAGCACATTGTGGGCGCGGCAATGGGCGTGTCTCCTGCGCTTTCCACGAATTCGGTATCTTGCGGTACTGGTGTCTCGCAGATTTTGGGTATTGGGTAATGGGTGGTCAGACCACCCATTACCCAATACCCAAAATCTGCGAGACACCAGTACCGCAAGATACCGAGTTTGTGGAAAGCGCAACTGGCATGTCGGCGCGTAAAAGAGCGCGTCCAAATCCTGTCATTGCGCGTCCACCCAGTCACATGTGGACTGCACAACTGGCTCTACCTCTCGATTATGCATCACTGTATTACTTTCATACATTATTCTCTTAAGGGCAGGTGATTTCTGTACAGCTGTGACATGATCTCATTCAGATGTTTGCTGTGGAGGAAACGAGGAGATCACAGAACTCTGTTGTGAAAAAAGCACCGCTTCCAGCGGCTATGCGTCTTGGCGCAGCTGTGCGTCTTTGCGCAGGGGATGTGTTCGAGATAACTCAAAAAGTTATGGACGGATTTTGATGACATTTTCAGGAGTTGTCAGAAATGTGAAAAGGAAGAACTGATTTTATTTTGGGTGTGATCCGGAAGAAATCCTGGATTCTGGATCACTTTCAAATTTTCGCTAACATTGCGCTGTTTAGTTGTTTCTTGAACCCTAAAGCAACCACAATGGAGACAGGAAGGGAGTTCTGGAATTTTAAGAGTTTAATTCTCTCAGATGTAAAAAAGGAGGATTCGAGGGTTGGCAGCCAAACCAACAATCCAGGGGACGACGAAGGCAAGGAGGTGGCACTGCGAATGGCTGGATCAGGCGTTTCTGTGGGAAGATCTGGAGACGAGTCTGGTTGAATGATGACTGAATAGGTACAGGTGTGCAGTGCCACACCTGGGCTGCTCGTCGGATGGGAAGGTGAAACAAAGGTGGATCTGAGTGTCTATGTAGAGGACTGAAGGTGGTACAGTGGGTTGTGCTCAGGGGCCCCAGAGGTGGAAGGTTGCGGTTCACAACCCGGCTTGAGACCGTAACACGCGCTCAATGGGGCAGGAAATTTTGTTTTTCTTAACATCTCCGTTAATTATTGCCCACAGTTCATTAAATTTCACTCAGGTATTGACACTGAAAACCTCTATAAAATTTCAGAGGCTGATCCGGATCTGATCTAGAACGCGGATTTTATCACAATCTGTAAATCTCTATATGGGAGAACTGTTGTGCTTGGCGGAGGTCTGCGCTCTCTGAGTGCTTTTCTAGTTAAGAAATGCTTTCCTGGAAGCTCACTGGCTCTATTTTTTTCCGAGCAGTTTGTTGGAACTTCTTGGAGTACAAAAGAAAAGATCAAATCATTTGCTCCACATTAGTTAGAGCTAGTTATGTATATATCAGTGCAGAGGAGGAGGAAAAAAAGAGGAGGAAGCTCTACAGCAGAGTCCCAGACGAGCTGCCCATGAGAGCTGCTCTGATCTGGGTGAAACGACGCTCCATAGCAGTTTGCAGATACCGCAACCTGCTCTTAAAGGCAATGGCTACTGACGCACTGATTGGTTAAACAGGTGGAACGCCCTAACCACTCCCATGCATAATGTGTGCATAATATAGTGGTTTTTGCAGGTAAGATCGTGGGTTTTGGGAGGTGGAAGATTGCGTTCTTTGTGGGGGAACGCCCCTCCCAATACCTAATATCCCTTAATAGCAGGTTTTGGAGGTTTGGCGCAAGATAGGGCCCTCAGTCTCTGACCAGCAGAGTGTGTCACCGGGACCAGCTCTCCGTCCTTTGGGCCCGAAGTTCCGGTCTAGGGGTGTTTACCTCGCTAGAATTTCTCAACTTTGTTTAAGCTGGTGTCGAGGAAGATTCACCTAGCTCTCACTGCATCAATCCATCCAAATGTCTACTCCGCCTACTCTGATAACTACCCTTAAGGAATAGCCTGGCTTTAGGTACTGTTATCAGCCACATTCATTAACTGAAGCTCCCCCCTTATGATCTGGGCTCTTGTTACCGGCTAGGTTAGTTTAGTGGCTTGGACAGCAAGCCCCAAGGGTCTGTGACAATAGGGGGGTAGAGTAACCAATCAGAACCTGTGTTGTTATGCAGAGGCACACCTGTGTACACTTGTGGGGACAGTTTCAATATCAACCACAATGTCTTGTGTTAATTTTATATTTATTAAACAGGTTAGCAGGGTTAAGCAACAGCATTTCATTGATTAAACATTGATTAATCATTGATTGAACATTGGAAAACAATGTTCCTGCTCTCCAGCGAAGGCGGACGCTTTTCTGTGAGCTCCTGCCCCTCTATCTGATTCTCGCTGCTCTTTGTCCTGTCTGTGTGTTTTTGGAGCCTCATACGGATAAAATCTGAATATCTAAATTAACCATGGATCTGGTTAGCTGGTCTCTCAATGCAATTGATCAAATTTTTTCTACAAGAAGGGAATCTACAGGTGAGCCTTCATGTCCAGCAGTGTTAATTTTGTCAACTAAAACGAAAAACGAAAACTTTTCGTTGACGAACCTTTAATCCGTGACTAATTTGTGACGAGAACGTAAATTTAAGAAGCACTGACAACAAAAATTAAAACGAAATCTCTGTTCATTATCAACTGACGAGTAAAAACGTGACGAAAAAGATTACACTGGCCGGCCGGACAATCAGGATTACAGACATTCACAATGCCTTGATTTTTTTTCCTTTTTAACCAATAAATGATCTTAAATCAAATTTAAACTCTCAGTCTGTCGTTCTGATTGGATGACCTCCCCCTGCCCTCCGCGCGGTGGCGGTGCACATCCAGTTTTGCCTCAGACGCCCTGGCTTCACACAGCGAGAACGGCGCGATGATCGGGTTATCTCCATCTGCGGCTGCAGCGTTTCAACTTGAAACGCTGCAGCCGCAGATGGAGATAACTTGAAACTTTCAAGTGGGAAGAAAACGAAGAGAGGATTTATGGACACACTTCTGTTACCTTCCGGCCGAACGCAAGACTAAGTGGATCGTTCCCAATGACGATGGAGAGCCTTGTGGATATAAATTCAGTGGAAAAAACACAACGAATCTAAAAAGGCACCGGAAGGCCCGCCATCCTGCAGTGTCTGACAAGGTAAATCTAAAAATGGAGCTTGATAAGAAGGCATGTGTAGTGAGTTTTAGGATTAAATTGCATGTTGACCAAAGTAACGTTAAGCTAACTGTGAAGCTGAAACTTGATATACAGGTGTGCTTACTGCTGACACTATTTGAAAATGTGCTAGCAATTAACTTGCAAGCCAACACCTAACTTTTAGTCTTAGCTAGCTAACTAGTATTGTTAGCCCTCACATCTCGGTCAGAAAAAGCGGCTACAGGATGCTGTTTTGTTGGCTCTGGTGGAGGCATCAAATCAATAACATATTATTTAATGATTGTTTCACAGCGGTTACGTTCAACAGCACAAATAAACTTGCCCACACACCTCCACCCAACCCTGCAGCTCCACCTCAAACCTCTGAATCTGAAATGTGTGCTGTTTAAAACACAGCAGCAAAATTATCATCTCTGCTTTAAAGAGCCGTATGTCACACACAGACAGTGAACCAGGTGAAAACTGGAGGTGGCAGCTACACTTGTTATGTTACTGTATGTGCAATAACATCTACCAGAGTAAAAAATTAAGAAGAATGCTTAAAATTTAATCCACAAAAAAATGAGTGGTTATTTGAATTGAAATTAATTTAATTACAGACTTTTTTCCTGTTTCCTGTTTCTTTTCATATTTAGAATAATGAAAGACACATTGCTGTGGCCAGGAAAAAAAATTCAGTCAGAGGATTTTCTTTTTCTTTAATCCCTTCATATGTAATGTTTACATATCTTAAGAACTTAAGAGCATTTAAGTTTTCAGTTTTGTGTTCCCTCCCTGTATGATTAACATCCTTGCCAGTAAGTTATATTAAAGTGATTTACTCGACTCCCTGGGGTGGTTTTTAGACATTGTACTAGATATTTTTTTACTTGTTCTACAACTTTTTGGTCTGTGTTATAAAATTCTTAGCTTCCCCAGCACCAGTGTTATGGTTAATGTTTGTAATCTTATTTGAGATGACTGTGTTCTTTATGTTTTATCCTACAAATCAGCTTGCTACAGTGTACTACATAGATGTGATTATGAAATAATTTAGAGTCAGTACAAGTAACATCTTTTTTCTCTCCTCCCTTCAGATTCCAGAGACTCAGACTGTACCTGTACTCCAGAAAATGGACAGTGAAAAGGAGAAACTGCCAAAACAGACAACGATTCCAATCATGTTCACTTCCACATTCATTCACACATTTTTCTCCACTGTTTTATATGGTCCATTTGTGAAGAAAGTTCTTGTAAACAGTGAAAATGGGTTTTGCACGGGTAAATGGACTTAAATGGATAAAGTTAAATTGTTGTTTTGCTAATATACAAAAAATAAACAAGAATTTGTGAAGAACATGATTATGTATTGCACTTTTTCTAACAGGCCTTAGACATTTTTTATTATATAAGAGTAATATAGTACATTCTTAATTTAAATGACTAGACACAGTTAAAGGTATGCTTACAATGGAGTTTTTACTACCATGACAAACATAATTTTGCAAAATCTATTACAGTATAACAAAACTGTCAAATTACTTAAAAAGACTAAAATGAGACTAACTGAGACTAAAACTAAAACTGATTTCCACTGACTAAATTTTAACTAAAACAAAACAAAACTAAAAGACTAAAATGTGACTTTAACTAAATCCAGTCTTTGATGAGTGACTAAGACTAAAATAAAATTAAAAATTCTTGTCAAAATTAACACTGATGTCCAGATGGCACAGAGCCAGCGGGGTACGTTCAAGATCCATGGGCGAAGTGGCGCTTGAGCTGCCAGGCTCCTCTGTTCATCGAGGACGCTGAAGATGTCTACATATTTGGATTTATGATCATCGGATTCCTGCTGTTTGGCGTTGGCGGATACCTGATGTATCGGAAAATTAAGCGCATGGATGCTGCTATTCTGGTCCTGATGTCCGTGTGCGTGGAGGTCAGCCGTGCTGTGGGTGCCGAGACTGTAAAAAGAGACGAGATGAATCGGAAACTGGACGTGATTCACGGCGTGAACCACCGACAGCTTCAGATGCATGAACTCATGGGAAAAATGGATAACAACCTGGGGAAACTACATGCACTGCTTAGGGAGAATGGACACGAATAATTCGGACTTTTGGATGATTTCCCACGAGAGAGAACCAGCAAAGGACTTAAGGCAGGCAAAATTCACTGTCAGTCTGACCGAAAACAATCTCTCTTATCTGAATCTGGCTCCCCTGAGCGGCCTTGGCCAAGGCCGAACTGAAAAAGAATCTCACCGAGGTCTTATCCAAAGTAGGCTCCCCCCCACACCATCCCCGCTCCATTGCCTTTCCCTGACTCTCAACGTCCTCGCTGGATCCTGGTGTACTCCCCCGCGTGGAGCGGACTAATTGCACTGCGCGCCACCGGCTGCGTGCCACCGGGCGAGCGTGCACGGGCCGCTTGGCTGGGACCTTTTTCCTGATATGATGTCTTGTCTTGTACTAAGCTTGTTATGCCTGTGCTGAGGTTTTTTTTGTGAATCCCACAACATGTACCTCTGATCAAGGACATGTGGTGTGAGACACCTGTTTTTTATCCTCTCCCCCACCCATCCCCTATGTGGTCATATTTTCTTCTGCTAAAATTGAAGCGCTCTTATAGCGCTGACCCAAGCACCGTTGACTCCTGTCCATATGTTGTGTTGTCTTTGTATGTTTCTCTTGGACGGTGAACTGGGAAGTCAAATTTTGCTGTGTTGGGACGCTGGCTCAGTGGTGACAATAAATTTGATTCTGATTCTGATTCTGATTCTCTAATACTCCACAATAATGCCACAGCTGGCAACTCCGTTCTTCTGTGTTAATCCAGGCCGTGGCTTGTAATTCCAGTTATTTCCATGGAATCCAGGCTGGCTGGAAGTACTGTAGCTTGTCATTCCAATCTCATTCATTTGAATTGATTCAGATTGGTTTAGTGTGAGCTGTGGCTTATAATTCTAATTTCATTTATTAATTTGAATGGATTCATGCTGGTTTGTTATGATCAAGTGGCCAGATTGCTCTTATCCAAGGCTGCGAAGTGAGGTGTTGAGGCAGGTCCTTCCAACGGACAGGGTGGGTGCTCCTGGAACTCTGGTATCCGGCTCCATCTCCTCTCCTGCAGTGAGCTAGGGAAAATCTGAAAACCTCCAAATATATTCCTCAAGAACTGGGAAAATAATGGTTATTCCGTTCTGAACGTCCTCTTTCTCTGTTCTTGTTTTGAAGAATAAATTTCCCAGCAAAATCCCTTGTGGTGGTTAGCTCCTGGTCCCAGCCGATCATCCTCTGAAGAACGCTCCACAGAATGAATGCTATTTCTCTCAAAACCTCCGCTTTTATGACTACTGGCTGGCCACGCCTGACTTGCTCCAGCCCCCAAAGTCCTTGTTTATTCAGGATTCACACATCCTGATTGGTTTCACACAGTAGGGCATGCATAATCATATTTACATAACATTCACGATTGGTTTTCCAGTGGCATGCGTAATCACATTAACATAGTATCGTTCTGATTGGTCCACGTTCACAGTCTTACATAACCATAACCGTTGGTGTCAAGGTCTCCTAGATAAACTAGAAGCACACAGAGTTGTTTTGAATAATCCAGTTTAACTTTTTTCCTCAAAAATAATTGTTACTCAATTAACATACCAAGTTTACACTATCCAATCCCATTCTATGTTCGTCATTAGAGCAATCAATATTTCTATTGATTTTAATACCTTAGAAATCCAATACCTGTCATCCAACTCTCATCTCGTCCTCTTCATTCAAAAGAGCCTGACACAGCCGTTGTTTACATTTCAACGCCATACACAGAGCTGGCTGTGCCGTTGTTTACATTCCCCAATGGAACAGATAACACTCACTCTGCATTCAGACTCACTGAAAAGATCGCTTATGTCACAGTTAGAAAATAGTTCTTAATATTTCTTCAACATAATAGCCAAGATGATCCCAAAATCCCATGGATCACTCGACACCCCCTCCTTGGGATCATCTTCGGCTCGTCTCCCCCTGTCATGGGTGTCGGCGTGGCGAGTATGAACCTCCAGCCATGATTCTCCATCATACACGCTGGCCATCAGAGTCAGCACATCCTGGTCATCCTGTGATGCCCCTGCAACACCTGTTGAGGGGCTTGCTGGAGAGATGGAGATTCCTTCCACCACTCGTAGGTTCTCCAAGGCCATCTCTCCTTCCTGAAGGTCTTCTTCCTCACCTGTTGACCCTCACCTCCGTTGCATACAGGGCTGCCATCTACATCTCTCTGGTTTCCTCTTCTGCCTGCTGCCAGCTGGTCAGAGTCACCCGTCATCGCTTAACGTATACACTTATGCCTTATTCCAGTCCAAGGTCGTTTACCATGTAGTCGCTGCTGCTCTTTCTCCTCACTCCTTGAGCAACGGTTCATCTGCTTCAGTCTTGGTCTGGAGTCTTCTTGGTCTCCTGCTGCACAGTCCTGTGTTTGGACTCTTTAGGAGGGGCAGTTTCCTACACCCCACGCAGCTGTTGTTAACTTCACTCCAGTCCAAGGTCTCCTTTCTCCTCCGATAAGAATCTTTTCTTTGCATAATGCAGTTTCTTCAGCCCTCTCCCAACCCAGAGAGCCGAGGTTGTACTTCTTATCACCAGCCCTTCATCAGCGGCTAGTCTAACATGGGATGGCGGGGGTCCTCCGCCACTAGCAATATTTGGTTCCTAGTTCCCTTTAGCTTGGAATCGGCTTGAGTTGCTCCACTCCCTGGATCCTAAGCCTCTTCAGCAACACCATGTTACTGTCGAGTATTTGGCAAACCATGTCAGTTTCTTGGTACTTGGCCTTCACAGCAGTGTTGGTGGGACGATCCCTCGCCTTTATCCACGCTCTCTGCCTCAACCTGCAATAGCACCTTTAGGTCTGAGACTACCTTCCTATTCTCAGAGACACGCCCTGTGTCACGTTCTGTGACATGAATGGTTGCTTACTCAACTCCTCAGAAGGCGAGGGTCTATCAGCCCGATGCCTGTTGTTCAGGACCATCCCTATTTCCAGGGCCTTGATGCTCCATTCTCAGGTGTTGGTGTTCCATAAATGTGTCGTTGTTGATCCTCAATTCCTAAAACACCCCTACAGCACCACAAACCTGGTCCAACATGCCCACCACGCTGCTGCCATTCAGCTTTTCTGGCCAGTTTCACTACCACACAACCTGACATCGTATCCAACAGTACTAAAAGGTATTTCTCTGCTTTCCTACCTGTTATCCCCAGGGGTCCAGCCACCTTCATGCAGACGGATCCCCAGGGCACGGCACTCTTGATGGTTTGGCCTTCAACCCATTCCTCTTCTCCCTGCATTGTATTGCCCACACACAATGCAGTTTCTCAGAACCTGGTGTATCTAGCTTTGGGTGATCCCGAACTGTTGCCTCTCCAACTCCCTCCATGTGGGGAGCATGCCTGCATGGCCCAGCACCTCATGTGCGGCCTGCACCACGTCTCTCAGGGCTTCTGTTGGGACTACCCAGCCTCTAGGTGTTCTGTCCCACTCCTCGATCCCAACAAAGACAATTCTCCTCTCTTGTACATAGCGGTCCACTTCCTCGTTTCCTCGCCAGTGCATTCCCTCCTTGGCATCCACCTTCTACTGCACTACATCCAGTCCCATGTTCAGCCACAGCTTGGCTATCTTCTTCCATACATCATGGTGAGATACTGTTCTTTCTTTAGCTCCTTCGAAACTATTTCCTATTTTCCTCCCAGATGGCCATATCCTTCCAATAACGCCAGTCCTTCTTCCTCCTGGGGATATTTCCTTCCCATGGAAGGCAGGGTGTACCTCCACAAAGTCACCATACACCCTCCTTCGTTTCGCACCTTCAGCCTGGTGTCGTCGTCCTCACAACTCACGTCCACCAGTAGCCTCACCAGGAGACTCCTGGGTTCCAGCCTCTCAGCTGCATGAATGGCCCTTTCCAGCTCTTCCAGATGTTCTTGGCTGGTAGCTGTCCAACCCAGCTGCTGAAGCTCCTCTTTCTTCTTCCTCTTCCTATTGCACTTGATTTCCAGATCCCATGTCTTCACAGCCTGGTCCAGGGCAGTCATTGTCTGCTCTGTCCTTGGCAGACAGTCACCTCGTTGGTTGATCACCCTGACCAACCGATCACTTATGTCACAGTTAGAAAATAGTTCTTAATATTTCTTCAACATAATAGCCAAGATGATCCCAAAATCCCATGGATCACTCGACACCCCCTCCTTGGGATCATCTTCGGCTCGTCTCCCCCTGTCATGGGTGTCGGCGTGGCGAGTATGAACCTCCAGCCATGATTCTCCATCATACACGCTGGCCATCAGAGTCAGCACATCCTGGTCATCCTGTGATGCCCCCTGCAACACCTGTTGAGGGGCTTGCTGGAGAGATGGAGATTCCTTCCACCACTCGTAGGTTCTCCAAGGCCATCTCTCCTTCCTGAAGGTCTTCTTCCTCACCTGTTGACCCTCACCTCCGTTGCATACAGGGCTGCCATCTACATCTCTCTGGTTTCCTCTTCTGCCTGCTGCCAGCTGGTCAGAGTCGCCCGTCATCGCTTAACGTATACACTTATGCCTTATTCCAGTCCAAGGTCGTTTACCATGTAGTCGCTGCTGCTCTTTCTCCTCACTCCTTGAGCAACGGTTCATCTGCTTCAGTCTTGGTCTGGAGTCTTCTTGGTCTCCTGCTGCACAGTCCTGTGTTTGGACTCTTTGGAGGGGCAGTTTCCTACACCCCACGCAGCTGTTGTTAACTTCACTCCAGTCCAAGGTCTCCTTTCTCCTCCGATAAGAATCTTTTCTTTGCATAATGCAGTTTCTTCAGCCCTCTCCCAACCCAGAGAGCCGAGGTTGTACTTCTTATCACCAGCCCTTCATCAGCGGCTAGTCTAACATGGGATGGCGGGGGTCCTCCGCCACTAGCAATATTTGGTTCCTAGTTCCCTTTAGCTTGGAATCGGCTTGAGTTGCTCCACTCCCTGGATCCTAAGCCTCTTCAGCAACACCATGTTACTGTCGAGTATTTGGCAAACCATGTCAGTTTCTTGGTACTTGGCCTTCACAGCAGTGTTGGTGGGACGATCCCTCGCCTTTATCCACGCTCTCTGCTCAACCTGCAATAGCACCTTTAGGTCTGAGACTACCTTCCTATTCTCAGAGACACGCCCTGTGTCACGTTCTGTGACATGAATGGTTGCTTACTCAACTCCTCAGAAGGCGAGGGTCTATCAGCCCGATGCCTGTTGTTCAGGACCATCCCTATTTCCAGGGCCTTGATGCTCCATTCTCAGGTGTTGGTGTTCCATAAATGTGTCGTTGTTGATCCTCAATTCCTAAAACACCCCTACAGCACCACAAACCTGGTCCAACATGCCCACCACGCTGCTGCCATTCAGCTTTTCTGGCCAGTTTCACTACCACACAACCTGACATCGTATCCAACAGTACTAAAAGGTATTTCTCTGCTTTCCTACCTGTTATCCCCAGGGGTCCAGCCACCTTCATGCAGACGGATCCCCAGGGCACGGCACTCTTGATGGTTTGGCCTTCAACCCATTCCTCTTCTCCCTGCATTGTATTGCCCACACACAATGCAGTTTCTCAGAACCTGGTGTATCTAGCTTTGGGTGATCCCGAACTGTTGCCTCTCCAACTCCCTCCATGTGGGGAGCATGCCTGCATGGCCCAGCACCTCATGTGCGGCCTGCACCACGTCTCTCAGGGCTTCTGTTGGGACTACCCAGCCTCTAGGTGTTCTGTCCCACTCCTCGATCCCAACAAAGACAATTCTCCTCTCTTGTACAGCGGTCCACTTCCTCGTTTCCTCGCCAGTGCATTCCCTCCTTGGCATCCACCTTCTACTGCACTACATCCAGTCCCATGTTCAGCCACAGCTTGGCTATCTTCTTCCATACATCATGGTGAGATACTGTTCTTTCTTTAGCTCCTTCGAAACTATTTCCTATTTTCCTCCCAGATGGCCATATCCTTCCAATAACGCCAGTCCTTCTTCCTCCTGGGGATATTTCCTTCCCATGGAAGGCAGGGTGTACCTCCACAAAGTCACCATACACCCTCCTTCGTTTCGCACCTTCAGCCTGGTGTCGTCGTCCTCACAACTCACGTCCACCAGTAGCCTCACCAGGAGACTCCTGGGTTCCAGCCTCTCAGCTGCATGAATGGCCCTTTCCAGCTCTTCCAGATGTTCTTGGCTGGTAGCTGTCCAACCCAGCTGCTGAAGCTCCTCTTTCTTCTTCCTCTTCCTATTGCACTTGATTTCCAGATCCCATGTCTTCACAGCCTGGTCCAGGGCAGTCATTGTCTGCTCTGTCCTTGGCAGACAGTCACCTCGTTGGTTGATCACCCTGACCAACCGATCACTTATGTCACAGTTAGAAAATAGTTCTTAATATTTCTTCAACATAATAGCCAAGATGATCCCAAAATCCTATGGATCACTCGACAGGATTTACAGCTGATGTCTTTGTGTTATAGGTACTCAGTTAAATGAGGAGCTGGCACCAGAGACCAGAAGAAGTTAGAAGCATAATCTAGATGGAAAAGCCAGTGAAAGCAGGGACTGCAAGAGACTCCTGACTCTCAGCCAGGACTGCAAGCTGGCAGCTTTTCCAACGAGCATATGCTAACCTCAACCACCTGCACCTACTGGCAACTACTGGCTGGAGAGTGGTGTGTTTTTAATATTACGGAAACCAACAGAAAGTGAATACATTACCAGGATTTTTCACACAATGTCAATATGTGGGTGGGCTGCTAATCTTTATCACATAGTGCCCAAATGTACTGCATTCAACAGCCCCCTCTCAAATTTTTCATTTTTTACTATCAGTCTGTTAAGATCTGCTACTCTAGAACTGTGTGCAGAACTTCCTTTCTTCTACTTGCTGTTTTCTCACACACAAACACACACATAAACTAGAAAATTGCATTTCCTGCGAAAATCCAGGTGTGAATGCATTAAGCTGAACTTTGACTTGAACTCTTCTCAAAAGTAAGAAATAAATTTGAAGAGCATGAATTTTAACCTTTCTATCGTGTTCGGGTCAAATCTGACTGATATCCTACTTTCATCAATCATAAATATTGTGTTTTACATTTGATTGTTTCAGGGCCTTATGATATCCTCCACACTAGGCATTTGGACATATATAATTGCTGATCACCACTTTCTCTGAATTTTGAGTAGTTTATTCAACTTTGTAACACCTGTGATGTTCCCGGTCAAAAATGACCACCATAGGAAATTAATGGGTGACCCTAGATTGTGTTTATCCATCAGATTGTACACAACCACAAATACACTACCATACACACACACACACACACACAGCACCCCACGTGAACCCCTTTCAGACTGAACAAATAGGTGTTTCCTCTTCCCACTTCATTCTCATGCTTATGTGCCCATCCCCCCACATTAACTACACCTTCCAAACTAAATGTATTGTTCCACATTTTAAAGTCTGTTTTGTTTTTATGTACATGTTTGTTTGAAATAAATTCAATCCAAAAAAAGTCAACAGTTAGGTGTTTGTTATGGGAACCGTCTCTTTCCCAGGCTTATGTGCCCATCCCCCCACGTGAACCGCACTTTCTGATACAAAATGTATCATATCTTCTTAGAGACCCCCTTTATATAGTTTTCTGTGCATTTCCCTCATTTTACTATGAACACGTTGACTAGGTGCCCGATCAGACAATTTCTTGTCAGAGAGGCTCTGGACCTTTTATTTCAACCTGATGAAGAGGGGATTGAAGTTCAACCAGAAATAGAGGAGGATGCCCCAGAGATGGAAGACAACATCAATCCTGATTTTGATCCAGACCATTGTGAGACCAACCAGTCAACAGATGGCGAGGAAGAGGCTCCAGAGGAAGACACACCTGAGGAAGAGGCACCTATGACGTGTTAGTCCAAGGATGGCAATTTGCTCAGGTATTCATCCACCCAGGACAGAGGAGGCAGAGCAAGAGTAGAAAATATTGCTATGATGCCATTCCTGTGTGTGAAGACACATATTCCTAAATTGGAATAGAAATCTAGTGATGAACGCCCATAAATGCATTAAAGTAAAGCACAATATTTAAAATCAGAAAGATTGAAAAAGCAGAAGTCCAAGAATAACCCTTCAGCAGGAGATGAACATTTTCATACAGAAAGTGCGAAAAGAATGTAAAAGTTGCTAAAATTTGGGGGGCACAGCAAGCCAGCAATGGACTGGGACGTGCTTTGTGAGGCTCCCACTGAACTTCCAAATTCCAATCCCAAAACTAATATTTTTCTTTACCTACACCCATATGCGTTGGCATTATAACGTAACTTAAGAATCAAGCAACCACTTCATATCAACCCGACGTTAGAAATTGCCTCCAGTCTGAGAAAATACAAGTTCAGCGGCTCTGCCACGGCTAGGCCATTTTCCCGGACTATACCACGGCAGTGGCCAAAGCGAGGGCAGCATTTACCGATGTTCGGAGAGCCCTGAGGGATAAACAAGGAGTCCGTTTCGGCATCCTGTTCCCTGCTAGGCTCCATGGCTCTTATGGAGGGGAGGACAAAGAGTTTCTGGATCCCGGAGAAGCCCTGGACTATGTTAAACAGCGCATCATCAGGACAGTGGACTGGAGATGAGCCAAACGGAGGATAGCTGACGGAGCGAAGATCTCATATTAATCCGGTAAACAGTGTTGCCCTTATAACTGTTCTGTTCAGCACCTTTGACTTTTTGGTCAGTTAAGTTTTACCGGACATCCATTGGTTACAAATGAGAAGTGATGCGATATCACTACACACAACTGGAGACTGAGAAGTAGTTTTCATTTAGTAGTTTTTTTTTTTTTGTTTTCTTTGTTTTTTCCCTGGCCATTTTTTAATCATTGTTAATTTATTTATCCCATCATTTTGTGGCCTGGTCAGTAACTTGTATTTGGGCAAGCTTCATCCTTCTTTTTTTTTTCTCCTCTCATCTTGGTTTCCTTTTCTCTTCTCTAAACCGTTGATCAAAACACCATTTGATCTTTTCATGTTCTTACGGGTAAATTTTATATTTAGGTATGACTGGTTCTTGCACAGGAAATAAATGGCCATGTGGGTTCAGTGTTATTTGGCGGGAACCTTGTAGGCTTGGAGTGAACCAAACAAGCACATGATGTGTGGATATATATGTAAGTGTTTTTACCATCACCGTGTTATGTTGGGTGGTAATGTTGGGACTGCTACAGGGGTGGGTCCAGGCCAGACTGTGTGTGTGTTTCATTTTCTTTTTTGTTTTGTTTTACTTGCTTCCTTACCTTTTTACTTATGTATACTGATATTTAAGGATATACTGTATATTGCATTCAGTTAACTCATAATGGCCACTGATCATCCTTAACTCTTAATCTGCCAACGTATACCAGGAGATACAACTCATAAAATAAATAATATACATGTTATTTAAAAAAAAAAAACACTGGATGTTTTACTTGGGTCTTAAATAGAAGAATAATAACATAAAATTATTTTTTGCATTGCTGCCTGTTTAAGGGTTAACAATCTGAGGGCTGTCTCGTTAACTTTGTGAGCTAGAATGTCAAATCTCTTAACCTGTTAACGTTCCGACGGCCCGTCAGTCCGAATTTCTGTAGTTTCCGAAACTAAACTGTAATTTACACAGCTCATATGTTACGTGAGGCACTCATGCGACATATCTTTGGAAAGCTAAGATTCTTGTGATTCAATCAATGTAAACCATTTCAGGATATAATCATAACAGCAGCTACAATCAATGCCTTTGTCACACCACAAACAAAACAAACAAGGAGTTACGAAATGAGCGTTATAAAAGTCGTCCGATCAAAAATATTCCCACAAAAATGGTCTGGTTGAACTCACAAAGGTCCAGTCGATCCAATTCAGTAAAGTATTTAGTCCAAAATGCATTATCATACCAGAAAATATCCACGAAAACGCCACTGGTAGCTGGTCGGTGTTCAGTAACTTCCGTGTTTTCTTCGTCATAAAACGCTTCTTCCTGTGCTGACAAACGTGTGTCTGGTTTCAAAATGGAGGGGGTCATCTGAGCTTTCGATTGACACCTCATACAGCCATACAGCAGCTTCCCTGTCCTGTCCACAGCCTACAATAGCCAATAAGGGCCAACGTTGAAACGAAGCCATGTCCTACTTTGCTTCAGGAAAAAACCAGCCAGTTAGAATCAATCGTGCTGATGACTGACTAGACAAAGGAACCTGAGCGTAAAATGCTAATGACCTAGTCTCTGTTACGCGCAGTCAGGCGCGTCAAAGGAGATGCACACATTGTGGCTTATTTCTCAGCGTTTTTTCAGTTTGGGAGCATATTTATTGTAGAAAATGGTGAAAAGGACCGTCCAAGAAGGAAGAGGAGGAATTTGCTCGTCGTGAAAGTGACGTGTCAGGAGAGGGGATCTGATAAGATCAGATAACAGAGCGCACACCTGCGCAGAAGACATTTCCTCTGCCGGAGAAGATTTTGCTCTGCATACGTAAGTATTTGACTAAATTGTGACTTATATTACAGCTTATATTATATTATTACGTATATATTGTATCATAATTGGTAGTATTATTCATATTACGTATTACTGTATATTTCGACATAAACAAGTTTTACTTTGAATAAATACAAAAGCCTTTGTTTGTGTGTGTGTGGGGGGAGGAGTATGTGTGAGTTGTTTGTTGGGGTTGTGTGTGTGGGTGTGGGGGGTTCATTGTGTAAAGTAGTACAATACAGAAAAGATGGAAAGTTTTGTAAATGACTTATTTCTTTATTTTCACATAATGGTCAGTCATCTGAGGACTCAGATGTGGATTGGGAGCCAGTCAGCAAGTGGTCACATAGAGGGACAAAGGTGCAGATCGACATTGGCAGATGAAGGACATCTCAGTTCCACCAGCTGTGAAGGAGTACAGCCGGTATGTGCTGTATATTCAACTGTGTATTCATTTTGAAATGAAACAATTTTTGTGTTGCACATATTTATTGTTTTGTATATATTTTTTTCATTGTTGTTCCAGGTGTATGGGTGGAGAGGAGCGATCCCTCTGCACCAAAGGCATTCTGGGAGACCCTCACCGAGCAGCTGGCAGAAGCAGGGTCTTCCTCCACAGCCAGACCTGTTCCACCTCCTGCTCTGCGTGGAGCACATCACATACTGGTTTTTATCAGTGGGCAGAGGACTACTGGTAGGCTGAAGTGCAGGTGTTCCGGGAAATATGGGGGCACCGGGAAATTTGGGGCCACTTCCATATTTGACAGAAGGGGGCGCGGCCTGAAGCGCCACAGAAAGCCGGCCACGGGCAGTCGGGGCCCCATTAGGGGGGGTTCCAAACATGTCGCTGCAGTGTCTATGAAGGTTTCAGGTTGTGTCATTGTTATGGATCGATATTGGCCGGCTTTAAGCCGGGCATACACTGTGCGACTGTCGGCTCGTTTTGAGCCGATTTTCCAGTCGTGCGACTATTTTTTGGATCGGGCCGAATTTCGACCCTATCGTGGGTCGTGCTTCGTGCAGTATACGTGGGGTAACGACGAGAGATTAACACCTCCCGACGAGCTCCCGATCACAAGTCGTGTGCTCGCAAGAAAATCAAACGTGTTTGAAATCCTGGTCGCTCCTCGTGAAGGTATCGCACAGTAGAAGCAGTAGGTGCGTTTGAGATGAACTGCGGCTCGCCTGGCGAGTAGACGAGATCAGGCGGCCGCAGCAGGAGGTGGAGACAAAAAGCTGCGGTCAAGTCGGACAGTTTCCAGCACATACAGGAGGAGACACTTACTTCCTGTTAGATCACCTGTATGTTACCTGTAGTTTGCAGACCACGTTCTTAGATAAAGTGTCCTCGATCGCTGATTGAAGTTAGAATAAAAGTGATCCTCCTGTTGCATGAAACGTGTTCTTATCTGCATTGTGCGCCGCCCGCCGGTGATCGATTCTGCGCAGGCCTGGCTCATTTCGAACGCACCCTTAGGTGCGTTATGAACGTATAGTGTAAGCAGTCACGTCGCATCAGAGCATCGGGCCGTACAGTGTGCGAGCATTACTCGTGGGCTGTGAACTTTTGAACTCAGCGATCTAGTTGTGCAGTTTGAGATAGGGCTGATTCAAACGATTTAAAATATCGCACAGTGTATGCCAAGCCTTAGTGTCTTTCATAAGGGGGGACCGAAAATCCCGGGATATTTGGAACCCGGGATATTTGGGTCCCCCCCTTAGAACTAACATTCTCTTCTCAAAATCACGTTTTTACTGCTTACCTGACATTTTTGAGACATCAACAGAACATTTTGAGTCGTGTTGAAAGGTTTGCACCCAACATGCTGTCATATTTTATCGCTTTAGTGTCTTTCATAAGGGGGGACCAAAAATCCCGGGAAATTTGGAACCCGGGATATTTGGGTCCCCCCGTTAGAACTAACATTCTCTTCTCAAAATCACGTTTTTACTGCTTACCTGACATTTTTGAGACATCAACAGAACATTTTGAGTCGTGTTGAAAGGTTTGCACCCAACATGCTGTCATATTTTATCGCTTTAGTGTCTTTCATAAGCAGGGACCAAAAATCCCGGGAAATTTGGAACCCGGGATATTTGGGTCCCCCCGTTAGAACTAACATTCTCTTCTCAAAATCACGTTTTTACTGCTTACCTGACATTTTTGAGACATCAACAGAACATTTTGAGTCGCGTTCAAAGGCTTGCATCCAACATGCTGTCATATTTCATCACTTTATTGTCTTTCATAAGGGGGGACCAAAAATCCCGGGAAATTTGGGTCCCCCCCATTAGAACTAACATTCTCTTCTCAAAATCACGTTTTTACTGCTTACTTGACATTTTTGAGAAATCAACAGAACATTTTGAGTCGCGTTCAAAGGCTTGCATCCAACATGATGTCATATTTCATCGCTTTAGTGTCTTTCATAAGGGGGGACCAAAAATCCCGGGATATTTGGAACCCGGGTTATTTGGGTCCCCCCCTTAGAACTAACATTCTCGTCTCAAAATCACGTTTTTACTGCTTACCTGACATTTTTGAGACATCAACAGAACATTTTGAGTCGTGTTGGAAGGTTTGCACCCAACATGCTGTCATATTTTATCGCTTTAGTGTCTTTCATAAGCAGGGACCAAAAATCCCGGGAAATTTGGAACCCGGGATATTTGGGTCCCCCCGTTAGAACTAACATTCTCTTCTCAAAATCACGTTTTTACTGCTTACCTGAAATTTTTGAGACATCAACAGAACATTTTGAGACGCGTTCAAAGGCTTGCATTCAACATGCTGTCATATTTGATCACTTAATTGTCTTTTATAAGGGGGGACCAAAAATCCCGGGAAATTTGGGTGCCCCCCATTAGAACTAACATTCTCTTCTCAAAATCACGTTTTTACTGCTTACCTGACATTTTTGAAACATCAACAGAACATTTTGAGTCGCGTTCAAAGGCTTGCATCCAACATGATGTCATATTTCATCGCTTTAGTGTCTTTCATAAGGGGGGACCAAAAATCCCGGGATATTTGGAACCCGGGATATTTGGGTCCCCCCCTTAGAACTAACATTCTCTTCTCAAAATCACGTTTTTACTGCTTACCTGACATTTTTGAGACATCAACAAAACATTTTGAGTGGCGTTCAAAGGTTTGCATCCAACATGCTGTCATATTTCGTCACTTTATTGTCTTTTATAAGGGGGGACCAAAAATCCCGGGATATTAAGTGATGAAATATGACATCTTTTTGGGTGCAAACCTTTGAATGCGACTCAAAATGTTCTGTTGATGTCTCAAAAATGTCAGGTAAGCAGTAAAAACGTGATTTTGAGAAGAGAATGTTAGTTCTAATGGGGGGACCCAAATATCCCGGGATTTTTGGTCCCCCCTTATGAAAGACACTAAAGCGATGAAATATGACAGCATGTTGGATGCAAACCTTTGAACACGACTCAAAATGTTCTGTTGATGTCTCAAAAATGTCAGGTAAGCAGTAAAAACGTGATTTTGAGCCGAGAATGTTAGTTCTAATGGGGGGACCCAAATATCCCGGGATTTTTGGTCCCCCCTTATAAAAGACACTAAAGCGATGAAATATGACAGCATGTTGGATGCAAACCTTTGAACACGACTCAAAATGTTCTGTTGATGTCACAAAAATGTCAGGTAAGCAGTAAAAACGTGATTTTGGGAAGAGAATTTTAGTTCTAATGGGGGGGACTCAAATATCCCGGGATTTTTGGTCCCCCCTTATGAAAGACAATAAAGTGATGAAATATGACAGCATGTTGGATGTAAACCTTTGAACGCGACTCAAATGTTCTGTTGATGTCTCATAAATGTCAGGTAAGCAGTAAAAACGTGATTTTGGGAAGAGAATTTTAGTTCTAATGGGGGGACCCAAATATCCCGGGATTTTTGGTCCCCCCTTATGAAAGACAATAAAGTGATGAAATATGACATCTTTTTGGATGCAAACCTTTGAACGCGACTAAAATGTTCTGTTGATGTCTCAAAAATGTCAGGTAAGCAGTAAAAACGTGATTTTGAGAAGAGAATGTTAGTTCTAATGGGGGGACCCAAATATCCCGGGATTTTTGGTCCCCCCTTATGAAAGACAATAAAGTGATGAAATATGACATCTTTTTGGATGCAAACCTTTGAACGCGACTAAAATGTTCTGTTGATGTCTCAAAAATGTCAGGTAAGCAGTAAAAACGTGATTTTGAGAAGAGAATGTTAGTTCTAATGGGGGGACCCAAATATCCCGGGATTTTTGGTCCCCCCTTATGAAAGACAATAAAGTGATGAAATATGACATCTTTTTGGATGCAAACCTTTGAACGCGACTAAAATGTTCTGTTGATGTCTCAAAAATGTCAGGTAAGCAGTAAAAACGTGATTTTGAGAAGAGAATGTTAGTTCTAATGGGGGGGATCCAAATATCCCGGGAGTTTTGGTACCCCCTTATGAAAGACAATAAAGTGATGAAATATGACATCTTTTTGGATGCAAACCTTTGAACGCGACTAAAATGTTCTGTTGATGTCTCAAAAATGTCAGGTAAGCAGTAAAAACGTGATTTTGGGAAGAGAATTTTAGTTCTAATGGGGGGGACCCAAATATCCCGGGATTTTTGGTCCCCACTTATGAAAGACAATAAAGTGATGAAATATGACATCTTTTTGGATGCAAACCTTTGAACGCGACTCAAATGTTCTGTTGATGTCTCAAAAATGTCAGGTAAGCAGTAAAAACGTGATTTTGAGAAGAGAATGTTAGTTCTAATGGGGGGACCCAAATATCCCGGGATTTTTGGTCCCCCCCTTATGAAAGACAATAAAGTGCGATGAAATATGACAGCATGTTGGATGCAAACCTTTGAACGCGACTCAAATGTTCTGTTGATGTCTTAAAAATGTCAGGTAAGCAGTGCAAAAAGTGATTTTCGGAAGAGAATTTTAGTTCTAATGGGGGGGACCCAAATATCCCGGGATTTTTGGTCCCCCCTTATGAAAGACAATAAAGTGATGAAATATGACAGCATTTGGATGCAAACCTTTGAAAACGACTCAAAATGTTCTGTTGATGTCTCAAAAATGTCAGGTAAGCAGTAAAAACGTGATTTTGAGAAGAGAATGTTAGTTCTAATGGGGGGGACCCAAATATCCCGGGATTTTGGTCCCCCCCTTATGAAAGACAATAAAGTGATGAAATATGACAGCATGTTGGATGCAAACCTTTGAACGCGACTCAAATGTTCTGTTGATGTCTTAAAAATGTCAGGTAAGCAGTGCAAAAAGTGATTTTGGGAAGAGAATTTTAGTTGTAATGGGGGGGACCCATATATCCCGGGATTTTTGGTCCCCCCTTATGAAAGACAATAAAGTGATGAAATATGACATCTTTTTGGATGCAAACCTTTGAACGCGACTCAAATGTTCTGTTGATGTCTCAAAAATGTCAGGTAAGCAGTAAAAACGGGATTTTGAGAAGAGAATGTTAGTTCTAATGGGGGGACCCAAATATCCCGGGATTTTTGGTCCCCCCTTATGAAAGACAATAAAGTGATGAAATATGACAGCATGTTGGATGCAAACTTTGAACGCGACTCAAATGTTCTGTTGATGTCTCAAAAATGTCAGGTAAGCAGTAAAAACGTGATATTGGGAAGAGAATTTTAGTTCTAATGGGGGGGACCCAAATATCCCGGGATTTTTGGTCCCCCCTTATGAAAGACAATAAAGTGATGAAATATGAGATCAAACGCTGAAGCATTTTGTGGCGTCTCCATGAGTGGTGACTCAACACAGAGCTGTGGTCAGAGAAGAAGGGTAATGAAATGCTCTGAACTGCTCCTGCCCTTTACCTGCATCCAGCATAGCAACAACAGCGGTTGCACAAATTCTACCACCCCACCTTACTCTCTGTAGCCTTGAGTTGGATCAATAAGAGCTAATGAGATGGACAACAGCAATTTCCTTCTTTCTAGCCCGATAACATATCAGTCACGCAGCAGGCAGCACACTTCATAGCTCATCACCTTTCAGGCCACTGAGGACCAAGAAGCTGCAGTGATCAGAGCCAGTCTCCACCCACTAATGGAGACCGTCAAAGTAACTGCAGCAGATCAACATCACTCCTTTAAGATACGCCTTATTTTTATTTTATTTCACCAAAATTCCTATTGTCCAGGTACTCTGCCTTCCACCCACAATCCAAACACATACATGTTCGATTGATTCTAAACTGACCATAGGTGTCACAAGTAGTCTCACAACAGGGGACTGGTTGATCATTTTTAACAGTGACATAGCAAGAATCAGCTTCTCTTATATGGATTTACACGTGTCAGTGACCTAAGTGCATTCTACAGTCATGGCCAAATGTTTTGAGAATGACACAATTATTACATTTTCACAAAGTCTTGCTGCTTCTGAGTTTTTTAAATTTTTTTTTTCTAAATGAAATACAATTAGAAGCATTTCATCAGTTTCAAAAGCTTTTATTGAGAATTACACATAATTCATGCAATAAGTCAATATTTGCAGTGCTGACCCTTCTTTTTCAAGACCTCTGCAATTCTCCCTGGCATGCTGTTAATCAACTTCTGGACCAAATCCTGACTGATGGCAGTCCATTCTTGCATAATCAATGCTTGGAGTTTGTCAGAATTTGAGGGTTTTTGATTGTCCACCTGCCTCTTGAGGATTGACTACAAGTTCTCAATGGGATTAAGATCCGGGGAGTTTCCTGGCCAAGGGCCCAAAATCTTAATGTTTTGTTCCCCGAGCCATTTTGTTATGACTTTTGCTTTATGGCAAGGTGTCCATCATGCTGGAAAAAGCATTCTTCATCTCCAAACTGGCCTTGGATGGTTGGGAGAAGTTGCTCTTGGAGGACATTCTGGTACCATTCTTTATTTATGGCTGTGCTTTTAGGCAAGATTGTGAGAGATCCCACTCCCTTGACCGAAAAGAAACCCCACACATGAAGGGTCTCTAGATGCTTCACTGCTGGCATGAGACAGGACTGATGGTAGCGCTCACCTCGTCTTATCCGATCAAGCCTTCTTCCAGATGCCCCAAACAATCGGAAAGGGGATTCATCAGAGAAAATGACTTTACCCCAGTCCTCAGCAGTCCAGTCCCTGTACCTTCTGCAGAATACCAGTCTGTCCCTAATGTTTTTACTGGAGAGAAGTGGCTTCTTTGCTGCCCTCCTTGACACCAGGCCTTCCTCCAAAAGTCTTCACCTCACTGTGCGTGCAGATGCCCTCACACTTGCCTGCTGCCATTCCTGAGCAAGTTCAGCACTGGTGGCAGCCCGACCCCGCAGCTGAAACACCTGCAGGATATTGTCCCGGCGCTTGCTGGACTTTCTTGGGCGCCCTGGAGCCTGTTTGGCAACACTTGAACCTCTCTCCTTGAAGTTCTTCTACCGTTCTAGACGGTTGACTGAGGTGCAATCTTACTCACTTTTTGTGCAATGCAATGATGGCTGCATATGTTTCCTTGCAGGTAACCATGGCTAAAAGATGAGGAACAATGGTGTCATGCACCATCTTCCTTTTAAAGTGTCCAGCCACTCAATCATGACAGATTGATCTCCAGCTTTGTCCTCATAATCACCTACACCTGTGTTAATGTGTGTAGACACCTGTGTGTCATTGTATTCATGTTAGCTGGTCCTTTTGTGGTAGAGCTGAAATGCAGTGGAAATGTGATTTTGGTGATCAAGTTTATTTTCAAGGCAAAGACAGACTTTGCAATTAATTGCAGTTGGGCTGATCACTCCTCATAACATTCTGGAGTATATGCAAATTGCCATTATATAAACTGAAAGAGGAGACTTTGAAAATGTAATATTTGTGTCATTCTCAAAACTTTTGGCCATGACTGTACTACTAAAAAAAAAAACAAAAAAACACCACACACACACACACGTGAAAATTTGATCCAGTAAGCTCAAACCATGTTGGAAGTGTTAACCACCATGCCACCACTTCCAGTGTTGCACCCAATGCAACAGTTATGAGATAATTTGCAAGTTTGTTCTGGAATTATGAGGTGCAGAGTGAGAGAAAAAGGAAACTGAGAAAAGCCTCTGTGGAACTGATATTAGCTCCCACAACAGAGAGGCTCCCGAGACAGTCATCAGGCCAGGAAGCTACAGGAAAACTGGCACCACCAGTGCAGAATAGTACATGTCTGCAAAGCACCAGAATACTGTGTGTTCTGCCCCCTTACACGTCATATTCTGTGGTAATAGGATAGCTTTTATTAGTTAGCACCAGGTAATTCAGTCTGCTTGTTAGCCGACTGCTACATTTAGTGAATCAAAGTAACAAACTTGTATGACTTGAAAAGGAGTAACTTATACATTAACTGATCATTCACTCCATGGTGAATAAGAAATTTGTTTTCTATAATGGTGTCCCTTTAAAAAAGACAGCTGTTTGTGAAAAGGTATATGAGCTAACACACAAGCACATCAAAATCCAACAATTTAGCATAATTCCAGTTTGGAGGAGCAGAGTGCAGAGATGGAAGCCTTTATTTAATCAAAAATATACACTGCTGAGCACAGGGAAAATATCAGACAGAAACTGAAACTTCTCTTCAGAGAATAAGTAATGCATTTTGTTGCAGTGTTCAGTGTTGAGCAAGTTCACTTTCTACACAAGATTAGTTAAGTTCATAGTTCACAGAAATAAAAAAAAAAAAACTAGATCATATTCAAAATTTGAAACAAGAGTTCACCATTTCCAAAAATTAACAAAGTAGTTCATTTTTAATGTTGCCACAAGCAATTATTTGTCAAAATGATTGCCACTGCCCATATACTACACCACCACAAACAATTATTTTATCAATATTCTGTCGGACTACATGTCCAATTCAGAATCCTTATCCAACCAGGGTTCACATTAGGCATGGGCGGTATCCAAATTTTGATACCGTCAAACTTCTCTCACATTTTACCGGGGTATACCGTATTACCGCGACTATAAAGGCGAACAAACACCACTGGCGGACGCCACCCGTCAAAACAGCCGTCCCCATTATGTGCCCCGCTGCGGGACTTTACGCCTGAAAAAAAAGGCGAGTTTACCTCGAAACAGCAGTTCAGTGCTTCAATATAAAGTTGGCTCAACTACAGTTGTTATTTATGTGTGTATTTCTTGCTTTTCACTGTAGTTTTAACTGTTCCTTCTCTGCTGCAGCTGCCTGCAGCCTGTCTCCTGCAGCGCTGAAACGCGCTTTACAGTAAAGTGTCTGATGCGGGCTGTTTTACTTCCTATAAATTCTTCAACATAAAAGTCCAACATTATTAGTTTCATTAGACGCTTTTATTTTGAAGCAGCAAGCTCAGGAAGTGTTGTTTTCATAGTCGGTACCTTAACAGGACGAGTCAAACGGGCGAGCGAGTCAGCTGCGAGCGAACATGAATAAACGGT
Organism: Hirundichthys speculiger; assembly: GCA_018398805.1. NCBI lineage: Eukaryota > Metazoa > Chordata > Actinopteri > Beloniformes > Exocoetidae > Hirundichthys > Hirundichthys speculiger. The sequence goes on along the minus strand of JAGFBZ010002547.1, from coordinate 520,552 downwards.
AAAATAAAGCAGAACACACAGCGATACAGGAGAGAAACTAAACTTTAAACCACAGAAATCATTCATTGCATTTTTAAGACGGTATTGAAACTGATACCGCTGCTATTTTTGAATACCGGAAGTATACGGTATTACCGTAATACCGCCCAAGCCTAGTTCACATTAGCATTAAAAGGACAGCCCAGGCATGTAAAACTGTAATTTCCCTTTCAGCTTCTCTCTACAGTATATTAAAAACATGAGGAAAAACATGCTGCCAAATGGTCTTTATTATAATGTAACCAAGAGGACCCGCAGGGGCTTCAATTAAAGAGGCCACAATGATCAATGTGGATCAAGTCATCTGCCATTTTATTTTTAAAATATAAAAAAACTAAGCAAGAGGACAGAAAGTCATGTTAAGGCTGGGAGACCAACCACTCACCATCTAGGACACTTGGAACAAAAACCTGCAGCCACACGGCCCTTCCACAGATCAGTTTGAGACCCCTGCTCTAAACTTTCATTTGGAACAAGGAGAAAACTGATCAGAGATGCAGCCAAGAGGCCCATGATCACTCTGGATGAACTGCAGAGATCTACAGCTGAAATGGGAGAGTCTGTCCATAGGACAACAATCAGTCGTACACTGCACAAATCTGGCCCTTATGGAAGAGTGGCAAGAAGAAAGCCATTTCTCAAAGATATCCATAAAAAGTCTCGTTTAAAGTTTGCCACAAGCCACCTGGGAGACACACCAAACATGTGGAAGAAGGTGCTCTGGTCAGATTAAACCAAAATCGAGCTTTTTGGCCACAATGCAAAACGATATGTTTGGAGTAAAAGCAACACAGCTCATCACCCATAACACACCATCCCCACTCTCAAACATGGTGGTGGCAGCATCATGGTTTGGGCCTGCTTTTCTTCAGCAGGGACAGGGAAGATGGTTAAAATTGATGGGAAGATGGATGGAGCCAAATACAGGACCACTCTGGAAGAAAACCTGTTGGAGTCTGCAGAAAACCTGAGACTGGGACAGAGATTTAACTTCCAACAGGACAATGATCCAAAACGTAAAGACAAATCTACAATGGAACGGTTCACAAATAAACGTATCCAGGTGTTAGAACGGCCAAGTCAAAGTCTGTGATATTAAAAATTTATTTCAGGCTTTCTGAGGCCTTCCTGACCTCTTAAACCCTGGAGTAAAATCACTGACAGGGCTGGATGACATTTGTTAACCGTGATTAACCTCGTCTCAGACGAGGCCACTGTGTTGTTATGATATTAGGCGTCAACTTGTCTGCAGTTTGACGTGTGTCTCAATAAGATCAAGGTTGTGCTGTTTACCACTTAGCCTTCAGATATTGATGCAACTGTTTTCTTAAGTTACTGCCTGCCCTGAGTGACTTTGGCATTCTGTTCTGATCTGGCTCTCGTGAACATCTATAATAAATCCCTGTGCACCTGCGTCAGTTTTTCTGTGCCTTAATTAACAGCTGAATTGAATGCTACACCACTGCATAGTATTACCAACCTTCACAGGTAAATAAGATCCTGAATTTTAATATAACAGTTGACGTCTCTGGGTGTTTTTCTTGTTGTTTTTGCGTCGTTTTCTGTTTTGTGTCTGCTGGCCCATTCGCTGCGGTCCCGGATCGGGGGAGAGTAGCTCCTCACGGCCGCAAGTTCCATAGGATTTTCGGAAATCCGGCCTCGTGAAGGGGTTTCGGCGTCTGGACCGGGACATTGGCAGAATTCCGACGGAACCGCTGTGCTTTGGTGAGTTGATTTTGAAAATTGTATATTTTGTTCACTGACGTGTGGCGGTGCACTGTGGAGTTTATTATCAGCTGTGTAGCCCCCTGCCTGCTTCGGTGTGTGTGCTTGTGGCCGTCTGTCCCTGACGCGTGCGTGCTCGTCCGTGGACTCGTGAGCACACCAGTTTTCTGTCTCTGGCTGGTGCCCGGTCCCAGAGGGAAGCTTAGAGAAAGACCTGCCCAGGGTTACCGGCTGAAGGAAATAGCCGGGCCGACGGTCTGCGTAGGTCGCAGCCGAAAAGACAGATTTGTTGACCAGGGGTCATTTGGATTAGTACGGTTCGCGCACGGTGACGATCGTGCAGAGGCGAAAGACAGGTACCTGCACCTGGGGGGCGGCTTCTGCGGACATAGAGCCTGGACTAGGTTCGGTGTTGAGACGCACGTGAAGAAATGGGACAGGCTGGGTCGAAGCAGCGGGGGGGGGGGGAAGAAGTGAAGTTAGAAGGTTATCTGTTTGATGACATGAGAGCCAGATACGGGGCTTTTTGGCAGACAGATGTGCGAACGTGGATTAAAGATTATGATTTCCCGAAAGCGGGCTCGTTGTCGCTGCGCGTTCTCGATCAGGTGGAAATGCGGTTGCGCATGTGCGAAGCGGACCTTAAGAAAAAAAAGAAAATGAATACTGCCGCTTGGGAAAAGTTAGAAAGTCACAGAGCGGCGTTGCAGGTATTCAGAGAAGAGGCTGAACGGAGACTTAAAAAGCAGGATAAAAGTAAGCTTAATCAGCTTCCGTGTTCTGATTCTGCGCCTGACTGTGTTACCGTTTTGTCGGAATTGTCTAAATACGAGGCCAATAAGAATTTTATGCCCCAGAGTCAGAGTAAAAAATGATATCCAGACCTGCCAGCTCCGGTGCCAGCTTTAGCGCTTCCTTCTGTACGACACGCATACACACACGCGCCGCCGGTCACGTCTGCTCTGCCCCGAGCTTTTTAGTGTGCACAGGTGAATTATGACCTAGACGGATACGTGGGTGGACCCGCCCGTCTGGTTCCAGCTGCCGCGAGCCCGGAGGACTTCCCACCCCCACCCCCTCCGCTGGAGGGAGAACAAGCGGAACCTGTTGTTCCCCTGTCCGCTCCGCAGGTTGCAAAGACTGAGCAGGACGCCAAGGCTGAGCGAGCGCCGGGGGGCGCTACGACGAGCGGAGCAGTGACCATGCAGGGCCAGACGAAGAAGCAGCAGCAGCAGCAGGAAGTGGTGGCCTCGCTTCCAATGTTTGAAGTCGGCGGACCGGCGGGGGCTCAGCTCGTGTTCAGCGTGGACATTAACGGAGATAAAAGAGGCTGCAGCGAGACTTCCGGACCCGCACGACTCAGGTGAGCGATTTGCGGAGGAATTCCGTGCCTTTTGCAGAGAGTTTCGACCGACTCTGACTGAGCTAAAACGTCTGTTAGCCATGAGGCTAAAGCCCACAGATTGGAATAATCTGAAATCGTACGTGCCTAAAGAGGATGCGCGTTGCGAGCAGGTAGACTGGGCTGCAAACCATGGGTATGTGCAGGCAATTGACGCTATTGCAAAAGGCATGGAGACTGTGTTTCCATCGAAGGTGAATTTATTGAAAATTGATCAGTGCAAGCAAAAAGAGGACGAGTCAGCTGCCGACTTTTACGTCCGCTTTTGGCATGTTTATGTCAAGTCATCTGGCATGAGGGACATGCCCGAAGGATACGCTGCAAAGGCAGAAGCGATGATGTGGGAGCAGCATTTCCGTAATTCATTTCTGAAGGGTTTAAAGCGTGAAATTGTGGATGAACTGCAGAAAACGTGTGTCGGCTACGATGAAGCAAGATTGATTGACATACGTAGACACGCTATTCATGTGGACAAACACCAGACTGCCGCTAGACGTCTCAAATTGCAGAAGAAAGACCATGACATGCACAAGTCTGCTTTGTGTCTCTACAACGCTGTTTACCAGGCTCCATTCAAACGAGGAGGCAATCGGCGTGGCCGCTTCCCACCCCGCGGCAGAAGATCGGAGCGGGGCCGGGGAGGGGCCAGCCGGAGGGACGCCTGTTTTCAGTGTGGCGAGGTAGGACATTGGGCGGCACAATGCCCAGCGGGGGCGGGGACTGAGGATTGACGTCATGTGGACTCTGCCACGGGCGCGGGGGCGGAGTCAGATGACACACCTACTGATAACGCATCACACAATGTTCTCACTGTGACCTGCAATGAAGACCTGCTTGCTAAATGTGACACACACACACAGATGCTGATAACATGTCACACAATTCTCTGCCTCTTGCAATCTGCAATGAAGACCTGCTTGCTATGCTTTCTGGCACCATCGAGCGGTTGGAAAAAGGTACTACACCCCTAACACCTACTACAACTCTGACAGCCAGTTATGTAAAACTGGGACACGCCAGTTTTAAAAATATGCCCCAAATGACATTGTCTATTTCTGATTCCCCAGTAACCTTTTTAGTTGACACAGGTGCGACGATTTCTGTTATTCGGGAAGCATATCTGCCATCTGCACCGAAGCTGAGTGGCAGATATGTCCATTCTGTCTCTGCCACGGGACACGTTGTCCGTGAGAATTTTACAGTTCCACTGGGCTGTACCGATACTGATGGTAAGAAATTTAAACACTCATTTCTGTTCTCTTCACATTGTCCTGTGTCATTATTAGGACGTGATTTGATCTGTGACCTGGGGTTATCACTTGTTTCGACGCCAGAAGGCCTCAAGGTAACTAAATTAGATTTAAATGATGTCCACTCGCTTGTGCAGTTGTCTGTCAACACCCCGTTGTATGTGTATAATTGGAAGCTCCCCGTCGGTGAAATCACCAGCCATCTGCTACAGGCAGTGCGCGGGGTCGTTTCTCCCACGGGGACTGAGTTTGCCCCAAGCGGTTCAATTCATTGTACGGCACATTTGTCCCTGGGACCTGATGCTGGTTACGAGCAGCAGTGGTACCGGGAGGGGACAAATTGTGAGAGATTAATAACACAACATCCGTACTGGTCAACGCACAAAAGCGCGTTGTCAGTGACCTTGACTCAGAGTCAGGGAGAATTGTTTACCGCTTGTGATTGTTCTGATGTGCATTATGATCTGCCTGCAGGGCGATGCAAATGTTTCAGGCGACTGCGCCCACATGTGGCCCTCTCAAAGGGCTTTGATGACACCTGGACTGACGTGGGCTCCTTTCTGACTGACTGCGTGGAGGCAGGTGACTGGGAGGCGACTCCTGACCCAGATGTTTTTTACAGTGCCGGCAGAAAAGCATATCGTAAGTCGTTCGTTTTGGGGACACACGTGACGCGGTGTGTTCACCTGATAAAAGATATGGATTTCTGCCTGCTTACTGATGTTGAGTTTGACCAAATACCAGCGCTCCAGAACGTCCCGTCGACGTTATGGGCAAAAGGCCCACACGATGTAGGGTTAATCAGAAACGTTGAACCAGTTGTGATTACACCAAAGTCTGATTTTAGGCCATGTCAACAACAATATCCGTTAAAAGCGGAGGCGGTGATGGGAATTACACCTGTTTTCGAATCTCTGCGCACCGCAGGTGTGATCGTCCCATGCCCTGACTCTCCTGTCAGAACTCCGATTTTTCCGGTAAAAAAAAGTCGCGAAAATGGCCAGCCGACAGAGTGGCGCTTTGTGCAGGACCTGCAGGCCGTCAACAAGGCCATGCAGGCCCGGGCGCCATCGGTCCCAAATCCATACACTATAGTTTTACAGATTCCTAGTTCAGCCAAATGGTTTTCTGTGGTTGATCTGGCTAATGCTTTTTTCAGTATTCCTATCCATCCTGACAGCCAGTTTTGGTTTGCTTTTAATTTCAGAAATGAGGCCTGGACGTTTACTCGTCTGTGTCAAGGTTATTGTGAATCACCGACGATTTACAATGCTGCTCTGCGACGCAGCCTTGAACCTTTGGAACTGTCCCCTGGGACAGTAATGCTGCAGTACACAGACGACGTGTTGTTAGCGTGTCCCACACAGCAGCAGTGTGAGACCGACACGATTGCTCTTCTTCATCACCTGGCGAAGGAGGGCCACAAGGCCAGCCTGTCTAAGTTACAGTTTGTGAAACAGCATGTGAAATTTCTGGGACACTCTATTTCAGCTGATGGCAGATCGTTGTCACCGAAGCGGGTTGAGGCGATCCAGCGTGTTCCCAGACCCCTCACAAAGAAACAGGTGATGTCTTTTCTAGGAACTACTAGACATACTGTCGGATGTTTATCGTGGGCTATGCGGAGTTGGAGGCTCCCTTGACCGCCCTCATTCATGGGCAAGGGCTGGCTGCACACGATAAGGTCAGTTGGACACCTGAGGCAGAAGAGGCTTTCCAGCGGCTGAAACGGGCCCTCCAAACCACTCCGGCCCTGGGCCTGCCGGACCCCATGCGGCCCTTCACGCAGACAGTGAGTGAAAGGGAGGGGTTCATGACATCTGTTCTGTTACAGGAACATGGCGGGGCGTTGAGGCCTGTGGCTTATTTCTCTGGTAAGCTGGATCCGGTTGCGGCTGGGCTTCCCCGTTGTTTGCGGGCTGTGGCTGCTGCTGAGAAAGCCGTCTATGCTTCACGCGATCTGGTAGGTTATGCTGATCTGACACTGTTGGTTCCGCATGCTGTGTCTATGATCCTGTTGGAGCAGAAAACATCACATTTGTCTGCTGCTAGGTGGCTTCGGTATCAGACTGTTCTCCTTGATTTACCGAACATAACTGTGAAGCGCTGCAGTGTTTTGAATCCAGCCACTCTCATGCCAGGTCCGGAGGACGGCGAGCCCCACGACTGTGTGGCTGCAATTAATGAAGTTTGCACCCCGAGACCCGATCTTCAGGAAACGGCTCTGGTAAATCCGGATTTGGTTCTGTATGTAGATGGTTCAGCATTCAGGGATAAGCGCACAGGAAGGAACAGAGTGGGGTTCGCAGTCGTGTCAGACCATGAGGTCCTGGCATCCGGCTCCCTGCCGCATCAGTGTTCGGCCCAAGCAGCTGAACTGGTGGCTTTGACTGAGGCATGCAGATTGGCGAAGGGGAAGAGCGTCACGATTTACACGGACAGCAGGTATGGGTTCGGTGTTTGTCATGACTTTGGAGCGATTTGGAGATGTAGGCAATTTCTGAAGTCCGACAGGAAGCCTGTCTTGAACGCGGATAAGGTGAATGCTCTCTTGGAGGCCATTCTCCTGCCCAGTTCCATAGCTGTATGTAAATGTCCAGCTCATGTTAACGGGCCTGATCTTATTTCTGCAGGCAACGCTCATGCGGATGCGGCTGCGAAGGTGGCTGCTTGTTCTCCTGTTAACTATTCTCTCGTCTCTGCAGTGGCTTCCCCAGGGGGAGATGACGTGGCGTTCGCTTCCCCAGATGAGAAACGGTTGTGGCGGCGGGCCGGCTGTGGTCTGGTTGATGGCGTGTGGCGTGCAGGTGACAAAGGACCATGTTTGCCTAAACATTTTTTCTCCCATTTTGCTAGGCTGACTCACGGGTTGGATCATGCAGCACCGGGGGTCATGCTGTCGACCTTGACTAAGTACTGGTTCACGAAAGGGTTCCTCTCTTATGCGCAGAGGCTCTGCAGCTCCTGCGTGATCTGTGCTGCCCACAACGCGAGAGGGGGAGTGAAGATGACGCTGGCTGCTCATCCGCAGCCTGACAGGCCGTTTGAGTACATCATGCTTGATTTCGTTGAACTTTCTCCTTGTGAGGGGAAGAAGTACTGTTTGGTGATTGTTGATATGTTTTCGAAGTGGGTTGAGGTCTTTCCTTCCTCTAAGGCTGACAGTTCCACAGTGGCGAGGGCTCTGCTGACGGAGATTTCGCCACGTTGGGGAATTCCATCTAGGATCTCCAGTGACAACGGCACCCACTTCGTGAACAAGGCCCTGGCGCAGGTAGGAAAATATTTGGGGTTTAGCCTCAAGAGACATTGTGCCTACCATCCTGCCAGTGGGGGTGCTGTTGAAAGGGAGAATGGCACTTTGAAGTCTAAATTGGCGAAGTGTTGTGCAGAAACAGGTTTGTCCTGGCTCAAGGCTCTACCGGTTGTGTTGCTGTACATGCGGATGCGTGTGCGGTCGACGAGGGCTAACCTGAGTCCGTTCGAGATCCTCTTTGGCAGACCACCGCCGATGGGAGTAGACGCACCAGATAAGTGCATCCTTCCATCAGCTGAATTGTGTGAGAACTCTGTGTTGTCGTATTGCAAGAATCTGCACTCTGTACTGACACAGATTAACTCACAGGTGAAAGCTGCCCAGCCGGTACCAGCGGGAGGATCTCTTCACAAGCTACGGCCAGGCAACTGGGTTCTGGTGCGGGACCTGGGTCGAAAGCATTGGAAAGCCAGGCGGTGGAACGGACCGTTCCAGATCCTGTTGACGACCCACACTGCTGTTAAGATAGCGGAGCGGGCGACTTGGATCCACGCCAGCCACTGCAAGAGGGTTCCTGGCCCAGTTCCCGACCCCTAGGCTGTTTTTTCCCCTTTACACCCTTACACCCTTACACATACACACACTGAGCTCGAAGAAAGAAGAAACAAAGGTGAAGAAAAGAAGACATTCAATATATACAGGACCGTTGTGTGCTAATCAGAGTTTAGGATGTTGCATGTTAAAATGTTTAGGATGTTGATTTTGTTTCTGTTATCAATTTTCTGTGTTTTTGGTTTCATGTACCAGGAGCCTGCTAGGTCACGGTCCACCCGAGATGTAGATGTAGGGGGTTTGTTCGTGAGTCGTAACATGCTCACAAAAAGGGGGGACTACCGTAGCAACGGATGGTATCGGGCGATGGTAACAACGGCTCATGGATTGGGCGTGACAAATAGCTGTTACGTTTGTTCGGCCTTACCTCATGCGTCTGACAGCGCTATTCCCCTCACTCCGTGTCCGCTCACCGGGGCAGAAACATTAGGGGATGTTAGTGGCGTTTACTGTGGGGATTAAGAGGGCGACTAGGGACGCTGGGGGTCGACTGAGGGTTGCAAACGTTTCAAGCCTGTTGAGCCAATGTAACGTGCACGTCCCTGATTATTCTGGGTCTATGATAAGGTTTCCAAACGCTACAGGTCCTCCTTGGAATCCGAAGGTTTATGAATCTGTGTTTACCGCGAATCCGACACTTTACGTAGCTCCCGTTTGTTTTTCTCGATCGTGTTCTCCTCGTGGGCGGTTTCTTGGGGATAGTGAGTGTGAGCTCACTAGGACTGCCGCATGCGGACGTCGGGACGGTGACGGATGTCCCCATCCCCACCTGTCCTATTTGAACATCTCCGAGCTTCTCACTCCGATTGATAATCTGGGTGTTACTGATAATCCTCGAGTTCTATTCCCTAGTTCTGATGGATTTGGATGCTTGCGGGGTCATGTGTGGGTTTGTGGCAAACATGTTTATCAACTTCTGCCTCCCGATTGGTGTGGAACGTGTTATCTGGCTAGACTTCTTCCACATGTGGGTATTTATGATTCGCTGACACACGTTTTCTGCAGTTCATCCACAATTTCACGCTTTAAACCCTTCAGAAATGAATTACGGAAATGCTGCTCCCACATCGTCGCTTCTGCCTTTGCAGCAGACTCATCATCATGCTAATTACCCTCATTATTACTCTACCCGCTCTATTTCAAAGCGTGAGGCTCCGGCTAGTAGTAATCGTGTTTCAGTAGGGGCGAAATTGGTGGGGGGTTTGCTTCCTTGGTGGGGAACTGTAAACTTGGCCCATCAGATTGATGATCTGGCGATTGATCTGGAAAATCTTACTGCTGAATCCGCCGAGGAGTTTACTGAGGTCACAACGGAGGTCCAAGCCTTGCGTAACATGGAGTTACAGGACCGCATGGTCCTAGATTTGATGCTGGCTGCCCATGGCGGCGTCTGCCATGTCGTAAGTGAAAGTTGCTGCACGTTTGTGCCTGATATTACTGATAACATGACTCATGTCATCTCACACCTGAATGGGTTGCTGCAGACGCAGCGCCAAAGGGACTCAGCGGAGTCTGGGGAGTTTGATCCGTGGACGTGGCTGACCTCAGGCTCATGGTACTGGGTAATTTTGAAGATGGTTACTCCAGTCTTGATTGTTTTGGTTGTGTTTTTCCTTTTATTTACATGTGTGATTCCATGTGTACGCCACATGATGCTAAAAGCAATGACGACATCTTTTTTGAGGGATCAGAGACCTGACCCCTTCCCCGATATCAACTGGGGTGGTGCACCTGCTGGTGCTTCTGAGAATTGAATGGTTCTTTGCTTTAGGTAGAGTGTGGCCTTTTTTCCCACTGGGTTTTTGGCCCAGATTAGAGTAGATAGTCTCTAGAGGTCTTTTGCCGTTCCCCTTATTTCCGGGAATCTGACAATCTGAATTATACCAAATCCAAAATTCAACTTCTAAATTTAATCAGTCCAATCATTTTAACCAATCAACAAGATTCCAATCTGAGCTGCAAACTCGTTACATAGCTGGGGACGGGTGTTTGGCCGCTAGAGGGGGCACTTCCTATAGAGTAGACTGCGCACCATTATTCCCTGTTTAGCTCGCAGTTGTGGGCTGCGCCCTTTGGGCTGGGAACCGCGTGCTCTACTGCTGTGCCCAGATAAGCTTTCATATATATCCAAAGAAAATGAGGTGCTAAAAACAAAAGCAGGGATTGTGATATTAAAAATTTATTTCAGGCTTTCTGAGGCCTTCCTGACCTCTTAAACCCTGGAGTAAAATCACTGACAGGGCTGGATGACATTTGTTAACCGTGATTAACCTCGTCTCAGACGAGGCCACTGTGTTGTTATGATATTAGGCGTCAACTTGTCTGCAGTTTGACGTGTGTCTCAATAAGATCAAGGTTGTGCTGTTTACCACTTAGCCTTCAGATATTGATGCAACTGTTTTCTTAAGTTACTGCCTGCCCTGAGTGACTTTGGCATTCTGTTCTGATCTGGCTCTCGTGAACATCTATAATAAATCCCTGTGCACCTGCGTCAGTTTTTCTGTGCCTTAATTAACAGCTGAATTGAATGCTACACCACTGCATAGTATTACCAACCTTCACAGGTAAATAAGATCCTGAATTTTAATATAACAAAGTCCAGACCTGAATCCAATCCAGAATCTGTGATAGAGACAAACCCCAAGAGACTTGCAGCTGTAATTGCAGCAAAAGGTTGCGCTACAAAGTATTAATGCAAGGGGGCCGAATAATATTGCACGCCTCACTTTTCAGTTTTTTACTTGTAAAAAAAGTTTAGAATATCCAATAAATTTTGTTCGACTTCACAACTGTGTCCAACTAATTGTTGATTCCTGACAAAAATCTTTATGTTTAAAGCCTGAAATGTGGCAAAAGGTTGAAAAGTTCAAGGGGGCTGAATACTTTCACAAGGCACTGTATTTCCTATAACTTAATTTGCTGTTGTTTTGAACAAAAATGATGAAGAAGTTGCAATTTATATGTTTCTTTTTCCTTGTACAAATTGCCCTTTACTGAATTAAGTAGCTGCTAAATTAATCTGATTAATGGGCTTGACTGAGTTTACATGTTTTCACTTATAACTTAATAACTTTTACTTTCTAAAATTCACATTAAAATTGTTGGTCATCTTGTATATTACCAAGCACAATGCCAAAAAGTTGCCAATAGTTGGATCCACTGCCATACAGTAGAGGTTCATATCTCTCAAACAAAAGATGAGCCAAAAATACTGAAGTAGCTATCAAAGAAAACATCGCAGGCATTGAACTCATAGCGCAGACAAACCATGACAAAATGCAAGGCATGAGTCGCCAACTCAGTGAACAAGATGAAAAGATTAAAGAAGCAGAGCGTTACAGCCAACGCTGGAATCTGAAACTCTTCAACTTACCAGAATCCACCAATTTATGCTTAACTCTAACCCTAACCCTAACCCAGAGTCCATGGAAGATCTAAGAAAAATGATCTTTCAGATTTTTTGGACAAATGGCTCCAGATGAAAAAAGCAAGCTTGGCTTTCTCATCGTCCCCATTCACCGAGTTGGTCATCCCAGAGATGACAGAAGTCCTCGCCCTGTGATAATCCAATTCACCGTGCACACTTTCAGGCAGAAAATATGGAAAACTTTGATGACCGCCGCATTGATGAGAGAGAAAAAGCTGCGACTTGCGGAGGATCTGACATATAGGGAAAGACAATGCCGAAAGAAACTTTGGCTCTGGTTGAAAAAGCCCGCAAAGATGGGAAAAAAAAACTTCATGGCGTGGTCCAGATGTGATCATCAAAGGAAGGAGTATCACTGTTCACTCGGTGAAAGATGCCTTTTGAGACACCCATAGGGTTATCCTTATCTCTCAAAATAGCATGTCTCTAGGCCACACAGAGGTTGAGAAGTGGGATTTGTGGCATGCGTGATGGCAAAACTCCGCCTCCAAAGGTCGAGGTCATCAAAGGGAGGGTCAGTGATGTCACAGCTACCCACCAGTAACCCTCCAGTGAAGACAGTGTTTCTCTAGCCCACACAGAGGCTGAGAAGTGGGGCTGGTGGCGTGGAAAAAAGCATTTTGAATAGGCTCCGCCCCCTCAGGTTGGAGAAACCTAGTGGTAGGTCAGTGACCTAAAGGGCATCCTCAAGTTTCCTCTGGTGAAAACAGAATGTCTTTAGCCTGCACAGGGGCTGAGTTATGGTATGAAACCCCAAGGAGTCCAAAGGACCCCTTAACACCCCGAGAATGCAGAAAATCCTAACACCACACAAGGGTTAACTCATTGAAAATGGTCTCAATGTTCAGGAATTAAGAAACAACGTAAAAAGGAAAGCAATGTTTCTCTTTCATTGAAAAACAAATGCTAATATTTTTTCTTATTCTTATTTTTTCTTACAAGAAACACACTCTTGCGAATCAGACAATACATTTTGGAAAAGTCAATGGGGAGATCAAGCTTACTTTTGGCATGCTACATATAATTCTGCAAGTGTTGCGCTCCTATTTAATACATTTACAGGTGATATTTTAGAAACTTTCAACTCTGATAGTGGTAGATGGTGTATTGTAGTATGCAAACTGGATAACACTGTTTTCATAATATGTAATGTATATGGCCACAATGGAACCACACAAGCCCAAACTATGTTTACAGAAACCTTGTCCAAATTGCGGGACTTACAAAGTAAAAATAAAGAGGCACTCTTGATTATAGGAGGAGATTTTAATGATGCCCCAAATGATAGGATAGACAGAATTCCAGAGAAAGCTTCTCAAAACTCACTTTTCAAAGCGACACAATTTATGAGCCAAGAATTATCAGTGACAGATGCATGGCATTTTTTTAAAATCCAGACTGTAAAGAGTTTACTTGGTCTAATACAAAAGGAACATTACAATCCAGGATTGATTTATGGTCAACCTCCTCTTCATGTTTACAATATATTTCGGAAATTAATCATTCACATGCTCCCTTTTCAGACCATAAACTTATCTCAATACATTTAACTCACTCTAAAGAAAGCAAAAAGAAATTGAGGGGATATTGGAAACTAAACAATAACCTACTTAAAAATAAAACTTTTCAAGACTCAATTAAATCAACAGCTTTAGACATCGCTCCTAAAAAGGATATGAATAACATACAGAAATGGGAATACTTTAAGTTTAAAGTTAGAAAAATGGCCATTCTCTGCAGTAAAAATATCAAAAAAGCTAATGACAAAAAAAGGGAAATTATGGAGGAATTACAAACCTTTCTAAATTAGCTAAATCTATCAACAGATGAACACTTTAGATTACTGAAACTATAAAAATGATAGACAATTTTTATACTGAAGGTGTTAAAGGCGCATTTATTTGCTCTAGAGCAGGGGTTTTCAAAGTGTGGGATAGTGAGCCTCCCCTGAGAGAACTCAAAAGCATGTCGCCCCCCCCCCCCCCCCCCCCCCCCCCACACACACACACACACACCTTTCAACATCTGTATGTTTTCAACACATATTTTAACATATTTCTGCACGCACTCGTTTGGATGCGTTTAAGTGCCCGAGTGTGTGTGCACGCGCAGTAAACCGCGCCGCCAAGTCACGGCACGTCAGGCATCCTCTCCGCAGCTGCGCTCAGCAGATGCAGGAGGGTCGACTGATGGTACAGAAAAGATGTTGTTACATCAGAAAAGTAGCCAGGGCTTTTTTATAAAGTTGTGCGTCCTGGCACCGGCGTGGCACCGGCGTGGCACCGGCGCGCGCCCTCTAAGTGGAGATGGAACCTGATTTTTTTTTTATTTATGAGAATCAGTAGACTTAAATGTTATCTGTTTGTTTTTAGACCTAATCCTGAAAGTGAAATCTTTTGGGCTCCATTTAATCTTTAAATATATATTCTGAAGTCTAACATCTTCAGCCAAAAAGGCATTTTTCATTTAATATTTTAACAGTCCAGGACGTTTCATGGTCAAAAACCTGGAATTAAAAATGCATTTAAAGCATATATAAAAGAATTTATACGACATGCCAAGCTTTGACTATCAAAAATCTAATTTTACAACTGTGAAGTGAAAGTCTCTTGTTTTTTTTCCCCACATTTTTGTTTGAAGTGAAGCGACTTTAATCAGTAAAGCTCAGAGCATCAACTTACCTGTGTCCACAATAGTGACCACAAGACAGACCAAAGCCTGGTAGATCCACACGTTAGTCCTCATGGCTGGGTTTGGGTTTGGGTGAAGCAGGATAGGATCCGGATTAAGTTAAAGTCCAGAGAGGCTGATGATCTGCGGGACTCGCCTTCCTTCACGCAGATGCCACTTTTCCAAGAAACCACACGCGTCCTTGGTTCAACCCCCTTAAAACTAAAGCTTACCGGTACGATGCTTCGGTTGCCTTGGTAGTCACAGTCCCAAACGCCTCAATGACTTTCTTCTGTGACCGCAATTCATTAAGTTTCCGATCAAAAAACTCCCGCGGCTTGGTCGTTAAACTGTGGTGCTTGGTTTCAATATGACGCCGGAGTTTCCATGGTCGCATACTGTCGTTAGCTAGCACCTCTTTGCAGATAACACACTGTGGCAGCGGAGCATCGTCAGGACCAATACACGAAAAGCCAAACTTTAAATAATCAGGGTCATACTTCCTCCATTTTCTGCTCGCCCCAGACTCTGTGCCCTCGTTCACTTTCACTTGAGATACTAAAAATCGATCCATTTTGCCCTGGATGTTTACACTCTTTTTCTGTCTTTTCAGGTTTATTTTTTTCTCCCGCGCCTCCCCTGAATCCCTCTGGCGCCCCCCAAGGGAGGCGCGCCTCACACTTTGAAAACCGCTGCTCTAGAGAAAAATGCTTAGAACATGGTGAAAGAAACATGAGTTACTTTTTCGCTCTTGAAAAATGTAACCAAAAAAATCTAACATTTCGGCACTGAGAATAAACAATAATTTAAATACTAATCCCAAAGAAATAGCAGAACATATTTGTGCTTTTTATGAAAAACTGTATAAATCTAATTATGAACTGGGGTCATACTATCAAACATATGTATCCACGTTTTCAATAGAAATGACCATAACTAAAAGTATTCATAGTTTATTAGGCTCCAAGAGAATAAACCTCTAATATGATAATCGTATTTCTTTGTTTGTATCTTAATAAAAGGACTGAAAAATAAATGCAGACTGTTATAACCTGAGGGTTTCTAAGACTTTTGCACAGTACTGGGTTGTCGCCCAAACATTTGCTCATATGGGGAGAAGCCTGTGACATCATTTCTTGTACAACTATAGGTGTGTTTGAGGGGATTCACAAAATCATGCCAATGAGTTTTCTGGTTAAGCTTCAATGTGCCCAACATACTAAGTAAGGTGTGGTTGTACCACTCTACTGGATTTCCTCTAAGGTGATACAGAGTTGTTCTTGCTCTCCGTATACCCAGAAGGGAACACAGTTCTCGTATGGTGTGCGACTCAAAATTTCTTCCCTGATCACTGTGGAGTTGCTCTGGGAAACCACAATGAACAAGGAATTGATCCCAAAGACACTTCGCCACAGTACTGGTCTTTTGATCCCGAGTGGGAGTGGCCACTGCGTACTTGGTAAAGTGGTCAGTAGTGACAAGAATGTCTTTTGTGTTATGGCTGTCAGGTTCAAGTGAGAGGAAGTCCATGCAGAGAAGCTCCAAGGGCCTAGTAGTCTGAATGTTTATGAGTGGGGCAGCCTTATCAGGAGGAGCTTTCCGGCAGACACATCTCTCACAAGCTTTTATTTTCTTTTTAATGTCTGAGGCCATCTTAGGCCAATAGAAGCAAGACCATACAAGTTCTACTGTCTGCTCGATCCCTAGGTGTTTCAAAGTAAGTGTTTACAGATAAACATGTTGAAAGTAAAGGTAAAGATCCACTGCAAATATTACTAGAAGGTACCAAGGTCCACAGGAGTGTAACCGATCTCCCAGGATGTAGCACAGCTGACTTGTTTTAGTCAATCAACTAGTTGTCTTCACTAAAGGTCTAAACCAGTTCAGTTGATTAAATGAAACAAGTCAGCTGTGTTTCTGCATGGTTGGAACAAAAACCTGCAGCCACACGGCCGTTTCATGGATCAGTTTGAGACGCCTGGTCTTGATCCATTACAATTGACCACTGTTTTGTTCTCACTGACTGCAGAATAGTAACTCGCACGTGCATAACTTGTAAAAAAAATAATTTAAAAACCAACAATATTCATGACACCTAACTCGCACGAGATAAAAACTTGTGCGCACGAGATAAAAAAAATAATTTCCATGTCACCTCTAGGGCTCTGTACATAGGTCACCCTTTTTGACTTCAGAATGGCGAATTTCGCCAAAAGGTGAGGGATTTTTTGTTTGCTCAGCGTTGCCAGGTGGAAAATGTAGGATTATCGTACCAGAGACTCAAAATTATCATATTTTGAGGGAAATTATCGTACATCTGTCATAACCAAAATAACAAGCCCAATGATGCGCTATAGTCAAATTTAATCACTCTAGTGTTAAATAGCAGGAGAAGCTGACCATTCAGCCTATCATGTTCATTGTTCTGAGACAAACACTGGTATCTCACGCTCAGCAAAGCGCGATTGGCTGGAAACATGTCACATGGGAACAGATGCCTTCAGGGTTCACAAAAAACCTCTCCTGCAGACAGTTGCGGCAGGCAATAATTTGAAATAGTCAAATTATCATACATTTGGCCTTATTTTGGATTATTGATCGTAAATCGTACAGAGGGCCAAATTATCCTACAAATACGATAATTAACGTACACCTGGCAACGCTGCGTTTGCTAGAAGTTCGCGTCAAGCTCGTGTAGAATAGAATAGAACTTTATTAATCCCACACCGGGGAAATTCACTTGTTACAGCAGCACAAGTTTGACAAATAAAAAGTAAAATTGCAGCAGGGCTTGCAGCAAATACTTATAAAAAATAGGCAAAAAAAAATATAAAATGTATATATAGCTCTAAAAAATATTACAAAAATGAACAAATTGTTAAGAAAATAAGCTATACACACAGGACTATTTACAATATATACACATATATGAACATCTCACTTATTGACATGCGATGGAGCGGTGGATATTTTGCAATGGGATCTATTATAATAAATAAATGTGGCTTAAATAAAGAAAGTCTAAAAAGAAAAATATTGCACGAGGTAGGAGGTGAAGGGTTGTACAGCAGACAAAAAAGGTGTTCCATTAAGTCCTGCTGTTGAAGAGTCTGAGGGCTGATGGGATGAAGGACCTGCGGTAACGTTCCTTCTTGCACTGTGGGTGCAGCAGTCTGCTGCTGAATGAGCTGTTCAGTAATTTTACAGTCTTATACAGGGGATGAGAGGAGTTGTCCACTTAACGGTAACATAAAAGAAGAACACACGCTTCTTTCTAATATCTTTGTAATTGGTGAGTCCATGTCAGGGACGTGTGAGGATGATATTCATGTGAGGGCTGAGAAGGCTGAAGGTGAAGTTGTAAACTCTAGTCATTTGATACCCTAACCCTTTTGTACCTGAAGTATTTCCTCCGCCCGCTTTATTGATTAGGATATTTTGTCCAGAATGGATGCAAAGGTCTAACATAGATTTTAAAAATACACTTCATAATTTGCAAACATTTATTTTAATAATAATTATTTAATAGTGGAAAAAAATATATATAAAACAACAGATAGATTGGGTTAATATAACCCAGCAATGAGGGTGAAAGTAACATCAATGCTGGGTTAAAAAATAAACCCAATAATTGGGTAGAATTAACCCAACAGGTTGGGCACAATCAACCCACTGTTTGGGTTGAATCAATAACCCAACTAGTTGGGTTGTTGTTGTTGTTGTTGTTGTTGTTGTTTCAACCCAATCCACTGGGTTAAAACAACCCTGGGGTTGGGTTAAAGTTGGGTTATTTTTAACCCAATGTTTTTTAGTGTGCAGCTTTGGTTCCTTACAACATAATACCATTTTAATTTGATTTTCTAAAAAGGAAATAATCATTTTTAAAACTTTTTTTTCCAACTGGTTGCACGTGAAATCTTTACATGTCTCACAATTTCTAAAACTCTTCACTCACACCATAACCACACAACAAAACCATAGCCAATGCCATAACCCAAATAATCAGCCTTTGACTCAGTTTTCAATTTGACAACTCACTTTTTGCGAAACACCACACATTTCTTTAATCAAACCACAAAAATCTAACATTTAGCACCTTCACCTGTGCCTTACTCTCATTCCTCACAGCATCCAATCATTGCTTTAGAATAGGCCTGTAAATAGGCCAAAGGTAAAGTCATCTGTTTTAACAATAAATGCCAACAATACTGAAAGAGTCAGACGAGTTGAAGGAAGAGCCAGGCAAGATTTGTGGTCATCTGTGAAAACATCAGCTTCCATTACGCCCAACAAATCCATCCATCCCCGTTTCTCTGTTATGTACCTGCCTCCATATTCACCAATTCTAGCTAAATAAACTGTTTTTTTCTCTCCATATGGCTCTGGAGACTGTATGATGCACATCGTCTACACAATGTAGGAGACATGTAGAGATGCTGACAGTGCCTCTATCAAAGGCTGAATATGCCATTTGAGTTGTATTTCCACAGTGTTTGGTGAGAGAGAAACATTGCACGCAACATAGATGAAGTATTATTACTGAACCGAGCCCGGAGGGGAGGTGGACCCTAGATGGACACCCAAACACTACAGACTATTCCTTTGGAATAATAACAACCTTTTTCAGAATTATTTGGTTTCTCTCCAGCTGCATGAGGTGGTTAATGTATTTTTATTTTCAATACTGTATTCAAAACCGAAAAATGATTTTTAGTTTCAGTGTTGGTTTGTGTTTGCTGTGAATTATAACATTTTGAATGCATTTCACGAGGAACATAAGATTGCACTTTGTGTAAGTGTTGAATTTGTTCGTAGAGTTTGGAGAGAAAAAAGAGACAAAGCTTTGAAAATGCATGAAACAGTTGTATAAAAAAGGTAATAAATAATAAATTTTTAATACTTCAAGGTAAGTGCTGAAAAAGTTTTAAAAAATGGACCATAACTCATTGGCTGCCATTGACGTCAATTCCAATGCAAATGGTCACTATCATTGCATCAATGGCAGCTTAAAAGGGCTTGGAAAATGTTTGAAGTGTATGAACCCTGCTTTGCTTGCTATAATGATAAGAATAACCTTATGTGTCTAGCACCAAGGGCTTATGAAAACTGATGAAACATCATCATCCAGTCGTCAACAATGGTGCGTGGAGCATCATGAGTTGGTTTGGGGCTGTTCTTCACTGCCTCAAGGCTGGCTCATTTCCTGTCATTGAGGGGAAAATTAATTCCCCAGTTCACCAAAACGTCCTACAGGATAATGTAACGGTGGCAGTCGACCAGCTGAAGGTCAGTAGAAGTTGGGTGGGACAGCAGGACAATGACTTTGGTTATTCCAAATAGCATTCTGCCATGCTTATACTTAGTTTCCTAGTTGGTGAAAAGACAAAAGTCTTGGAACAAAGGGTTTGGGTTATTTTTTTCTTCCTTTTAGTTTTTCTTTTAAGTCATGTATAAATCTTTCATTTTGTCTCCGTATGTACTTTAAACTGCCCGTGGCCATCAAGAAGACCATCAAGAAGGCCATACATAAAGAAACTTACTCTCCTCTCTACACGCCTCAAATCACCTCAATAGCAGAAACAGCTTTCATGGGCTTACAGAGTCTGTATACATGTATATATGACAAATCTCAGGCATCGGCTAAATAGGAAACAGAAGGCTCCATTTGGGGTTCACCCAGAGGTCTACCGCATCCCGCTGCCACAGCATGCATTTATTCTAAAATGGCTGCCAGTTATTTGTGCATTACAGGCCTACATTGAGTGATACCATTTTCAGTTTAATGTGGTGGAGGCGGGGGAAGCGGCCCATCCATCACAAGCTCCTAAAAGTCACAGACTGAGAAATGACAGTGCTCCCAGAACATTGTTCAACCCCCCCAAAAAAGGCCAGCCTCTCCATAACTGTTGTATAAAAAACACTGAACGGGTTACCCGTCTCTCTCTCTCTTTCTCTCTCTCTGTTCTCTGTCTGTGGCAGGAATTAGATGGTTAGATAAACAACATTCATAGGAGAGCTGACATTTCAGAAAACGGAGAAAATTGTAAAAATAAGGGCACAGAGGCTCCTGTAAAAGGCCACTCAGTAAAATTAAGCATGTGTTTGTTTGGCTGTATGAAAGCCTATTTGTTTTCCTGTTAGAAGCTCCATGAAAATGTATGAAGGTCAGCATGTGCAGCGTAGCCTCTGTACTTTTTTCTAAACCACCCTGGCAGGGAATTAATAACAGCACTGGTACACTTCTGGTGTTGCAGGATAAGGAAGCTCCAAACTGTCTGTCTGACAGTTTGTCTGGGCAGACAGTATATAATTGTCTGTTCTTTGTTTTGTCTACTAAAATTCATGGGAAACATAATATTCCTAACAAGAACACTAACTACATAACTAATTCCTCACATTCATAACATTTTCACACACAAGAACGCGATTCATCGAATGTCCATCCACCAGGAGTGAATTGATTCAGGCCTGGGGCATTGCTTTAAAAAGCTTTCCAAAACCTGAAGGTTTTCTGGAAAACTTTAAACTGTCCAGCAAAGAACTTTTCATTTCTCAGTATCTGAAGAAACTAGAAATATTAAATAAAATAGATGTTTGCTTCCATTTCAGCTGCTCCCTGTTCAGGGTCACCACAGCGGGGTGATCAGCATGATTGATTTGGCACAAGTTTTTTGCCAGAAGCTCGTCCTGACGCAACCAAGACTCTAACCCGGACCTCCCACATGGTAGGTGACAGTCTTCTAAATAAATACGGGACATTTAATCTTCTGCCTTTGTTGTAAATAAATCAATCTGTACCCATATTTATCAATATTTTTGAAAACAAACAACAACAAAAAACTATGGACTTGTTTGTGTATCTTGAAGTTGTGGTACAGTTTGTAGAATATGTTATCTCTAACTGGAAGGCCAATGGATTAATCTCAAGTCCCGCCACATGTTAGTGTCTTTTGACACATGGTGGCCTGGACGCTAAACTCAACATTCCAGCCCAACACGATTATAGGGGTATGAGTCCATAAAAGTTCAGGCAGTGTGTAAAAAGCAAATAAAAACAAAACTGAATTATATTTATGCCTCATGATTTCAATTTCATATTTTATCTACTAGAGAACATGAAAAGCACCCTAAGTGTCAGGAAATGAAGATTTCTTAAAAAAATAAGTTCACTTTGAATTTGATAGCAGCAACAATTTTCATCAAAGTTGGGACAGGATGTTTACTAGAGGTGGGCAGATCGATCCAAATATCGATACCAACACTGGTATCAATATTGAATGATACTCTTTTTTTTTGGCACTAGTGGCCCTTAATGACAGTGGAGAGAGACAGGAGGGGGGGCAGAGAGAACGGGGAAGACACACGGCAAAGGGTCGACAAGCCGGGAGTCGAACCCGCTACCAGCCACATGAGGACTGCAGTCCCTGTATATGGGCCGCCTGCCCCAACCACTGCGCTACCGGGGCGGCCCAATCGAATGATACTCTTGTAAAAAGTTTGATATTCAAGCTTTTTTTTCTCCCACAAGCACTGACTGCTGTGAAGTACGAATTCATTGAAGTCTGTGTCTGACACGCTGTCGCTGTGTCCTCCTCCCTCTCCCCTCTCGTCTCGTCTTTTGAAGTTGCACCATCACATGGCTCAGTTGAGCCAGCCAAACAAGCATGCAGGTAGACTTAGCCTGGCCCCTCCCCCAAGGCCCGCCCACTTAGCGTTCTCTCTCTCCCCTCTTGTCGACACAGCACATCATGGACAGAGATAATGGCGCAGTATCAAGAAGTATCAAGAATGGCAGAAAGGAAAAGGAGTGCAGTTTGGCTGGATTTTATCAACAACGGCAAGTTGTGTAGTTTGTTAAAAGGCTGTAAAATACAATGGAAACACTGCAAATTTATTTAAGCAAATCAAAAACCATGTGCAAGAAAACTAAGAGTGGCAGAAACGGAGAGCGGAGGAGAGAGAGACATCCCCCATTCCCTGGCTCTGACAGACTCTCAACCCTGACACAGAAGTCATTGGCAGACGCCTTTCAGTCTAACAGAGAGCTATTTAGGTAGATCAGAATGGTCACCTTCAGCATCAGTTCATATTAACTTTCAAGGTACATGTTACTTAAGTCATATGTTACTGAGCCAACTCATAAAAAAATAATTACGACCTTGAAATAACCCAGTACATGTCATGTATCCCATTGAAATGTTTTATCTAAGATAAAATAACATTAGATAAGCCTTTATTTATCCCACAATGGGGAAATTTATAGCACTGAAGTAACAGGAACATGTAAACAGTGTAAACAAAATTACACAAGTATTGAAAGATATAATATAGAGAGGTATATATATATAGAGGTGAACAAGAAAAAAGATTATGAAAAGAATAATTTCAACTCCAAGGAATATTTACACAAAAATGTTAAAGACATAAAGTTTACCAAAGGGATAAATAAAGTTGTCTTGAATCTTGAATTTTGAATGTGGGACGGTCTTTACTTCCCCCCGCCCTCTAAGCATACTAAATTAATGTGTCTATAAAATTAACACATTTTTCATTAATTTTGGATGTTTCCTAAGGATGGAAACGATCAGAATGTTTGCCAGACTAAAGACGGTGAAAATGTGATAATTAAAAAAAAAAAAACGGTCAAATGTCTCAGCTACGGGGTAAACTGAGACATAGCCCATATTTCAAGGGGGCAAAGCGACCCTGCCTGGGGTAAAATGATCCACTTAATTTTTTTCCACCACTCTGGAGGTGACTGAACAAACACAAATACAGCAAAGTATCATTCAAAAAATGTTTTATTCACCATTTAAATCAGAGAAAAGAACCACTTTGGAAGTGCGATGATTTCCTGTGGACATATCCAGGTTGGCTAGTTATTTGTCCTGCATCCATGTCAGCTGGCGCGGGAGCAGGCGAATTCGTACGGGAGGCTGCGTTATCTGCAGCGGGAGGTTCATCTTCGGGCGGATCGTCTGCAGGGTCCAGGCCTTTCATACCTTCTGCCGGAGGTGGCGCATCTCCGGTGGCAGGCTGTAGCTCAGGATTTGGCCAGTCTGACGGAATGTATGGTCCAAACGCTTCATTGGGGAAAATGTCATGATTGTAATCCTAGTGGACCTAAACCCAGAAGTCACGTTTTGTGGTGTCACAGTTGTCATTAAGAGTCTTGACTCACAAGTCCTGCAACCTGGTAGACGGTGACTGTTTTGCCAGGATTCGATCGCATCCACCCATCGAGAGCTCGGCTGTATTGGTCTTTTAACGGACCGTACATGGCCACATCCAGAGGCTGCATGCGATGGGATGTGTGAGGTGGGAGAGTG
Source organism: Hirundichthys speculiger (assembly GCA_018398805.1). Taxonomy (NCBI): domain Eukaryota; kingdom Metazoa; phylum Chordata; class Actinopteri; order Beloniformes; family Exocoetidae; genus Hirundichthys; species Hirundichthys speculiger. The sequence continues at coordinate 496,842 of JAGFBZ010002547.1, read as the reverse complement.
AGCATAGGACCATCCTGTTCTGGTGGATGTACTTTTTGCTCTTGAAGGTGCATTGATCCTGAAGCAGTCTTTAAACTTTACTCTGGGAAAGACCAGCATTGGAGGTGCAGCGACACCAGCAGCATTAACAGCACACACCAGAGTTACCAGCTCCCCTCTCTTGGCCGATGTGATGGAACCAACTTGCCTTTTCCCTCTTTGTGTCACCACCTGAAACAAACAGAAAGTTTAGAATTAATGGCATGTTTGATCTGTAGGTTACATACAGAGCTCCAGCAGTGTCCTGGAGGTGGATGAGAGGCTCCTGGAGGTGGTCAGAGACACCCAGAGTGGAACCAGAGCTCCTGGAGGTGGATGAGAGAATGCTGGAGGGGGATCAGAGACTCCATCGCCTATCCGATTTCGGAGCACCATTCTCAGCCTTGCTCGCTCAGAGGTCCCACCGGCCTGTTTATTACATTATTACAAGCTACAGCCTTGTGTGTGCGTTTATCTCACGTGGTGAGGCCTTTGTACCGTATGGAGACCTGTTTTGTCCACATTAAAAATCATGTGTGGGAGGAATTTATGCCTGTTAAAGATAAGAAGAAAGGGAATCTTAACTATTTAATTTTAGAGAATAATACACATGCATTGGAAGAATCAATTCTCCCACCTGTCAATGACTACTGCCAGATTATCATAGAACTCCCCAACAGTCGTTCTATTGAAGGCAGTGGCCCTTCCAAGGGACATGGCTTCTAGAGTTCGGACAGAAAGCCGGCGACGTGCTAGAGAGCTGCAGAACCACTCTTGACCTGCCGACTGTGTCTTATTCCAATTGGCAGGCATGGGGACATGGTTCTTGTCTGCATGGGGACATGGTTCTTGTCTGCATGGGGATATGGTTTTTGTCTGCATACTCAAAGGCCAGTGTGCGGCACTTAGCTGGAGAGAGGCCATAGGACTGTTCAGCAAGTTCTTTCAGGTGTTTGGAAAGTTCTTCCTCTATCTCATCTGTGAAAATTCTCTTTGCCTGGGGTACCGAGCCCCAGCCCACAGTGAGAAGGTCCCCTCGCTGCTTTTTTCTTATAAATCTTAGGAGGCTTGACTTGTCAATATTTCGCTCCATGACCACAGTGGCTGCACTTTCCATCTGTTCAATGGAGGTTTGGCCCCAGGTTGTCTTCCTGTTGTATTTTCTTGGCATCATGGATTTTTCATACTGTTTAAGACATGAAAAACAAAGCTTATTTTTTGTCTTACTTTGCCTCCAGGGGAAAAGTGAAGCAGTGTCTTACTTTACCCCATGGCAATTGTCTGAGGGACATCACAGCAGGGATGAAATCTGCAGCAGTTGCCTCTGCAGAGCTGATGTCTTTTGTTAGCTGCTCAAAGGGCTCCAGAAGGTTGATTATCTTCTCAAAAATCCCCCAGTGAGTTGCATTTAATGTTGCAGGGAGTTCAAAATATGCTGCATAAGTACTCAATGCCCTCTTCTGCTCCACCAGGCTTTGCATCATGCAGTAGGTGGAGTAGGTTGCAATTCTTTCTCCGGCACGTTGAGTTCTTTTTGAATGTTTTCTAAACAAGTCCAACCAAGTGGTGAATGTTTGAAGTGACCTACCACTCACCTCCCCACAGCCAGAGTATCTGCTATGTTGCGCTGAGTCAGGGCACCTGCATTCACTGCCAGCTGCAGGGTGTGGGCCATACAGGGCAGACTTGGCACACCGAACTCCGTCATGGCTTTAGCCATGTTGCGTGCATTGTCCATCGCAACTACATTTACCCTTTCCTTTTGAGATTTTCCACGTGTCAAACATCTTTTCAAAAGCACACTCGATTGCATGCACCGTGTGAGATCTGCTACACTCCTGAGCAGGGCAGGAATCTCACGGTGGCCATGGCCGTCGTAGCCCTTCTTGGCCGTGATGCCCTTCCAAAAATTGGTTGCTTATGGCCACTGTGGCCTTGGTGCCCTGCCCTCTCCCCTTCCTTCGGCTATCATCAAGTTTGCGCCGTAGTGCCCATCAGTAGGCCTACCTGTATTAAAGCTAAACAATCGGAGCGGAGGTGTGTCCTACTGCGGGATCCGTCCATAACTCTACCGCAGAGCATCTATTTCCATTAACGTTCTGTCTGTGGGATAAACAGCACAACGATACCACGAAGACGACATTAAAGGTAAGTGTTAAAAAAAAAAGCCATCTGTTTTCTGGATCAAATAGCTTGTCATTGAGCATAAGGACTTTATAGATTGAACCCAGGACTATAAATCGTAATAAATCGCTCCCAACTTTGAATTGATAAAGAGTTGCTAGACTTGGTAGTAAGCAGTAGCCTATTAGCCTCCCTGAGGGGGACCTAGCTATCCAACAAGCTAAATCAACACTTCTGTAAACCTTTCATGTCATATCTTATTGCTATAGCCTACTAAGAATTTTTAATGTTTCAATATCAGACGGAGACTGTCATGTCTCGCTACTGTAGCCTTCTGAGCTATGGTTGTTAAGGCAACCCAAGTAAACGGTCTCCTGCAATCAGCTGTTTTATCGTAAACTAAAGCCTTTAAATAATAATTTTCTCGCCAAATCAACTTTTCTGTCTCTCTTCTATGTGTGCAGTCCTAGCGAAGCTTTGCTTGTTAGTCTTCATTTCATCACCAAAATCAGGATGCCATTAAATCAAATTCGATTATAAAGAAAACATCTGTGACTCGATAAGACGTCATAAACTCACGATTGACATATGAATCAACAACAACTTACAGGCAGGATGACGATGCTGAAATAGATTGATTCAAATTCCGACATTCATTCTTCTATACACGATACACTTCTGAGACTTCAGGTGCGCAAAAGTGAAACCTAAACTGTTTAACACGTATAATTACAGAAATATGCTCCGGGGTGGTTTAAGCATTTGAATAATCAGTAGGCGATGAAAACGTGATAATTTTTTAAAAATTATTTAACATATTCACTCTAAACTTTTTTCCTTCAGAAAGAAGAATGCCAAGATGGGAACGAGTCGAGATTACTCGCAAAAGCAAAAAACTGACAAAAAAATGGACACCTACTTCAAAAGGTTATCATGGAATAGTTAATTGTTAGATTCTTCTTATTTTAGCCTAAGTTTATGTGGTACATTTAGGAAATAACATTTGGAAGGAATTAATACCCCTTTTCTGTCGCTCTTCATGTTAAACCAGATATGTGTTATGCATATTGGTATGTATGTATATAGATCCGTGTGTAAACATTGGATATACATTGAGTTTATTTTTTATTTTTAATAATAATAATAATAATACATTTTATTTAAAGGCGCCTTTCTGTCACTCAAGGTCACCGTACAGTGTATTAAAACGCAGTTAAAAACAAACACAATAAATATATAAAACACAGGGCTAAATGAGACGGGTTAAAATTTCTAAGAGCAGTGGTTAGGACAGTGAAAAAGCTGATTTAAACAGATGAGTTTTGAGTGAGGTTTTGAAAAGAGGGAGTGAGTCCAAATTTCTGATTCCTGATGGAAGTGAGTTCCAGAGCCGAGGACCAGAACAGCTGAAGGCCCTGCTCCCCATGGTAGTGAGACGGGCAGAGGGGACAGACAGGTGGATGGAAGCAGAGGATCTAAGGGTACGGGAGGGAGTGGCGACAGAGATGAGGTCAGACAGATATTGAGGAGCGAGGTTATGGATGGCCTTGAATGTTAGGAGGAGAATCTTGAACTGGATGCGGTATTTAATGGGGAGCCAGTGTAGCTGCAGCAGAGTGGGCGTGATGTGGTGGATGGAAGGGGTTCTGGTGATGATCCGGGCAGCTGAGTTCTGAACCAGTTGCAGCTTATGGAGGGATTTGTGAGGGAGACCGTAGAGGAGGGAGTTGCAATAGTCCAGACGAGAGGTGACGAGACTGTGAATGAGGATGGCAGTGGTATGGGGGGTAAGGGAGGGGCAAAGGCGGTTAATGTTACGCAGATGAAAGTATGCAGACCGGGTGACATTATTGATGTGGGACTGGAAAGATAGAGTACTATCAAGAATGACACCCAGACTCTTAACCTGAGGGGAGGGGAGGACCGAGCAGTTATCAATGGTAAGAGAAAAGCTGTCAGTTTTGGATAATGTTGATTTAGTACCAACGAGGAGAACCTCAGTTTTATCACTGTTGAGTTTGAGGAAATTTGATGTGAACCAGGATTTGAGTTCTGTAATGCAGTCGATGAGGGAGGAGGGTGGGAGGTTGAGAGTGGGTTTACTGGAGAGGTAGAGCTGGGTGTCGTCTGCATAGCAATGGAAATGTATGTTATATTTACGGAAAATATTGCCAAGGGGAAGAAGGTAGATGATGAAAAGGAGGGGCCCCAGGACCGAGCCCTGGGGCACACCAGAGGTGACAGCAGACAGTTGTGATTTGAAAGATTTGAGCTGGATAAACTGAGTGCGGCCTGAGAGGTAGGATTTAAACCAGTCAAGTGGGGTGTGGATGATACCAATGGAAGATAATCTACTGAGGAGGGTGGTATGACAGATGGTATCAAAGGCTGCACTCAGGTCAAGGAGGATGAGGATGGTGAGCAGGCCAGAGTCAGCTGCCATGAGGAGGTCGTTGGTGACTTTAATTAGGGCAGTTTCTGTGCTGTGGAGGGGGCGGAAACCAGACTGAAAATGTTCATAAAGGTTGTTTTGGGACAAATAACTGTGAAGTTGAGCAGCTACAGTTTTTTCGAGGATTTTGGAAATGAAAGGTAGATTAGAAATAGGACGTAGGTTATGGAAGTTGGTAGGATCAGCGCTGGGTTTCTTCAGTACTGGGGTTATTGCAGCAGATTTGAGTGATGCAGGGACAGATCCGGAGGAAAGGGAGGAGTGGATGATGGCAGAGATGAGGGGGAGCAGAGAAGGAAGGCACACTTTAACCAGAGCAGTGGGGAAAGGGTCCAATTGACATGTAGATGGCTTAGACCGGCAGATGATATCAGAGATTTCTGGGGTGGAGGGGAGCAGGAAGGAGGAAAAGGAATTAATGTGTGGAGGTGATTCAGATAAAATACTGGGGGGTGGCTGTGAGCCAAGATGCTGGTGGATCTTCTGGATTTTTTCATTGAAAAATGACATGAGGGAGTTGCAGAAAGCAGCTGAATGCAGGTGGGATGGTAGAGAGTCCGGGGGTTGGATGATGTTCCTGAACAGGGAGAACAGTGCCTTGGTGTTACCCTCATTGGAACGGATTATGTCAGAATAAAAGTTGGATTTGGCTTGAGCAATGCAGTCCTTGTAATGTAGTATATGGTTGTTGTAAATTTGCTTGTGAACAGTTAAACCAGTTTTTTTATGGAGCCGCTCAAGTTGCCGACCTTTGGCTTTCATTAGCCGAAGCTCAGGGGTAAACCAGGGTGCAGAGCGGGAGAAAGAAACAGATCTGGTTTTTAACGGAGCAAGAGAGTTAAGGATAGAATTAAGTCCAGCATTGTAGTGAGATACCAGATCTTCAGGGGTGGAAAGGTTGAAAGTGGCGAAGAGGGAGTCGATACTGGAGGAGAGAGAATCCAGGTTAATGTTCTTGATGTTGCGGAAAGATATGAGACGGGGAAGCTTTGCGATGGCGAGGGGGAGTTTGACAGTGAATGAGAGGAGGAAGTGATCAGATATCGGGAGTTCATCAGTTGTGATATCAAGTGGGGTGACACCAGAGCACCAAATTAGGTCCAATATGTGGCCCTTCGAATGAGTGGGGACACTAGCATGTTGCTGAAGTCCTGAACCCTCAAGGCAGGATGTGAAGTCTCTGGCCAGACGATGGTTGAGATTATCCATATGAATGTTGAAATCTCCCAGCAGTATGATGTTGGAGGAGAGAGTGGTGAGGTGTGTGAGGAAATCAGAAAACTCATTCAAGAAGTCACTGTTTGATTTGGGGGGGCGGTAAACAGTTGCAATAATGGTGGGAATAAGACCAGACAGTTGGCAGACAATAAATTCAAAGGAATTGAAAGCAGAAATAGACACCAGCGAGACTTTCCACTTCTCGCGGTGAATTATCGCGAGACCTCCTCCCCGGCGGGAGTCACAGGGTTGACAGATGTAAACAAACCCCGGAGGAGTGGATTCATTAAGTTGAGAAAAGTCACTGGGTTGTTGCCATGTCTCAGTTAAACAGAGAAAGTCACACTTACGGTCGATGAGGAGATCTTGGATGAGATGCCCCTTGCTCGTGAGTGAGCGGATGTTTAAAAGACTGAAGTTGACAGCGGTGGTGTCGCATCTGACAGGACTGTTAGCGGACCGGGCAGGGCAGGCTAACACACTGTGGTCGACAACCCAACCAGTGCTACGTGGAAGGCGACGGGAATTGGACCAGATGGAATTTATTTTAGTTGAGCTATCCACTTGGAAACTCCGGCGGGACCCTCGATGAATATATCTCCGGCGTGGCAGGACGTCCAGGTGGAGGTGGAGTAGAGCCGGTGGAGGCGCAGACAGGTGGAGGCGCAGCCGGAGAAGCTCAGCAGCTGAGTACTGGAGAAGACCCGCCACGGGTTGGTGGACAAAATACAGGAAAAACCAGATGATCGTGGACCAGATATATATCCAGGCAGGCAGCATTGTAGCCGAGGACGGAGGCAACTTCAAGCAAACCAGGTGAGGCTGAGTAGTCAGAACGGGCCGGATGGCCCAATCTGGCCGAAGACGTCAATTCTGGTCAACCCGACTGGGGATGAATTTTCCCAAGCGAAAACAATAGCAAAATCAAATAGAAGTGAGCAGAATATCCCGTAATAAACAATCAATTGGTGAGCAGCGGCAGCAAAGCGCGCCAGCGTTCACTCCTCAACTCCTTGGGGGGGAATATGTCCATTTAATATTTAGATTTATTTACAAGAGGTTCTATATGTTTCTAAGTTATGGTTATACACATGTGTCAGTGTATATTGAGTTATGCGTTATTATATATTTTATAATTATATTTATTTTCAGATACATAGATTCATGATAGTGTTAAAATTGTCTATGCTTTAAAAGATTGTTTTGACATGTCTGGAATGAATCAATAAAATGAAATGAAATGAAATATATTAACTAGTTGTGCCACTATGATTCATCATAAAACTGTTTTAAATTTTTCAGCCAGTGCAAAAAGACAGAGGGAGCATAGAGAGGTGGAGGCCAACTGTTTTTCCTTATGGGCCTAGGAAGACCCCAGGTTCTCCATCCCCATCATCAGATGGCGATTTAAATTAAATTTATGGATGTGTAATAACCTGATAAAAGTCAATGACATTGCCTATTTTGTTGTCTGTTTCCCTTTGATAAAAGTCAAAAAGTTGTGGTAGCCTATTAAAAATATCCAAGGTTCTGAATTCAAAAACTGCCGTTTATTAGCATATATTGTGTTTTTTTATTATGGCCGTGTTGCCCTGGCATTTGGCCTTTGTGCCCTCAAAAAAAATGCCCATTGGAGGCCAAGTGGCCTTGTCCCTCAAATCACGAAATTCCAGGCCTGCTCCTGAGAGTGAAGCACAGCCTGTTTAAGAGCAAAGTCTGTATCTAACCATTGTGCAGTTAAACGTAGCATGCTAACCTGGGTAATGCTGGAAGACCAAATGTCTGTTGTGAAGCTTATTGCAACAGCATCTGAAATTAGCTTCTCGACTGGCCCATGAACAGCACTGTACAATTCGGGGAGGCAAACATCTGATAAATACTTCCAAGTTGGCATGGAAAGTCGTGGCTCAAGGAACTCGACCAGTTCGCTGAATCCGCTGTCTTGCACTATTGAAAAAGGCTGGTTGTCCCGGGCAATGCACTGCATGATTTTCTGCGTAGTAGCTTTCTGTCTAGGATGTTCCTCACTGTACCTAATTTTTCTTTCCGCTGACTCTTTTAGGGAGAATTGGGTTGATTTTTTTAGTGCGTCCTTTCCTTGGGTTTTAGCTTTCATTTGCTGCACAAAGACTTCGTGTGCCTCAGGGTGGTTGTTTCTGAAGTGAGCGTAAATTGGAAGTGTTGTAAGACGAAGTTTTATTCCCCCCTCGCATTACAAGTGCCTCGCAGTTTTTAAAAAAGGGCATACCTTTTATCTGCCGGTGAAACTTTGAAAACATTCCAGACCGCAGAAATTTTCGAGCAACAATCGAGCAGGGTTGTTAGCCACTAGCCACGCACTGTTGTTGTTGCTGTTTTTGTTTTGCTTTTCAGGATGCGGCGGGATGTGGTCATCAAGCGTGCACCCCGCCAGTCTCAGGACCCCTCCAAGCAATTAAGAACAGACAAAACCTGGGTTTTCAATGATCGATTTTTATTATCGGAGGTACCGATTAGGGGTGCAACGGTACAAGTGGCTCACGGTACGGTCCGTACCACGGTTTTGTGTCACGGTTTCGGTACGGATTCGGTACAGTGTCAGACCACCAGCTACCCTAAACCCGCGATCGCAAGATACAGAGTTTGTGGAAAGCGCAACTCACATGTCGGCGTGTAAAAGAGCAGATTTATTCCGAATGGGATCAATGTGCATCCACCTGGTCACATGTGGATGTGCACAAACGGCTCTACCTCTCGATTACGCATCACCTTATTACTTGCATACGTTTTTATTCTCTTGAGGTCAGAGGATGTCTGGTCAGCAGTTGTGGTGGATGTGGGAATAGTCACGGCCAGACACGTCAGTCTGTACAGCTGTGGCATGATCTCATTCAGATGTCTGCTGTGGAGGAAACCAAGGAGATCTTTGTCAAGCTGGAAAAGGTTGGATGCAGGAATTTATTTCCGATATGTCTGAAACTGTTGGTGGTCAAGGAGGGACAGGAACATTAATTGTTTGTGATCTTTAAATGCACATCCAACGATTCGTTCTGCAGTATTTTAAAAAGCACATCAGCTGCGCCAAGACGCACAACTGGTAACAACTGGATCTTACGCAGGTAAGATCGCGGGTTTAGGGAGGTGGAAGATTGTGTTCTGTTAACTGTTTTCACTCCCTTGCCGGTGTTTTCAACAGCAAAACCAAAATGCTCCCACACCGGTGATTAAAAAAAGTTTTTCCCAATTTCTCCGCTACCGCTGGCCATGCCTGCTTGTTTTTTTTCTTTTTCTGCGTCTATGAGCTGCAGCCAACCAGCCAAAGTGTGATAGGCTGGTCACTGTGAGTGAGCGGAGGTGAGTGCACATTGACATGCAGTGGTGGGCCTGTTGCCTAAAAGGCACACACGCTCACGTGCAAGTCCAATGCAAAGTTATTGGAACATAAATACTGCAGGACATAAAAGCGCATGGTCCCGTGCAGGTTGTACAGAACCGTACCGTACTTAACCAAGTACCGTTGCATCCCTAGTACCAATATGAACAAATATTACATAAATGTGCCAATATCGGGCCGATTTTATCAATTGACCAATGTATTGGACAACCCTAGATTTCATATTTCTCCTTCTTAAGAGCACAATGTTGTTAAATGATTCCATGAACCTGGAGGATATTCAGGGGGTTGACCTCTGATACCAAAGATATCATCGCATCAATAACTCTCATCCTGAAACAGCCAATATAAACCTGATGTAAACCTGTAGTTTTGCACTATAATGTAAAACCTCATGATGCACATATTACAAAGGCATTGTTGAGGAATAAGCTAGAGAAGAATAAGTTTTGAAAAGTCTACACTGCCTTCTTTAAAGGATTTGGGTACATGTAAATGCTATAATTAGGGCCTTATGGATCACGGAATCACAGACGGAATCCCGGAATTGGAGATTAAAAACGGAATTCACTTTAAATGCGCAATATAACAGAACTGAACGGCAATTTGCATAAAAGTTCTTTTTTTTTCTCCCAGTCTAAAAGGAACTTTTCTTTTGAGAAAATCATCCAAAAGGGGTCAATAAAAGGTGGGGACACTCTAGCTTCGCTGCCCCCTCCTGCCGCCGCTTTCCTCATTAACAAAAAAAAAAACAAAAACAAAAAAACATGTCGAAGCGCCCACCTGAGAAACTGGCGAAGAAGCAAAGGAACTACCGGCTGACTCCCAGGTTCAGGCCAGAGCAGTTTCTCCGAGATTATCATGTGTCTGCCGATTCAAAATTCTACAAGTTTTGCCAGCACACGATTGAATGGACACAAAAATATACGTGTGAGGATCACTTCCATCTATTCATTAGCTCCTGCTCGGTCCGGAGTCGGCTCGTGGGGGCAGCAGCTTCAGCAGGGAGGCCCGGAGCTCCCTCCCCCGACCTCTTCTACCAGCCCAGACCTGAGAGATGTAATCTCTCCAGCATGTCCTGGTCTGCCCCATGGTCTTTGAACGAGGATCATTTAATGAGTGAAAAGGCAAAGGCACCAACGTAAAAAGGCGAGTCACTCACTGAGCTAAACACAAACATACGAACAATTATGTATTTAAACGGTGATGTCTGTAATAGCTGGAACACCTAAAGAAAAAAAAACACATAGGCACACACTCATACACACAACCAGTGTTCAGTGCTTTGGATTTCATAGTATCTACATCAGCTATAGTAAAAAAAATTTTTTTCTGTTATCAGACATACAGTTTGTCATGACATACCTGAAAAATGTCAGGTATGTTATGACAAACTGTCTGATAATAGAAGAAAATAAATAAAATAAAATGATTAGTTTACTGCTGTTGAAACATCTTTCTTTGTTGCACTTTAAATGGATTTTACCTATTTGAATTATTATTTTTCTTAGTTATTTATTATATAGAAAAAACTTTATTTTTTTTGTTTGTCAAAAAAAACAATGTTTTGTTGGACACAATATGTTTAAAATTATAAAAACATTGAAGTTTTCAGTTATAATTGCATAAATTGTCTATATTTCATTACTTTATATACTGTCTTGGGGTTAAATTTGCATAAAATGCTTAAAACGGATTTCTCAAAAATTAAAAACCAAAAAACACTGAAAATGAAAAACAATAAAACTGAATTTGAGGAAAAATAAAAGGGATTTCATAGGGCCCTAGCTAAAATGCTATACACATTCAGCGTCAATGCATTAGTAATTTGCCAGACATTTAATAAATTATTTAATAAATACTGTAGAAAAGTGTGATCTCATCACAGATGTTTCCTGTGGTACTGGCACTATTACAACTCTTACTAAACATGTATTTTCCTCACAAAGTGTTTTAGTCTTTCATTTTTGTTCATTTTCAATGAATAAAGGAAACAGGTACACCACTAAATCAAAATAAGGGACTGCAACTATTTTTTTTTTCAACTGTACCAAATGGTCATTGTAATATTGTAATGTTTTCCGCAGCTCAGCAGGTGATGTTTCACATCTCACTGACAGAGAGGGGAAGGAGAGAAAGGCAGGGAGAACTGGGAATGAAGCAAAATCACAGAGTAGAAATGCCATATTTGCATATCTCAAAAATACATCACATGGCAGTCATAAAAAGGCCTGCGAACAGAGTTTTGCATATTGAAAGAGATTTCTACTGCTCTTCAGAGAGTGCAGTTTATATGGAATTTTAAGAGGAAGATAAAGGTTATATTGGAGGCTTGGAAACATATGACTCTCAGTGGTAAAAAATACTAAAAAGTGGAATCCAACAGAAGACAGATATTCTTCATAAAGCACATTCCTCCACATACACACACTCAGCAAAAGATGAGGCATTTCTCCTATTTGTCAGTAGTGGTTTTGTCCTGTGTTGACTCTAAAAGTTTACTCTAAGTCATTCCACTGTATGAACCTAAAATATGAAAATTGCTGGACGTAAAAAGCTCCCATGTTGCCAGCAGGGATGGTCACGTTGGATTAGTGCACATAAGTAGCCTCTGGTAAGCAGTGCCACTCAGGCCTAACTGCCTCCCTTAGCGGAAGTTTATTAATGAAGAAGTCAGTCAGCCAGTTCTGTTGGCACCAGTCATCCCTTCCGTCTTTAGACCCATCTGGTTTAATCAGACGGCTCAATTAGAGCTCTCCAAGACAGGTCTCACACCAAAGCCCTGTAATTTCTCCCATCACCAACAGACACACTCCTTTACAAACAATATGACAATTTTGTTATGATTTGATTAAAATAGATTAATTAATTATCATGCACCAAAGCTGTTGTTTGTGATTAATGAGACAGGAACACCTAATCAGCCTGCAGAGGAATGAGCCTGATTGGTTCAACGGTCTCACCTGACTTTTACGAGAATGAACTGAAGCTCCTTGAAGCAAACATAGACCGTGTTAAGGGCTTCCAGAGCCTGCCAGGTATTTACACACTCGTATTCAAGCTTTCCAGTGATCGTTTAAGTTTCAGCATTGAGAAGAATAGAATGAAATGGCACAAATAGGTATTTGCAGTAGCATGTACCTTACTGTAATAAATAAATAAGTAAATAAATAAATACTTGTCTTTAAAGAAAAGAAAATAGTATATAATATTGTGTAATCCCATATAGGCTGGTTCAATTTTCTACTTTTAAAAAGATCATTAAATCTGAGCAAAGCATTAATAAATGTGTTCTGATTTTGTGACAAAACAAAAACAAAAAAAAAAACACACATTGTCAGTGACCACTCACCCAAACATGGATCATTCAAACAAAATAGGAAATTTGATTTTACAGTTAAGGAAGAGTAAGTAGTATTTTTGGGGGCGTGTCCTCTGGGAATGTGTAGCCAGTGAAAGTAAGAAAAAAAGTGGGTAACAAATCCAGAAAATATACCATCAGAGGACATTTGTTTACTTGTTTTTTCGGTTTTGGTTCTCAGAGTCTAGATTTAGTTTTTCGATATACTGTATAGGGCAGGGGTATTCAATTAAAAGTCACAGAGGTATGGTTACTAAATTTTGCCTAAGTAGAAGGTCCGAACCAAAGTCTTGCATTTTTAAAAAGTAACTAATTTTTATTTCAACTTCAAATGCAGGAAATATTCCAACATATTCCATATCTTATCATAAATAAATGCAGTCCCATGCATTTAAATAAGTTTAAGGCTTTTATTTCAAATCAACCAAAATTGAAACCTCAAAATAAAATCAATATTAGTGCAAGTTCATGCCTTAAGAATTGAAGGCCTCTTCAAGTAAAAAAATTAAACCCTGAAAAAACTAAAAAGTGCAAAAAAGGGTGTTCACTTTTTCATAAAAGATTTTTCTTCGAACTGTCCTTCTTTCTTCTTGAATTGAAGGCCTCTTTAAGTAAAAAAAAAAGTAAACTCATGTACATTCAGGAAACATTAACTAAAAAGTGCAAAAAAGAAAAAAAAAGTGCTTTGTTTCGTCTCATAAAGGCGTTTCACGTTCCCACTTTGAATCACTGCCACGGTCTCAGAGTTTATGAGGCAGAGAGTTGGAACTGCTAACCGGGAGTATAAATAATATATTTTGCTGTCCATTCGTCTTTAAAACAACAGTTTTCAATGTCTACCTATATCTTTTTCGAGCAAGTCATGATGTCTCTGTGGTATCTACTTTGCTTTCTTCCTGCGTTGTTGCTGACATCAGTGCTTAAGTTTGTGGTGATTTTGGGTTTGCTGTTAATAATGTAGTTGTGGTTTGGTTTGGGGGTGCAATGAATTCTGGGGATTCTAATTCTAATCTTGATTTGCTCGGAGAATTTGCATATGGCCACTGTATTCTAGTTGATGCCATGTCAGAGATGGACTTTGGCCATGTGTGGCTCCGTTGCCAACAACAAACACGCGTTTCCAAGATAAGTCTCTGACTACCAGCTAGATTACCCTGTTAACTGTAGTAGCAGCGCCCGCTGTAAATATCCACATTTGTGCAAAACCGCTCTGTGAAAATGACACTATTTATTTTTTGCATTGGTCATGGGTCTGGAAAGAACCATCTCCCGGTCCGGATCCGGTCCGCTGTTGCATGACCCCCGGTATAGGGTGTTGTATTAATGTTTTATAAAATGGCCCTCCAAGTCACTGGCTAACTGATTAGTCAGTCCAACTCTAATATCATCAGGGCCGTCTCATCAGGGCATAGGCAGTATAGGTGGTTTCCTGGGGCGCCACATGCTGCTGACTGCCACAGCTGCATTCAACGAAACAAAAACTTAACTGAGTAGGTGAAATTCCACCTACTACATGATTCACAGCCTGGTGGAGCAGAAGAGGGCATTGAGTGCGTATGCAGCAGATTTTGAACTCCCTGCAACATTAAATGCAACTCACTGGGGATTTTTGAGAAGATAATCAACCTTCTGGAGCTCTTTGAGCAGCTAACAAAAGACATCAGCTCTGCAGAGGCAACTGCTGCAGATTCCATCCCTGCTGTGATGTCCCTCACACTGCTGCTGGCCAGAGTGGATGAATCTGAAAAAGGAAAAAGATGCTTGTAACAAAGATCATTACTTTGACTCTGATAAGAAGGAAGGAGCACTGAATGTGCTGCTGAATGTTGTGGATAAAATGGCTGGAGGTGGTAGTCAGTCTGACCACGAAGAAGAGGCTGCTGGTTCCACAGTAGGTGACCCATTGACGACATTGACGAGAAGAGGAATCGCATACATTGTGGCAAAGCTGAGACGCTTATTTTCATTCAGAAAAATCTACCTCACACATCAAGATCAGATGTAGAGCAGCCCACACCAAACAAGCCAGCATTGTTAGCTTTACTTTTGGGGAAAAAAAACCCTCTAACTGTATATTGGTATCGGTTTATATCGCAATTGGAAATAAAGCTCTCGGACAATATCAGCACATTGGATATCGAAAAAAAAAGTCAATATCGGACATTCCTAGTCTCCAAGGGTGAAGAGAGAGCAGGGCAGAAACACAAGGGAAATGCAGAAGCCAGGAACATGGGATGATGACAGCAAAAATGGACAGACTAAACAGGAGTGAAAATCAACAGATGAAGGAAAAGGGGAAAAGACAAGACTTAAATAACCCTGATTGCAAACAATCAGGGAGATGAACTGAAGGAACCAAGGTGGAACACAACAAGGAACAGACAGACCTTCAAAGTAAAGCAGGAAACAGAACACAAGGAATTTACAAAAAGCAGGCCAAACTAAGATTACCAAGAAGGAAACATAACACGGACAACCCTAACCATGACAGCTTAAAATGGCTCTGACCTGGTACCGTGTCACGTGACGCCTGTGTGTGTGTGCAGCGAGGGGCAACGTGTTTAAAGCTGCCATATGGATCCGCTGATGTAATGTTAAGGAGAGTGACATGAGGTGACCGATGGGTGTCAAAAGTTTTTAAAGAGAAAACGTCTGGAAAAAAGGAAAACAAATGAAAAAAAGATGACATACCTTTATTTTTTTTATCTGTTAAAAAAATACCATTTTGTTTGAAGACATTTCATTTGTACTAAATACTAGCTTAGTTTGAATAAAGCAAAGCTAGTTAATAACCTTGTTCAAGATTACTGACAAGATGAAGAAGTGTTTATTATCATATGCACATAAAAAAAAGTTTTCTGTCCAAGAAAATTCTTGCTTTACTGTCCACACAAATGCCGATAATAAAAAATAAAAATAAGAATAAAAAATACAATATAAAAATACAATAAATATAAAAATGCAAAGGCAGATCAGAAATATATATCTGGTTTGTACAGAGTATTTGCTATTTACATGTACAAGTTATGCAGGTTATTGTGTGAAAATGTGCCTTACTGAGGTGGACACTGTTTGATTCCTGTCAACTGTTCAGGAGTCTGATGGCAGAAGGGAAGAAAGAGTTTCTTAGCCTGGAGGTTCTGCATTTCACACTTCTGTACCTCCAGCCTGAGAGTAGCAGTGTGAATGGTCCATGTGGGGTCTGAGTATGGAGGCAGCTCTGCTGAGGACTCTGCGGTGGTAGATGCTCTGCAGAGAGGCAGTGGAGTCCTGGTGAGCTTCTCAGCAGTCCTAACCACTCTCTGCAGGCGACTACAGTCTGTAGCAGTAGTGCTGCCGTACCACGCCGTGATATCAGCTGGTTAAGATGCTCTAAACGACACAGGTGTCGCAGTTGTTCAGTTCTTGGGCGACATGTCAAACTTTCACAGCGTCCTCAGGAAATGTAGCCATTGTTGAGCCTTCTTGACCAGATGTGAGGTGTTCAGTGTCCAGGAGAAGTCCTCAGTGATGTAGACACCCAGGTACTTAAAGCTGCTCACCCTCTCCACTTCAAGCTCTCAAATAAACAGCAGTTGATGAGGTCTCTTCTCCTTTCTCATGCCCACCATCATCTCCTTTGTCTTGTCCGTGTTGAGCGAGAGGTTGCTGTCCTCACATCAAGAAACTATGACCAGCGACCTCCCTCCTGCAGGCCGCTACATCAGCTCCAGTGATGCGTCCAATCCCTGCAGTGTCATCCATGAACTTCAGGATGATGTTGTCTTTGTGGGAGGCGATACAGTCGTGAGTGAACATGGTGTAGAGGATGGAGGTGAGGACACATCCCTGAGGGGTGCCAATGTTGGTAATAATTGTGGCTGAAGTCCTGTTACCAATCCTGACTGACTGAGGCTTGCCAGTCAGAAAGTCTAGGAGCCAGTCCCACAGAGGGTGGGGTGCAGGCCAAGTGTGACGAGTTTGCGGGGGATGACCGTGTTGAAGGCCAAATCGATGTCAACAAAGAGCACCCTGATGTTGGAGTCTTTGTTTCCCAGGTGGAACAGGGAGTGACGGAGTGTGGTAGAGATGTTGTCTGAGGTGGACCTGTTGGGCTGGTCTGCATATTGGAGGTAACGAAACGGTTCGCGGTGGAAGCTCTGTGAACCGACTTGGGATCCGATCAGGTTGGAGACGATTCTGCCAGCAGAAACTTGGAATGTCTCGCGTTGTCCGGGGGACGGGTGGACCCCTTTTCTCCCGTCTGGTGGTCTGATCGAATCCAGTGTCTCGGATTTCGATCAGCTGGTCTCGTGTTGGTGACAGCTGGCTCTGTGCTCCACAGACTTAACACTGGCCGGTAGCGATCAGCGGACCAAAGTTTGATGAGAAAAACAGAACTTTCTGATCTCAGGCCCGTCAAGGATTGACATGAGCAAAACAACTTCACAAAAAGTTGAATGAAGTTACTTAGTCAATAAAAAGGAAAGAAAGAAAAAAATCAAACTTAAAAGGAGTTGTATAAATTAACTAAAACACAAAATGTTTAATTGTATGGATCTAGAGTTGCAGAGGAAAAAAGTGTATGCTCTTCCGACGCTCGGAAAAAATGGAGAAAATGGCAAGAGCATCTTGTTAACAAAAAAAAGAACCAGGGTAAAACACAAAATGAGTTCTGGCCAAAACGAAAAGATGAAGAGAAGAGAGCGAGACAAAGAGACTGTCTTTTGTTTTATAGGTTTAAATATCCAAAGGGTCTTTATGCAAAAGAGGGGTTGGCCTGGAGGCAGCTGACCACAGTGGGTAATTTCTCTCGGATTCACAGTTATGTACCTTCTGAGACAATTTTAACAATATTGTTTGATTCCACAATTCCAACCGCGGTTAGAAATTAATGTCAAACGTTTTAACCAGGGTAAGACAAAATATTACCACATACATGTTATATTATGTCAGCATTTTACTCATCACTCATTAACAACCATTCAAAACTGCAATTGTCTGTTGGTATTCTTCTGGCCACATGGGGTAGCTGTTGGTCCATTTTAAGTCTGGGTTCCTGGGACAATCGGTTAAAGAATGCAAAGTTTTTTTTATTGTTTATGGCTCAAAACAGATAACGCCCCTGGGACATGGCTCTGGGACATAAACCCTGGGTGAACTGCTGCTACTGTCTTGATTGCATTCCAAAAATACAATTTAGGAGACCTTGCTTGGCCTGTGAGATTGCAAATCTGAGTTTCTGTCGGTGAAATTTATATCAATCCAATCCGGCTTTCACCTGGGGTCCCAAAGAAGAAAGGGAACTTCCCATTAGCGGAGGTTCATGATGGCTGAGGCTTGGCACCTCTAATTCACATCGGCTGGGTCCAGACGTTTATTGTGTTTATTGTCCCTTTCTCCTTGTCTTGGCGAAAAGGGGTTGTCTGATCTGAAAGGGAGCGTTTATTTGAAGATTAAGCAGGCCATCTGCAAATGGGGAGAGAGGTGGATTCCTACAATCTTAAAATACTTGAAACACAAGGAATTGAGGTGCCTTTCTCAGGCTCACCATTGTTTGGTTCTGTTATACAACCCCTAGCAAAAGGTATGGAATCACCAGCCTTGGATGAGCACTCACTCAGACATTTTATTCTGTAGAACAAACTCAGATAAAAGTATGAAACAATAATGAAGTTTTTCAAAAGTGCAACTCCTTGGCATTCAGAAACACCAAAAGAAATGAATAAAAAACATTGTGGTGGTCAGTAAATGTAACTTTTACAGAGCAAGTGCCGGAAAATAAATATGGAATCACTCCATTCTGAGGAAAAAAAATTTGAATCACTCCATTTTTAGTAGGAAATAAGGATATACCCAGTCAATTTCCTTTCCTTAATTGGGCACTTGCCTCAGATTAGATCTGCTCGTTAGTCTGCCATTAAAAAAGTGCAGTTATCACACCTTGGAGAGCTGCTGGACCAAGTGGATTGGCAAGAATCATGGCTCCAACAAGAGAGATGTATCTTGAGACCAAAGACAGGATTATCAAACTTCTTGAAGAAGGTAACTCTACACGTATGGTTGCCAAAGATGTGGGCTGTTCACAGTCAGCTGTATCGAAGATATGGACCAAGTACAAACAGCATGGGAAGGTTGTTAAAGTCAAGCATACTGGTGGACCAAGGACAAGACAAACAACTAAAGGCCATATGTCTTGAAAACAGAAACTGCACAACAAGACAAATTAAGAAGAAATGGGAGGAAGCTGGAGTCAATGTATGTGACAGAACTGTGCAAAATCACCTAAAGAAAATGGGATTTTCATACAGGAAAGCTAAAAGGAAACCATCATTGACGCTTAAACAGAAAAGAACAAGACTGCAATGGGCTAAGGAGAGGCAATCATGGACTGTGGATGACTGGATGAAGGTTATCTTCCGTGATGAGTCACGAATCTGCATTGGACAAGGTGATGATGCTGGAACTTTTGTTTGGTGCTATTCCAGTGAGATTTACAAAGAGGACTGCCTAAAGAAAACATCAAAAGTTCCCACAGTCCTTGATGATATGGGGCTGCATGTCAGGCAAAAGCACTGGGGAGATGGCTGTGGTTAAATCCTCAATAAATGCACAAGTTTACATTGACATTTTGGACAGCTTTCTTATCCCTTCAATTGAAAAAATGTTTGGGGATGAGGAAATCATATTCCAAGATGACAATGCATCATGCCACAGAGCAAAAACTGTGAAAGCATTTCTTGGTGAAAGATGCATCCAGTCAATGTCATGGCCTGCAAATAGCCCAGATCTAAACCCAATTGAAAACCTGTGATGGAAATTGAAAAAAAATGGTCCACAGCAAGGCTCCAACCTACAAAGATGATCTGGCAACTGCAAAGAGAGTTGGCACCAGATTGATGAAGAATACTGTCTGTCACTCATCAAGTCCATACCTCAGAGACTGCAAGCTGTCATAAAAGCCAGAGGTGGTGGAACTAAATACTAGTGATGTGTTTTAATTGTTTTTTCTTCATCTGTTTTTCATGATTCCATATTTTTTTCCTCAGAATGGAGTGATTCCATATTTATTTCCCTGCACTTGCTCTATAAAAGTAACATTTACTGACCACCCCAATGTTTTTTATTCATTTCTTTTAGTGTTTCTGAATGCCAAGGAGTTGCACTTTTGAAAAACTTCATTATTGTTTCATGCTTCTTATCTGAGTTTGTTCTACAGAATGAAATGTCTGAGTGAATGCTCGTCCAAGGCTGGTGATTCCATACTTTTAACTAGGGGTTGTATAAGTGACTGGTAACAATCTTTGTTTACATGGATTCTTTGGTTTTGTTGAATCCTTCAGTGCAACATATTATTGTAGATTTTGTTTTAAAAATAAGGATGAGTCACAGTCTGACTTTACCAAAGATGACTCTGGCATGATTTTTCATACAAAAGAAATCCATGCAGAATATTGTGCAGCTCTACAGGAAAATCCCATGTTGGGTTCAACATTTGGTGTCTAAAAGACATGCTTGTTCAATACATTGCATTTTTTCCACTCCTCTGACAACTATGCAGTGGACATAATGCACGACTTACTTGAAAGTGTGGTACAATATGAGCTAAAACTTGTGTTTCAGTACCTTGTCAACCAGAAGTATTTGTCTTTAGAATCACTGTCACAGAGGATCCAAAATTTCAACTATGGGTATATGGAAAGAGAACATAGGCCAAGTGGGTTAAATATAGATAAGGCTAGCAATGATATTGGACTAAATGCAATTCAGTCATGGTGTCTTGTGAAAAATGTTCCTCTTATTTTTGGTGATGTGATAGAAAGAAAAAACTGTTACTGGAATCTGCTCCTCCTTTTGATTCAGATTGTGAATATTGTGTCACCCATCGTAATTACAGGTATGACAAACTATTTGAAACACTTGATTAAGGGGCTCCTGACACCAAAAATTAAGGTATTAAAACGCTGATGACAAACCTAGAATGGATTTGGATAAAGTGTAAACTTGGGTTTAATAATTAGGTAACTTTTCGTTTGACAGGAAAGTTAAATTTGCTATTCAAAACAATTCTGTGTGCCAGGCTACCAAGTGCCAGCTCAGAGCTACCAGGGACACAACAAAGAGGAGGGAAGGCATCATGTGAAGTTGTTATCAAAAATAATAGTTTCCTCCACATACACACTTGGTCATGGGTAAGCCAGGTGCAAGAAATTGCTTTGGCGGGTGGCAGCAAAGGCCGACCTTGGAGGGGCTCGTGAGTGCTGCAGCTTTGTGCAGAATCATGGCAAATGAGGACATATTCTGGATATTATCCAATCAATCAATTAATAGAGCTTTTGGGTGCCCTTTGTGACATACATGGGTACATAAATCGTTAGGTAAGAATTAGCTTTAGGTAAGAATTAGCTTTAGTTAATTAGCTTTAGCTTAGCGAGCCACTGGACCAGTAAACAGGGTAACTTTGGGACCTGGGAGGAGCTGTGTGGTTGAATTATGTATGCCTCTGTTGAGCATAAACCAATCAGAGGGGTTGTGTATGTCAAGATAATTATGGACGCCTTTGCAGAGGCACCTGAACCTATCAGAATGACTATGTAACTCTTTTGGCGAATTATGCATGGCCGACTGTATGTGAAACCAGTCATGAATTGTTGTGTGACCAAACAGAAGGGTAATGTTAAGTTTTGGATGAATTATGTATGCCTCTGCAGATGAGCGTCAACCAATCAGGAGTTGTAGATTCTGCGGAAGACCGAACAAGGACTTTTTGGGGCCGAGGCAGGCTGGTTGAGAGAGCATAAAAACTGAGGAGGAGAATAATTCGGCGTTCTTCCGTGGGCGTCTTCGAAGGAGCAAGACTGGTTTTGGGACCGAGCGAGCTATCCAATTCTTCAAGAATCAAGAGAGGAGGCGCTCAGAACGGATTAACCATTTTCCCAACTCTTGAGGAATATAATTTTTCGGGTTTACCCTAGCTCACTGCTAGCAAGGAGGAGGGGCCGGATATCAGAGTTCCCAGGACCTGACCCTGTGCTCTCTCCACCTCGCTCCTCAGCAGCCTCGGAAAGTGCAAACTGGCCATTTGCCTACCCCCAACTGTCCTTGAATCAATGCGGATGAATCAGTTTAAATGAAAGAAATTGGAATTATAAGCCACAGCTCACCCCAAACCAACCTGGATCAATTCAAATGAATGAAATTGGAATTACAAGCTACAGTAATTCCAACCGCCAAGGCTGCCCTTTGTCACCGATTCTGTTCATTACTTTTATGGACAGAATTTCTAGGCGCAGTCGAGGTGTCGAGGGGATCCGGTTCGGTGGCCTCAGGATTGGGTCTCTGCTATTTGCAGATGATGTGGTTCTGTTGGCTTCATCGAGCCGTAATCTACAGCTCTCGCTGGAGCGATTCGCAGCCGGTTGTGAAGCGGCTGGGATGAGAATCAGCACCTCCAAATCCGAGACCATGGTCCTCAGCCGGAAAAGGGTGGAGTGCCCTCTCCGGGTTGGGGATGAGGTCCTTCCCCAAGTGGAGGAGTTTAAGTATCTCGGGATCTTGTTCACGAGTGAGGGAAGGATGGAGCGGGAGATCGACAGACGGATCGGTGCGGCATCTGCAGTGATGCGGGTGCTGCGCCGGTCTGTTGTGGTGAAGAAGGAGCTGAGTCGGAAGGCGAAGCTCTCGATTTACCGGTCGATCTACGTTCCCACCCTCACCTATGGTCATGAGCTTTGGGTAGTGACCGAAAGAACAAGATCGCGGATACAAGCGGCTGAAATGAGCTTCCTTCGCAGGGTGGCCGGGCTCTCCCTTAGAGATAGGGTGAGAAGCTCGGTCATCCGGGAGGGGCTCAGAGTAGAACCGCTGCTCCTCCGCATCAAGAGGAGCCAGATGAGGTGGCTCGGGCATCTGGTTAGGATGCCTCCTGGGCGCCTCCCTGGTGAGGTGTTCCGGGCACGGCCCACTGGGAGGAGACCCCGGGGAAGACCCAGGACACGCTGGAGGGACTATGTCTCTCGGCTGGCCTGGGAACGCCTTGGGATCCCCCCAGAGGAGCTGGAGGAAGTGGCCGGGGAGAGGGGGGTCTGGGCTTCCTTACTCCGGCTGATGCCCCCGCGACCCGACCTCGGATAAGCGGAAGAAGACGGTACGGTACGGTAATTCCAACCAGCCTGGATTCCATGGGAATAATTGGAATTAAAGCCACGGCCTGGATTAACACAGAAGAACGGAGTTGCCAGCCGCAGCTTTATTTTAGAGTAGAATTAGTTTGTTTTCCAATGTTTAATCAATATTTATTCAATGTTTAATCAATGAATGCTGTCACTTAACCCTGCTAACCTGCTTAATGAATATAAAATCAACACAAGACATTGTGGTGGATATTGAATTTGTCCCCACAATTGTAAAGATTTGGGTGTGTCTCTGCATTAACAACACAGGTTCTTAAAAGTTACTCTAGCCCAACATTGTCACAGATACTTGGGGCTTGTTGTCCAAGCCACTAAACCTAACCTAGTTGGTAACAAGAGCCCAGATCATAAGAGGAGAGCTGCAGTTAACAAATGTGACCAGAAGCTGGACTTTGAGCTGCCAGGCTATTCCTCTTAGGTCAGTTAATGGAGGGAGCAGGGTAGGCATTTGGATGGGTAGTATGCAGTTAGTGCTAGGCGAGTCTCCTCGTCACCAGCTTAAACAAAGTTGAGGAATTCTAGCGAGATGGAGAGCTAGACCCGGTGACAGACTCTGCTAGACAGAGGCTGAACCGCACCTAGGGGATCTAACAAACAACACCAGGGGCAGTTAGCTTACACTGGGAGAATTTGGATTTGGTCCAGTAAAGAAAGAAGTTATTTATAGGTTGGAGGGAGGGGAGGTTTTAAGTTCTTACTTTAATGTACAAACATACTGTGAATTGTCAACTACTAACTGGGTGAAGAACTATGGCACTGAATATCAGATTGGTATGTTTGTTTGTACGGGAACAAATGTGGAAGTTCCTATTTTCAGAAAAATCACCAACATCATTATAAATGATGAGCAAGCGTTCATTTTGACTTGCGGAGTGGACACTCTTTATTTTGATGATCATTTCAATGCTTACTGTAATGATGAGAAAGCAGATTCATATTTTGTTTTTCCAATTAAGGAGTTGTTTATTACAGACCCTATGATGAACAGTTTTCTAACGAGATGTGTGACAAAACATACATTGTGCCACATTGCCATATTGTGTGACCTGTGTTGTGGTTATTGCAAAGCAATGCTTTTTTTTAATGTGGTGTACTTGTTTGAAATACAGATTGATTTAAACTGTAACTTGTGTGGTTTTGTTTGTGAATTCAGCTGACATGTATTGTTTTTGGGTGTGAAATTGGGAATTATAAATTGACTCAGTAGTATTTTCAAAATAAAATAAAACAACAAAAGGTTGGGTAATATGTAACACTTTCCATAGTGTTAATATAATTTGAACCTTATTCAGTGTAAAAACAACACACGAATAGTGTTAAAATTTGACACTGCACACTGGTGTTGGGTAAATTCAACACTGATTTGTGTTAAATTTCAACTGTTGAGAGTGTTGTACAAACTCTGTCACAGTGTTAACTGTTTAACACTTTGAAAAGTGTTCTTTAAACTCAATTTAGTGTTGACCAATATAGACACTTTGAAAGTGTTAATTCAACTCCCTAGCAGTTGAACTAACACTTTCAGATTTACTGTGTACAGTATTTTTCGTGTTTAATAACCCCCCCATCCCCGCGAGAATCAAAATCCGCGAACTGGAGCCGGAGCCCCCCGAGCCTAAATAATGGCTCAACCGTGGTCTCTCTGTTACCTTCACAGCCTCTGGTCTCCGAACTTTCATCTAACCGCGTTTTCATTCTGCCGTCCCACGACACACACACTACATTACCCATAAGGCCACATCATTACCCATAAGGCCACCTTCTTAAAGGGGCCAGGCTAGCTCACAACATTTCTTTGCTGCAAGAGAACGCGCACAACATCCTGTGATGTTTCCGCAATTTTTTCTTGATTTTTTTTATATTATATATTTTATATATATATATCTATATATATATATATATATATATATATATATATATATATATATATATATATATATATATATATATATATATATATATATATATTATAAAATAAATCTGCAAATAACTAAAACCGTGGAACTTAAAGCTTAAATTGCCATGGGATCACTGTACTCTCTTTTAGAAAAATGTTTGCGGCAGAAGCAGTGCAAGCTATAATCCTTTTTAGAGTACATAAGCCAGCTTCTTCTGACTTTTTCCTTTATTGACTAAGACTCAGTAAAAATAGTCACGTTGACACTTTCGTCCATCCTTTTGTTTTGGGAATGTGAAGCTGTTTTCTATTTTAAATGGACCAGTGTGAACCAACTCTGTTCATACCTCATCAGTTAGAGGAGCTGGCCAGTGAGCTAGGTCTATTGGAGGAGGAGCAGTGGTTGATGCTGCTGCATCAGTGCTGGGATGTGCTGCTGAGGTGGAAGCGACAGGAGCATTTGAAGAGGATGGACTGAGAAACCTCAGCAGTGCATCTGAGGACAGAAGAGGAGTAAGTGACACTAATCTGATAAACACATGATTTCAAAAATAAAATGAAATAATATGAATAAAAAACCTAGAAATACATGCACAATGTAGACTATACTGTATAATATTCAATGTACTTTTTCTGATATGCAAATTATATTAGTCATTCATATATTAATAATAATGTTAATTTTATTGTCATTACAGTGAAATGCTAAGAATGTAAAGACTCAGTAAACTGCAGTAAAATATAGCATGAGTGAATGTTATGCATAAAGACATAGTGATGTGTACTTGAATACTGATGAAAAGATTCATGATAAAGGCACTGTAAACAATATCAGCTGGATAACAACAAACAGCGAGACTAACAACTGTGGAAAAAATGAATAGGATTTTGATTGACTGTTACAAGCTGGGGAAATGAGACATAATGCAATTAACATCATAACACCTGCTAAATAGATCTGATATTTTCACATTTGGCTGAGGAAGGTAAGATAGTTGTTACATTACTGTTTTCCATAACAAAAGGACCCTCCGTTACATTTACTAATGTTAAAACTAACAGATAGTGCTAGCTATTTATTGATGTTATGCCAACGATTAATGATTTATCTCACATCCGGACAGCGTAATAAATGTTGTTCCAAGAGGATCGACCCTGACAGATGATGTGCAGGGGATATTAAATCAGGAATATGAATATAACATTGACCTGATTTTTGAACAAATACCTCACTTCATGCAGAGCAATGATGAGACCATTTCGGATGATGAACTGAAGTTTATTGTTTCTGTGGCTCAGAAGGGAGCGGAGGTGCTCGGTTAAGGCTTGGACAATGTGGGTTACTATGACATGGTGTCAAAGAAGGCAAGATTTCTGTTCAACCCCAACAACAACAGCTCCCAAGATAACCAGCTTTGTTTCTCTCTATGCATTGTACATTTTATGTATGCAAAGTTGTCAGTGCAGGAAAAATTCCACCCAAGCAGAGGGCTCGAGTACATACAGCAGGTCTCTTTTTCTGACATCCCAGGATCTGAAAAACAAGTAGACCTAATGATCATAATCTTCCTCCGTGCTCCCAGACATAAACGCTTACATTGTTTTCAAAGACTGCACCCTAGAACAATTTGGCTGTATTTGCACGGTGACCATTTTTATCTACAGTGATCACTTAGTTTTCACGGTTAATGGGGACCGGCACCCCCCCCCCCCCCGTGACAATCAAAATTCGCAAACTGGAGCCAGAGCCCCTCCCGAACACTATAAAATTCCCAGATTGTACACACATCTAAAAATCCCCTCTCTGTTTCTAGAAGCACAATTTTTCAGACCCAACGCACCATATAGTCCCATGCGAAAAGGTAAAATATTGTGAAGCCTGTGATAAAACATACGGAAAGGTAAAAATCAACAGCACGATTGCAAACTAATTACTGATTATAAAATTATTTAGACCTTCTCTACCCATACAGATGCAGAGGACAAGCTGGTGAAGGATATTTTGAGAAAATATCGTGAAAAGAAGCAGTAAAAAGCGCAGAGCTGGAAGCTCTTAGCTGTGCTTCAGATGTGATGAGGTGGACTGATCATGGCGAAACTGTCATAAACGCCACACCCATCAGAGGATCCCACTGGCACGATTTGATAAAAAGCTTTACAGAGCAACACTATGTTCATGATTTTTCAAGTCTTGTGGGCTGGAATTTGTTTTTTAAACACTCTGAGTGATTTAATTATACCATTATCCACCATTCTCAGCAGCAGGGCAACCATCGGTGAATATGACGTAGGTGGTGACTCACCCCATAAAAAAAAGCCACAGTGTTGGCCACATCGTTTATCAAGGGCAGAAACTTGTGGTGGTCTGAAGGGTTTCCAAAACTCAAAGAAATACCTCAGTTTATCTTTTGTTAAAGAAACAGCTAGCCAATGCTCTCCCAGTAAGGCAGAAGGGTTTGTGTTGACTATCAACGTGCCAGGATGTTTTACATCACTCTCAGTTTGCTGATAGCAAGCAAGCACGTTACTTGTTCCTTGGGCGGTGGTCTGGCCACCAGGCGCTCGCAAATGAGTCTTTCCCCCTGGCCTGGCACCATGGTGGGACCCCAGGAACCCTGGCCCAGGACACTGGGACACCGTGCTCCTTGTTGTAACCTCTCTATATGAGTGTGATTGAATTGCTCTTTGTCTGCCAAAATGGTGAGGTGGAATAAATGTGCTGTTTTCAGTATTTTAACATCAATCCATCATCTATACCCACTTCTTCCCGTGCAGGGTCAAGGCTCTGCTTGAGCCCATCCCAGCTCTCTTCGGGCAAAAGACCTGTGTAGGAAAAGGATATTTCCTACACAGGTGACCAGTTCATTGCAGAACTACATATTGGGCCTGATTTACTAAGATCCTAAATAAAGAGTACTAAATTGCGTGTGCACTGAAAAAGTTTGCGCGTGCTGTTGTTGTGTGTTTTGCGGGTGATCAACTAAGAATGCTCGCGCAATTGATAACGGGTGCAAACCGCAGTATTTAAATGAGGTGTTGCATGTCTTACGGTTTGCGCCATGGAGAGTCTGGATGGAAAGCAGGATAGACGCAAGCGCAAAATGAAATTTGACGAGTTGGAGTTAGAGATATTAGTGGAAGAGGCAAATAAACACATTCATGAACTACAGCAAAGAAATTTAAACATTACCAAAAGAAACGCAATATGGGAGAAAATCTGCGATAGAATAAATGCAGTTGGTAAGACAAAAAGAACGGCAGATGAGGTTAAAAGAAGGTGGCAAGATATAAGGCGAAGAACTAAAGAAAAAGTGGCCTTTAATAAAACTTCGGCAAACAAGACAGGTGGAGGGCCTGCGAAAGAGATGCCTGCGGAAGAGATGCCTCTAACCAGCAGGTGCAGCTCACCTTCTGGAGGAGCAGATAACTGGGATATTACACGCTAGAGCCAACTGCAGAACAAGGTAGGCGCACAATAAGAAACACTTTTTTCTCCATGAAAACACGTGATTTATTTATTATCACAAATAAAAAAATGAATGTGCCTCCTGTGGCAACCTTTTGCTGAATAATACTCGATTTAACACTCAAATAAAATATTTCTCCTTTTGCATGTGCTTGTGACCGGCTCCAAATCAGCCCTTAAGTTTCAACTATCTGGTTTTCATTCATTCCAAATAAATTAACACGAGTCCGAAAGACTCTCTCTCTGCGTATTCTTTGATTTTGGCGATGTCGCCTCCTTGCCACAATAACAGCAGCCATCGGTGCGTAATGCTGGGCAGATTAGCACCTTCCTTTCGAACGTATTAAATACAGACGCAATCACAATCCCCGCAATTACTTTCAGGGTTGGTAAATCTCATTGCGCGTGGTAAATGAACCTATTTGCATTTTCCCCTCCCAGTATTTAGCGCTTTCTGGCGGGTACGCCCCATATTGATTATTCATCAGAGCAAAAGTACTAAATGAACAGCGTGTGCTATTTTGCTCATTTGAGAGGCGCAGTCCTCTTTGCACGCGGTTAGTAGATCAGCTTGCACATTGGTTTGCGGGTGGTGTCAAGTTTGCACACGTTTTTACACACGCAAACCTTTAGTAAATCAGGCCCATTGACTCCATATATTACTCACATTCACTCCTGTGAGCAATTTCAAAACAACAATTAGTCTAACATGTGAGACTGTGAGAGGACCCACAGAAAAACCATGCAAGCATGGAGAAAACATGCAGCACTATTACATTTTCCAAAACTTTGAATTTTCTTCACACAGATGTAAATTATTTCTTGAAAAGCATCCTTTCCACAAACAGGCTGAGCATGAAAAAACCAGTACAAAGTTTTTTCATATCACTGGCATCTATTCAGCTCATATCTTCTCCAGCTCTCTTCCAGCCTTAATAAAGAGTAACATATGGACCTTATTTTGGCAGAGGGAGGGAGAAAACAGAATGAGGAAATTAACTGATGTAATACAGAGACAGCATGAAAGGCTGAAGGAAGTGAAAAACAGAAGCCATAACAGCAGCAGCAGCCTGGCTGTGTCCTGGCTCGGCTTCCTCCACATTCTCTCCCACTCACACATAAATCACAGGCAGAGCTGTCCTTGCATGATAGAGCCAAATTATTATGGCTAAACACACAAGAGTATGGGGTGATTAAAGTGTCTGGGGTTTTTTCTGTGAGGAGATGGGGACATGATTTACTACCACAAATGCACACAGCATCAGACTGAAATGTAGAAAAGCCTGAACAGTTACAGTCGTGCCTGGTGGCTTTCTGAGCGTTGCAGTGAAAACATGATGCAGTAGGTGGACAGTTGTAATGACAGGTGCTGACTCTTTTATGAACACCGCTGCAATTTTAATCTCATTTGTGTCATCTTTTCACAATGTCCTGTGCTCATTCATTTGAGTCAGAAGATGAAATGTAGTAGAGTCAAAAAATGTTCCAAGGTGAACCTATATTTACCAGTTAAATTCAGCCACTGCCTTGTGAAAAGAAACAAGAAAAAAAATAAATATATGTGTTCAAGACGGACATTGGTTCAGCAATTACCAGTAGATCAATTCACCTTCACACAACACGATCTTGAAGCCTGGTCTCCAAGTGGTCTAGTTAACTGAAAAAAAATCCCTTGATCACAGCCACATCACTGAGTAATCCTCTCAGCAATGTGTCTGTAAAGCTCTTTGTCTTTCACCAATAACCAGTCTCAACAAAAGTACTGCCATGTCAGACAGATTTCAGATGCTAAATATCTAGCTCCACATCTCCGCTACAGCTACTGCGATTGAGCATGACATGGGGTGAAGTCACTGTGAAGGAAGCCTGCAAAGCTGTTCAGCACTCAATAAAGAGGCAACCACATGGCTTTTCTTGTGTCCTTTCTCAGGAGTGTTTTGTTGTGAAAACGTGGTTTGGAGACCAGAGTTGGGTGACTAAGTCCTTATCAGATAATATATTGTATGAGACTGGTCATGTAGTGTGAACAACACACCAGCACTTTCCTTTATGTTGCTATGAATTTGGGTTTCTTTCAGGTTTTCCAGGCGTTTTTCTTTATCCTGTACTCAGTTAATTCATGGTCACTGGGCTATAAATACTCCTCACACTGTCAGTCCGAGCACTGTTATTTTTTTTCTTTCTGCACATAAATTATCAGTAAAATATCAGAGGACAATAAGAGAAATACTGTCAGGCTGACTTGCAAATAATCTATGCATCCCTGCTCCCTGTGATGAGAAGGACCGGGTTTCTAAAAGCTGTTTTCAGACAGCAGGGGTGTACATAATTCAATCATAGGAGCAGTTAGAGTTATAGTCTCACAACCTCACTGAAATTATATATATTACAGTCTGATAGGATTTAGTAGTTTGAGTTGGACCCCAAAGCAGACATGGAACACCTAATGAAGTTCAAACTGGGGTTTATTTCTCTATTGCTGAGAGTCAGGCTGGCTTGAGAGAGGGGCAGACAGATTGGACAGCCGAGGCTGGTAGGTCCAGGATGGAGGATGAATCTCAAACAAACAAAAGGCTGTTAGTGATTGAACAAGTTTAGATAGTTTAGATAATACCGCTGGCAAGGACAGAACGATCTGGCGATGAGTGGAAGAAGGACCAGTGGTTTTGATTGTAGAAGTTGTTAGCAGGTGTGCCAGGACTCCCAGGTAGTTGGGGACAACCTAAATCTCACACACACACTCACGCCCAAATACACACAGGAGAGAGAGGGATAGCAGGCAGAGCCCGACACCGTTATATTGTATGTTGATGGACTCGTTCAATGTTCTTTAAAGGAGCCATTTGTAAGATTATGGCCAAAACTGGTACTGCAGTCACTTTCAAATTACTGTTGAGCGGCGTGTACCCTCCCCCTCCTCCCCGACCAGAGGTTGCCAGGTAGGCTGCAGAATGCAGCAGGAACGTAGGCTGCCATGGCAAGCGACGAGTCCTACACAGTAAGTTTATTTTCTGTTAATTATATTTAATGCTTTATGAAAGATCTTTTCTTTCTTTGATCTTTCGTAACTAGAGGAAATATTTTTCCGTTGAGGCGTTTCGTAACCTGAAAGTTTCGTATGTAGAGGCGTTCGTAAGTAGAGGTACCATTGTTACCTTGTCCAAGTAAATTAGCGTTAGCCAAACATTTAGCTATGAATCTTACCTGTCCAGGAGAAAATCAGCAACGTTGGCGTCTGTCTTCAAATTCTTCTCCGCTTTCAGCCGTCTCCATCTATCAAAAGCATCTCCTATACAAATCCTTGTTTTATTTCGGACCTTGTCACGACGTAACTCGGATTCATAACGAGGTCTTTTAGGTTTTGGAAAGCTAAACATTTTTTCATCCAACACATTTGTAGCGGCTGCTGTGATAATTAGAGCCGAGCTGGCAACCCGGACGCCGAAACACTACTGACTTCGTGATTGGGAGATAGGTGGAGGGTGGCGCTTCAGGCCAAAACAAAAAATGACAACATCAACATCAGTTGAGGGCTGCAACTCCTCATTTTAAACGGGAATATCCTGGCTTGAGTGCTGTTGTCAGTGACATAAGTATTTGAAATGAACATGATTTTTAAATGTCTGTTGACATATCGGGGTCATTTTATGATTCGTTTTATTAGATCTCTTACATACGGCTCCTTTAACAATATACAGTGGGGAGAACAAGTATTTGATACACTGCCGATTTTGCAGGTTTTCCCACTTGCAAAGCATGTAGAAGTCTGTAATTTTTATCATAGGTACTCTTCAACTGTGAGTGACAGAATCTAAAAAAAAAATCCAGAAAATCACATTGTATAATTTTTAAGTAATTAATTTGCATTTTATTGCATGACATAAGTATTTGATACATCAGAAAAACAGAACTTAATATTTGGTACAGAAACCTTTGTTTGCAATTACAGAGATCAGACGTTTCCTGTAGTTCTTGACCAGGTTTGCACACACTGCAGCAGGGATTTTGGCCCACTCCTCCATACAGATCTTCTCCAGATCCTTCAGGTTTTGGGGCTGTCGCTGGGCAACACGGACTTTCAGCTCCTCCAAAGATTTTCTATTGGGTTCAGGTCTGGAGACTGGCTAGGCCACTCCAGGACCTTGAAATGCTTCTTACGGAGCCACTCCTTAGTTGCCCTGGCTGTGTGTTCGGGTCGTTGTCATGCTGGAAGACCCAGCCCCAGCCACGACCCATCTTCAATGCTCTTACTGAGGGAAG
Source organism: Hirundichthys speculiger (assembly GCA_018398805.1). Classification (NCBI taxonomy): domain Eukaryota; kingdom Metazoa; phylum Chordata; class Actinopteri; order Beloniformes; family Exocoetidae; genus Hirundichthys; species Hirundichthys speculiger. The sequence goes on along the minus strand of JAGFBZ010002547.1, from coordinate 464,501 downwards.
GAGGTTGTTGGCCAAGATCTCGCAATACATGGCCCCATCCATCCTCCCCTCAATACGGTGCAGTCGTCCTGTTCCCTTTGCAGAAAAGCATCCCCAAAGAATGATGTTTCCACCTCCATGCTTCACGGTTGGGATGGTGTTCTTGGGGTTGTACTCATCCTTCTTCTTCCTCCAAACACGGCGAATGGAGTGTTTAGACCAAAAAGCTCTATTTTAGTCTCATCAGACCACATGACCTTCTCCCATTCCTCCTCTGGATCATCCAGATGGTCATTGGCAAACTTCAGACGGGCCTTGACATGCAACTGGCTTGAGCAGGGGGACCTTGCGTGCACTGCAGGATTTTAATCCATGACGGCGTAGTGTGTTACTAATGGTTTTCTTTGAGACTGTGGTCCCAGCTCTCTTCAGGTCATTGACCAGGTCCTGCCGTGTAGTTCTGGGCTGATCCCTCACCTTTCTCATGATCATTGATGCCCCACGAGGTGAGATTTGCATGGAGCCCTAGACCGAGGGAGATTGACCGTCATCTTGAACTTCTTCCATTTTCTAATAATTGTGCCAACAGTTGTTGCCTTCTCACCAAGCTGCTTGCCTATTGGTTTGTAGCCCATCCCAGCCTTGTGCAGGTCTACAATTTTATCCCTGATGTCCTTACACAGCTCTCTGGTCTTGGCCATTGTGGAGAGGTTGGAGTTTGTTTGATTGAGTGTGTGGACAGGTGTCTTTTATACAGGTAACGAGTTCAAACAGGTGCAGTTAATACAGGTAATGAGTGGAGAACAGGAGGGCTTCTTAAAGAAGAACTAACAGGTCTGTGAGAGCTGGAAGTCTTACTGGTTGACAGGTGATCAAATACTTATGTCATGCAATAAAATGCAAATTAATTACTTAAAAATCATACAATGTGATTTTCTGGATTTTTTTTTTAGATTCTGTCACTCACAGTTGAAGAGTACCTATGATAAAAATTACAGACTTCTACATGCTTTGCAAGTGGGAAAACCTGCAAAATCGGCAGTGTATCAAATACTTGTTCTCCCCACTGTAAGTCAGGGGTGTCCAAACTCTGTCCTTGAGGGCCACTGTCCTGGATGTTTTAGAGGTTTCCCTGACACAACACACCTGATTCGAATGAATGAATCATAATCAGCTTGTCATCCAGGTCTGCACAAGTCAGTTAATGACCCATTCATTTGAATCAGGTGTGCTGAAGCAGGAAACATCTCAGACATGCAGGACAGCGGTCCTCGAGGACTGGAGCTGGGCACCCCTGATATAAGTACACACTCAGTTTCTCACTATGTCTGTCATGACATTCATTTCCTATTTGAACTTCCTGATTTGGCCACCAAAGGTTGAGACTGGACTAAACCCACCAAACACCGGATGTCCTTGGACGTCTTTTTTAGTGCTAAATAATGTCGGCTCATCGTGGCCATAATTTCGCCCAAAAGAAGAAGTTAAAAAACCTATCCCTGTTTAGCCATCCTGTCGTGGTCCACATTCAGCCCAAAAGAAAATGTTATAAACTGTTTCGCCATTGTTTCCTGGTCCAGATTTAGCGCAAAAAAAAATCCAAATTTGAAGATTTGTCTCAAAGAAAATTTGTCTTTGAAAATTTGACATGCAGAAGAATGTCGACATGCTGAACCTTACAAGAAGTTCCAGGCTATGTTAACATTTTTTGGGGTTTTTTTTGCAAGAAAAAGATCAGCACTGATGGTGTAATAAGTGGAGATCCTGTCTACTTCTACTGAAATAACTGGAGGAGACTACTATCACAGAAAGGCAAAGGTCTACAAAGCCCCAGAAGAATATGAGTTATACCCCATTACTCACCTATTACCCTGTGGTTACTTGGGTAGCCCCTATAAAACGTGGGCAGTATATCCTATGTGCTCTACACATCACAAGTAATTTGCTTCAATCCTAAATGCTCTGATAGTATTTTTTGATTGTGTGCATAGGTTGTGAAGATGTGTTCTTAATGGAGATGTCTGCAGTAAATCAGTCTTGGACTGTGGTGCCAGATTATTCTTACTAGCACTTTTCACCAAGCTCATCACATCCCATAATAGTGAGGCCACCAGGATCTACTGGGATTGTTGTCAGGTCAGAGAGGCAGCATAGGCGGTGTTGACAGAGGAGGAAAAAGCTGAGCTGCTAGCCCAATAGAGGAAACGACTACTTATAATTTGAGAAACTCATAGCAGAGCATATTAAAGCCTCTCAGCTTTGATCTTCATCACTTTGCAAATTGACCTAAACAACCAACTGAAGACGCCATCAACACAGCCCTCCACACTGCACTGTTTCTCCTGGAGAAGCCAGAGAGCTACCCCACCAAGCAAAGTTACGTTGGAAAGACAACTTTGTCAGGCATCTCGACCTCGATTTGATCTGATTTGTTTGAAAAGTGAAAGGTGAAAAGCCGCCACTTCAGAGACGTTGAAAAGATGTCTACACAAAGACGTCCATCAACATCTAAATTTGTTTGAAAAGTGAAAGGTGATAAAAGCTACACAAAGGGATAAAATCTGCTTTTACCCCTTTGAGTAGCTTTCACCTTTCACTTTTCAAACAAATTTAGATGTTTATGGATGTCTCTAGGGCAGCACGGTGGCTTGGTGGTTAGCACTGTTGCCTCACAGTAAGACAGTTCCTGGTTCAAACCTTGGTAGGGTGGAGTCTCCATGTTCTTCCCGTGCTTGTGTGGGTTTCCTTCGGGTACTCTGGCTTCCTCCCACAGTCCAAAGGCATTGTTGGGCCACACGCCATGAGTTACAGAGACTGCATGGTTTGTGAGACAAAGGACCACTGAAGAGACTGCAACCCCCAACTTGCTTTGCAATGTTTTATTGTTTTATTGCAAAGTGCGAAGGGACACCCTGCCCTCCTACTGGCTGAGGACCCCGACTACACAGCAGGGCTTCCTGGCAAAGGCGGATCACGTCCCCCTCACATAAATACCGACTCGCTCTCTCTGACCTCCACTACCCGAAGCAAAAGGTGCACTTTCTCTCTGGCCTACTCCAGCAAGGTAAATAGCTGAAGGCCTGCATTACCCTGGCCGCCTGACTGCAGGAGATCCCTCTGGTTGTCCAATGACAATCACATGCCCTGTCTATCGTGACCCGCCATATGGAGTGAGCCGCGACGTATGAAAGAAGCGACGCGTATGATTCATCCATGCGCCTCGGACACGTGACCGGCCTCAGACGAACCGGGAAGGAAGACAGCCTGGCTGCCGTTGCTGCATAATGCCGCATCTCTCCCTTGACCACAAAGAGAGAAAGAGGAGGAGAGACGCTCCTGAGTACCAGTGGAGCATACGTTCAACCCTGCCCTATAGTACCAATCCTGGGTCATCAATCTTGTTCCACGGACTTCACAACGCCATCGATCGCTTCCAGAGCAATCCATGTAAGTGGCTTTTCTGTCTGGGCAGAGCTTAGTTTAGTGTTGTTTGCAAATTCCACTTTCTTGTGTGTCACACATGTTAAGAACCGGACCATCGGTCCCACCTTAACTGAATTGTATTCTTTTTTTTTTTTTTTTTTGCGAAAAGCAACTCCACTCTCCGTGTCCCAGTTCAAAATCAGAGCAACTTGGTGAAGTGGCTTCACATCGCTGCATCTGTGGGAAATGACAGAGTTGCTGTTGCTAGCCGCTATGAAACATTCTAGCTTGTTGATTTTATTCTGTCCTTTCCTTTGTTTCTTTTACTAACAACCTTCCATTAGTCTGAAGCCATCTTGGTAAGGGACGAGAGCCCAACATGATCTCATCTGCCATCTTGTAATGCCCTATTGCATGAGTCAGCGGCCATCTTGGTACGGGACGAGAGCAGCACGTGACCTTGTCCGCCATCTTGGAACCCTCCTTACACTATTAAGCCAGCTTCGTTTACCACACACACATACACATAGTCTCCCAGCATACATGTATATGAGTTGTCACTCTTTTTCATTTAATGTTTTATTTGCTTATGTTAGTTTAGTCATCTTTTAGTTAGTAGATATCAGGATCTTGATTCAAGTGTTTGTTCATCTTAATACTTGTGTTAATAAATTCTGATATATTCTAATGAGAGAAGTTGTTTGTGGTAATTTTACACAGTTTTGTAACATTTGCTGGTTGAAGAGGTCTGTGCTCGGACTACTCACATCTTCTCTGTTGCTCTATAGCGCCACACCTGGTCACAGGCTGGCACGCATAAGATCAACAGCCACTTTGAGACTGACTGTGCCATTTAGTCCTTTTTTCCTGATTTATCAGGTGGTGCCCCATTTCAATTTTTAACTTTGTTAATGTTGCACACGAGAAGCAGACTCAGTGTGCTTTTAAAGATTTTTAATGCGGGGTTCAGGGTACTGCAAAAGTACACACAAACAGAACAGCACGGTGTTGATGGTATGTTCAGCTTTGCTCCCGTCACAGTACTGGGCTGCAATGCCAAAAACTGTTTCAATACATATTTCTTTTTAACCAACACTCTCTGAACCAAAGAAGTACAAATAAGCATAAAATATAACACAACAGGTACTACTATAGCTCCCTCTTTGCATAATTGCTCATTGCAGTAACATAGAAAACTTACTAGACACAAACCATTCCCTCACAGCTTCACTAGGCCTCTGTACATTGTCTGGAGTTAGCTTAAATGCAATATTAGCATCGCCATTCTTGACAATTACAAATCCTGTTTCAACTCATAACCCAAAGAAATTAACAGCTAACTCTTTCTCTCTAATGGTTACTACTATTCTTTACTCATATACAACTTCTTCTGAGATGGTTTATGCATGCTTATCTGCAAAAGTACACACAAACAGAACAGCACGGTGTTGATGGTATGTTCAGCTTTGCTCCCGTCACAGTACTGGGCTGCAATGCCAAAACTGTGAGCTAGCACATGACTCACATATGAGGATACTCCCTCTGGTGGTGAAAGTGAGAAATAGTCCCCTCGCGGGCTTAACCAGTGCTTTCTGTCTGTGTTAGTAATTCGGGGCACAGAACTGTACGTTACTCTAGTTGAACTAATATGAAATAATACTGAAGTTCAAATTTGTAAAACTGTAAAAATAACACCACATTTTATGACAACGGAATAACAATGTGAGGGGGGGGGTGGTCTCTTTTCAATAAACATAAATTCTCTGTTCCCACATTAATGCCCTTCTGGTTATTAGCAGCTGTCTCTCAAGACAGTTGGTAATAACACCCCTTTATGACTAAACGAGCACGTTATACGTTCTATTGCACAACAACATGCATGTCATGTTAATTGGTGGTTCTATATTCCCCGTTCACTTTTCAACCAAATTTAGATGTCGATGGACGTCTTCATGTAGACGTCTTTTCAACGTCTTTGGAATGACGGCTTTTCAAGTTTCACTTTGCAACCAAATTTGGATGTCGATGGGCATCTTCATGTAGAAGTCTTTTCAACGTAACTTTGCTTGGTGGGAACATTTTTTTAACAACTTAACTCATTTTTCCACAGCTGAAGAGTTTTTTTCTAAGTGTCTGAAAGCATAAATCATACTTAAACGAAGTGTTCAAGTGACCAAAATGGACTTATTGGCCCTAAATAAGTCCTAATGGGTCTAGGGAACCACTGGTTTATCTTTTGCTGCATCCTTTAAAAGTTTGATTAGCCCACACACCAGTGATTGAGCAGTGTTATGCTGGCAGTGATTCTTTCCTGAGGCTGTCCTGTGCGGAGTTTGAAGTCCCAGAATATTAGTTGTTTGTGGGAAGAAATAATACTTTTCATTATTTTTGTCTGATCAGTATTGGGTCAGAATATTGGGTTTTCTTTTTCCATTTTCTCTATTGAGCTAAGACAGTTACTTAGAGAAGCTTTTGACCACCTCTACTTGCCTAAGAAGTGATGAATCAGAATAGTCTTGTAGTGGGTGTCCTCTTCTCATATCAAACTGTGCCAAGCAAGTAGGGAAACCTGAGTACGTGAAAATGGCATCCAGTGGGTGGCAGCACTGCTTGAAACCAGTCGTCACCGCTGCATTTGGGGCTTTTGTGTGTCATGTAAACTTCTGGTTTTGAAGCAGCTATGCAAAACTCAACTGAGTCGGAGAGCACTGATTTAACACGAGGGTGAGGACAGAATATCGACAGGCTGAATTTCACAAGAAAATACAGGCTACAGGCCCATCAACTCGCCAAGGAACAGATCAACACTGACTGCAAGACAAGTGGCGATTCTTCCTACTTCTACTGGAAAAACTGGAGGAAGCCATTAGCGAGAAAGACATGTGTCTGCAAAGCCTCAGATGAGTGTGAGTTCTACCCGTTTTGATAAGATATTCTGTAGTAGTAAGGTTGCTCCTATTAAAGGCAGATTTAATCATTTTTTAAGTGTTCTTGTGTGAAGTATGAATGATTTGTGTCTTATCTGTCTTGAGACAACGACCAGTGTGCTCATTTTTGAGAATCATGGGGGGTAGGGATCAACTCAAGCCTCAAAATTTAATAGTGGTCCAAGTGAACAATAATCTGTGAGTTTTCAAAACAGATATGAAATTTCAGATGTTTCAGTTGTTTAAAAAAAACACCTATTATCCAACAAAGGAAGAAAATCAGAAAACAACCTATTTCTATCTTACAGAATAAAATCACAAAATGAGAATGGAAGTGGCTAGTTAATGTTAAATCAGTTGATGAATTATAGCAGTTGCAATGCATTTGTGTATGGTGCATGTTTTTGTGCTTTTTAATCATCCTGCTTGAGGTCACTGGGATCTACTGGAGCGGGGGAAGGGGGGCAGGGGGAAGGGTGCTCCCTGGACAGGTTGCCAGACCATGGTAAGGCCTCATATGGACAAACATCCACACACACACCTACTGTTGAAGGTTTCAGTATTTTAATAACAGGCTTTATTAGAATAAAAACGTTGCTGTCTTCACAACTTTATACCTCATGTGTATACAGTTTGGACTGATAACAACATAACTGTTAATTATAAAAATATATGCAAAATAGACTGGATTGAAAGGGGTGTAATCTTAAATTAAAAGTCATTTGTATATTGATGAAGCCTTTTTTAAGAGTCATTTCCAGTTAAATACAAATACTTATCTTAAAAACGCTGTTTCCACAGACATAATTGAATGACCTGTCAACTAAGTCAGTGGTTTTCAAACTTTTAATCCTGCGTACCACCTGAGAAACTGTTCAGCTCTCTGAGTACCACCATGATGACCAATTTTAAAATATAGCCATATTATGCCTTCTCAATTAGCTTTAAACACACAGGAGAGATGTTTATTCCTCATTGTGGTTATTTATTATCTGAATCGTTACTTTACTAAATTAGACATTTACAACTCTGTCCAACAATTCGCACATACTCATACTCTCATACAGAACAAAATAAACACACTCAAAAGTTGTTACATCTGCTCTGCAACTGAACATGTAACTAATATTTTTTTAAAAGACATAATTTTAATTATCTCAAGCTACACATTCGTTTAAAACGTATATATAATACATTGTATGTTTCCGAATATTTTTTAAAGTAAAAATGTGGAGTCATGACGTTCCCCTGCGTACGCGTACCACAGTTTGCGCACCACTGATCTAAGTTATCAGTTTAAATCATGGCTACTTGCCTGATTTAAAAATGGAAGGTGTGCACATCATGGACACGGAATGTACTAATAAACTTAAATCCAAAGTAAGTTTGTGCCCAAAAGATTTTTGTTTTGTTTTTCAAATTGAATTATATTGATTGCAATAAGGTACGGATGAACTTCTGTATCACTAATCAAATGAAAGAAGTTCACTTTAGGATTGGAAGCAATGTTTATCCTTTCAATCTCTTGGCAGGGAGGGTCATTTTGTAAATATGTGGAGGTTAGAAAAGTCTTTTTCACACCATGTGGCCTGTTAGGACTGTTGTGGCTTTGTTGTGCTCTGCTACTGTGAGAGGGAACATCAGAGCAAGAGCTGCACCTGCTAACAATAGAGCTGTTTCAAAGATCTGCATGTATCTTTGAAACAGCCAGCATTGTAAAACCTGACACACTGAACACCAAAGTGGTTTTCACTTCTCTGATTCTGCTTTGCTGCCTTACTGTTTGAAAGCACATACTGGGACAGCACTGCGCCTGCCTGAAGCAAACAAGTGGAGATGTAACAAGTGAGCCCTCTTTGCAGCTTACTAGTTTTTAAGGCAGCGTTTAGTGTAAAATTTGCACCCTGACTGGTATAATGGGCTGCAGGTGTTGAATGTTTGCCTGGGGTAGCTGCGAATTAAAGCAAATACAAGAAAAGATTTGTTTTTCTAAGAGCGCTTGCTGGCGTCGGTGGTGAAAGGAGCACAAACAGTGCTGGTGGCGCCTTGCCACAGGGCTGCTTCACATCACTGTGCTGGGATTTAGATACGCTCCTTTCAAATTCAGATGGAGCATCTCTATTAGAGTCAAGCGCAATAACAACTACAAAGATTCAAACAAACAGAAAAAAACAGGGTTAAGAAAAAGAAAGAAAACATCCCAGGTGATGCAAATTGCATTGCAGAAAGCCTATATTGTGCAGCTTCAAAACCGTCTTAATGAATTGTCTCCCTATCCGTAAATTTCTTCCTGAGAAAACAATAGCAGGGAGCGCATATCATTTCATCGGTGTGTCTTAAACATCGTTGTCACAGAGTGTACTCTATTATAATGAATATCATTTAAAGGGGAGCTGAATGCACTAAATGTGCCGAGGATGATTTTAAGCACCGTCCGTTCATTAACTATTCCCTTCCACTGCTCCTGGTGTCTGAAGCCACTGAAATTCTTTTTGACATTATTCAATTGTCCCCCTCACCTTTCATTAATGTATGGCACTTCAAAGATTAATGTATTCAAACTGCTGATTTGTAGTTGTATTGATAATTTATCAACTGATATTTTTAGACACAGTAAACATATGGAAATAATCATTATTGATGTGTGTGTGAGAAAGTGTAAAATTGGCAACCACAATGTACAAAAAAAACCCCTTCTGAAAAAGTCTGCGTATGATCCCTTAAAGGGAATGAAAAGTTCTCACAGATGAAATACGACTGTCAGCACCTTCCTGTAAGTGTCTGTCAACTAAGCATCTCCCTCATGAGACTTCTTTTGAGTGTGAAATTAAGTAAGATGTAGATGAAATGCTGGGTTGCCAATAACTCCTGCTTAAGATAAAAAATAATATCAAAGAGTTAGTGAAAGTCACCTGTAAATGTTTTGCAGTAACTTTTGTTTAAAATATTAACCTTATGTGTACGTGTCACACAAGAGTTCGGTTGTGTTGTAGAGATGATCATCCAATGAACTTCATAGTTTTATTAGGGCAGCACATGCATCATTCAAAGTCAAAGTTTTCTTCCTGTCAGTGAGCACAGCATGGTGATGCAGCCATTGGGAGGCATCATGCTGAAGTTTTTCACTGAGCACAGAATGGCAAAGAAAGCAGTTTGTTCAGCCTGAGGTTATACAACCAAAATGTCTGAGACAACAAACTTAATCCAACACTTACAACATCACCCTGCTAAACATGACTAATGTTTTTAAGCTACCAGAGGCTGGAAGGCTAAATATAAAGTAAGTAGAGTACACAGCCGCAGCTTCTGTTAAGGTTTACTGTTGATTGTGGTGGATTATTTTTATTTATTTATTTATTTAACCGTTATTTACCCAGAGAAGTCCAGTTGAGATTTGAAGATCTTGACAAAGGAGTCTCAGTCAAGACAGCAGCAGCAGCAATGTAACCAACAGAAATGTCAGACAAAATTACAATAAAACACACTGAAAAAGAAAACAAGCCACAAAATAAGATAAAGATATCTAAAAACAATTCAATTCAATTTTATTTGTATAGCGTCTGTTACAATGTCAATTGTCTCTAGGTGCTTTACAGAGCATAACCCCCAAGCAAATATCATTATGGAAAACAGTGGCAAGTTGGTGACTGCATCTCCAGGTCCTTCAAAATAGAGTCAAAATGAGACAGCGAGAGGAGTTTTGGAGTTTTCTATAAACTAATCTGAAGGTCTACATTATTGAAAAGTCATTTTTCTACTCTATGTTCTAACACTGGGAACAGTCAGTGAGCAGAAGTCCTGAGAAAGAAGTGAATAAGGTCCATCAAACCTCAGCTGGAGATAAATGCTCAGGTATGAAGATAGAGAACCAATAAGTCCTTTATATACAGTATAAATCTGTATCAGTGTGTGAGGCAATGAGTCTCCTAAGCAGGCCCTCTCACTCAGGAAAACAATTCACAATGGGTTTTGAGGTTTGCAATTGTTTGAGTCCAGCATATGCAGTGCTTGGCCAGGAGCATGTATAGGTCTCCATAGTCTAAGACAGGAGGAAAAGTAGCAGCAACAAGTGTCTTTCTTTCATAAAAAGTGAAACATAGATTATTCTGAAAATACATAAGTTAATAAATGACATTATGCAAAGTCTCAAAAGTATTAAAATTTGTTCTGTTCGCTGATGACACTAATATTTTCTGTGATGGGGAGGGGAAACGGCAATTTATGGAGGAAATCACCTTAGAATTGAACAAATATAAAAAAGTGGTTTGATATAAATAGGCTATCATTGAATTTGGACAAAACAAAGTTTATGTTGTTTGGAAATTGTAAAGGGAACAGTGATTTAAAGGAGGAGATAGGGGGAACATACATAGACAGAGTTAATGAAGTTAAATTTCTGGGTGTGATGATCGACCAGAAGATCTGCTGGAAACCTCACATCCAATAGCTAAAGTATCCCGAAGTATTTCAGTTCTCAGTAAAGAGAACTGAAATACTCTTCTTTTTTAGGGAGTAAACATGTCCATTTATCATTTAGATTTAATTACAAGAGGTACTATATGTTTTAAATTTATGGTTATTCTGTCCCTGATACGTGTAGCATCTACATATCAATAACAGATAGCTAACAGACAGGATTTAGAGAAAGTCGAATGCAGTTTCTCTTCTTTCCATTCTTTATGTAAAACTGAAATAAACAAATTTACACAGCTTTAGTGACAAAAATATACACAAAAGAATTTACATTGCTTATGTGCACATGCTATGACAAGAAGCTACATTTAGCTTGGCTTTATATTTGTACCATCAGCATTTTTACCCTTAATAACTAGCAAATTAAATATTAATGTAGTTCGTTTTTAACTTAAACATATGAATTTCAAATAATATATATGCACGTTTGCACCAAAACACAAAAACAAATAGGAACTTACAAGCAATGAGTCTCCAAGGCAAAAACGAGAAGAAAAGTAGGAGAAGGAGCTTTCAGACTGACCGCATGGAGGTTTTTCACCATTTTTCTGGCCTACTTCCAGCTTTTGAGTCATGTGATCTGAACTGACCACTCAGAAAATGCTTAACAGTCTAACCTGTTTAATACCACTAACCGCCACAAGGTGGTGCAAAGAAAATGAATTTGAGGCCACAGAATGTGTGCCATGACACTCCCCGCCTGGTATTAATTAGATACCACAATGTAACTAACTGAAATCACTAGAAACATTTACAGAATATACATCAAAATATCAGTCCGTTGATGATATAAGAAGAACTGTCTCCGAAACAGGTCTGAGGAACGTCTTGATTGTTCCATGTCTTGCAACCCTTAGCTCAACTTTTCTGACTTTCTTATCACTGCAAGGAAATGTCTTGGTAACGAGCGCCATGGGCCAGTCATTGCGCTTGGCTTGAGAATCTTTAAGGAGGACCACATCACCGGGCTTCAGGTTTGGGCGGTCCTCTTGCCATTTGCTGCGGCTCTGAAGCGTTGCCAAGTATTCGCGCTTCCATCTGCTCCAGAATATGTTGGCAAGATGCTGCACCTGCTTCCATTGTTGTCTGTGGAGATTAGAATCCGTGAAGTCGCCTGGAGGTGGAGAGAGAGGGCAGATCTTTTGAGTTAGGAGCATGGCTGGCGTCAACAAGAAAGGTGACTCTGGGTCCGTTGAGATGGGAGTAAGAGGCCTTGAATTGACAATTCCCGTGACCTCAGCCATCAAGGTGGACAGCACATCATGAGTCAAGCGAGAGGGGCTGGTCTGCTGCAGCATGGAATCTAGTATGCGTCTAGAGACACCTATCATCCGCTCCCAGGCTCCTCCCATGTGGGACGCGTGAGGTGGATTGAAGACCCATGAACAGCCCTCTTCACTGAGGTACTCCCTCACTCTGGGTTCATGCAGATCAGTCAGCAGAATGTTTAGGTCTTTACAGGCCCCAATGAAATTGGTCCCGCAATCTGAGCGAATCTGCTTGGCAGGTCCTCGCAAGGCAAAAAACCTTCTCAAGGCATTTATGAAGGTGGAAGAGTCCATGCAGTCAATTAACTCGATGTGTATGGCACGAGTACTCATACAGGTGAAGAGAACGGCCCATCTCTTGCTTTGCGCCTGCCCTCCTCGCGTACGTCTTGCAACAACGGTCCAAGGGCCAAAAACACATCCAGTCCAACGTATGTGAATGGTGGTTCGGTACTCAGGCGATCGATGGGTAGGTCCGCCATCTTCTGCTCAGTTGCCTTTCCACGAAGCTTGTTGCATCTCACACACACTTGTGAATGATGCTATTGATACGCTTCCTGACTCCAACAATCCAATACCCTGCACTACGAACAGCAGCTTCAGTGAACACACGACCCTGATGCTTGACTCGGCCATGGTAGTGTTCCACAAGAAGTTTTGCAGCATGACTGTAGCCTGGAATGATCACAGGAAACTTCTCTTTAAAGTCCAGTGCAGCATGCTTAAGCCGACCTCCTATCCTAAGGAGACCTCCATCATCGAGGTATGGGTTCAGTTTCTTCAGGACGCTGGTCTTTGGCATGTCTTTTCCATTGGAAATACAACCAAGCTCCTCTTCGTAAGCTTCTCTTTGCACGCTTTTAATTATGACAGCTTCAGCTTGCAACAGTTCTTCCACTGTGTGAGGCTTTGTACAGAGGTGCCATGACTTTACAAGTTCTGTCCTGTACATCTATTGCCTTATACGACTGGACAATGTGTATTAGAGAAGCTACTGCCCTCACTAGTGACCTCCACCCAGAGAATCGCTCAAAGCGTTTGGATCCTAGATAGGGACTCCCAGCAGATAGGGTTGTGGTGAGTGAACGCACTTCCACATCTATATCGGGATCAATGAGGTCGAACCTGTCCTCTTCCAAAGTTGGTTCTTTTCCAGTTTGTGACAGGAAGGCAGGTCCTGTGAGCCAGGTGGTGGAGCTTAACAGAGCTGCTGGTACAGAGCGAGTGGCGTGGTCTGCAGGGTTTTGCTTCGTAGAGACATAATGCCATTGTGTTGGGCTTGAGACCTTCCTGATACGCTGCACTCGATTACTGACATACACATAGAAACGCCTTGTCTGGTTATGAATATAACCAAGAACGACTCTGCTATCTGTGTAAAACTCCACAGCATCTGGGATAAAATCCAGTTCGTTTGTGATTGTCTCTGCTATCTCTGCAGCTAGAACAGCAGCTCCCAGTTCGAGTCTGGGAATGGTATGAGCAGCTAGTGGAGCTAGTTTCGCCTTACCAAGGACAAATCCAATGTGACATGCTCCTTCTCTGTCTATGACACGGAGATATGCTACCGCTGCGATGGCTTTCACAGAAGCATCTGAGAAAATGTGAAGCTCCTTCCTCAGGGCTGTAGAGATGGTAATCGGAGCATATGGTCTGGGGATCTCCAGCTGTTCAAGATCATGCAGTGATTTTTCTCCAGGTGTTCCATTGTTCTTCCTTTTCCTCAGGAAGGGGAGAATCCCAGTCAAGAGCCTCATTTGATAACTCTCGTAGCAGGAATTTTCCCTGGATGTTGATGGGTGCGACAAACCCAAGTGGGTCAAGGAGACTGTTGACAGTAGCAAGTACTCCTCTACGCGTAAACGGTTTCTCAGAGTCAGCTACACGGAAGGTAAACATGTCCCTTTTTAGATCCCAGCTAAGTCCAAGACTGCGTTGGATAGGAGCAGGATCGTTCTCTAAGTCAAGGTCTTTGAGTCCTTTTGCACGATCGCTGATGGGGAATGCTTCCATTACTTCCTTGCTGTTAGAGGCAAATTTATGAAGCCTCAGATTCGAGTCCGCAAGCATCTTCTGTGTTCGTGCTAACAGGTCGATGGCTTCAGCAGCTGTGGGCACTGACAGAAGTCCGTCGTCGACATAAAACTCTCTGTCAACAAAGTGTTTGGCATCGGAGCCATAGTCCTCTTCACCATGAGCTGCTGCACGTCGGAGACCGTAAATGGCCACCGAAGGAGACGGACTGTTACCAAACACATGCACCCTCATGCGGTATTCAATGATCTCTTTGCTGGTGTCATTATCTTTAAACCAAAGAAAACGAAGGAAATCTCTGCTGTCCTCTCTGACGACAAAACTGTGGAACATCTGCTCAATGTCTGCTGTTACAGCCACCAGTTCCCTTCTGAAACGCACCAGAACCCCCAGTAGACTGTTATTTAAGTCTGAACCAGAAAGCAGAACATCATTCAGAGAGATGTTTTGTTTTTGTGAACTGGAGTCAAACACAACCCTGATCTGACCTGGCTTTTGTGGATGGTATACCCCGAAGAAAGGCAGATACCAACACTCCTGGTCCTTTTGCAGGGGAGGGGCTACCTCAGCATGATCACGATCAAAAATGTTCTGCATGTAGGTGACAAAGTGAGTTTCCATCTCAGGCTTCTTCTTCAGTGTGCGTAGAAGAGAGGTTAGACGTATCAATGCCTGGCCTCTGTTGTTGGGGAGTCGCTGGCGTGGTATCTTGAATGGAAGCGGTGCCACCCAACTGTTGCTGTCATCCATGAACATCTCTCTATTCATGATTTCTAAGAAGAGTCTATCTTCTATAGATAATCCAACCTTTTCATCATTCTTTGACCTTTCAAAGATGGTGCTTCCCATGGCACAATCGTCAAAGAGGAGTGTGTCACGGGCAAGAGAAACTTCAGGAAAAGCCTCAACGCTGAACTTCTCCTTGACACAGAACCGGTTGGGACATGGAGGAAGAAGAGAGGATCTTCCATTGTCTAGTACATGTGTGCGGTAGGTACTTACAGCTGCAGACTTGTGCACTGATCCTAGGCAGACATCTCCGACCACGACCCAACCCAAGTCGAGTCTCTGTGCAAAGGGGGTGTTATTGGGTCCATTCCTTTGCTCCCGCACTTTATGTACTTGGAGGATGTCACGGCCCAAGAGAAGAAGAATATGGGCTTCTGGATCCAGTGGAGGGAGGGATGCGATGAGCTATAGGTTTTAGGTGAGCATGCAACTGCGCTGCCTCAGGAGTTGGTATTTCGTTCCTGTCATTTGGCATATTGTTACATTCAATCAGAGTTGGTAGTTTCACCTTTGTCACTCCATCTAAGGACTCCACTATGAAACCTGTAGCCCTTCTCCCTGTGGTTTCCGTCACACCTGCGCAGGTACGTAGTGTGTACGCTGAGCTTTCTCCTTTGATGTTCAGCAGGTTGAAGAACTCTGACCTAGCGAGCGACCGGTTGCTCTGGTCATCTAGAACTATGTAGAGCTTCACTGCCTCCTCTGGGCGGCCTTCTGCATACACCTTAGTTAGGCAGATATTGGAGCAGGATCTTGAACCTCTCCCATTTCCACAGACATCTGTGCACTTTGAACTGATAACAGGTTGACCAGCCTCAGCTTCTCCCTCCCCACCTTGCTCGGTTGGTGTTAATGGGGGTGGTCCTGGATGAAGGGCTGCAATGTGAGTGTCACTGTCACATTCCTTGCATCTGATGGGTGTCTTGCAGTTTCTGGCCAGATGAGTGGTGGTAGCACACAGCATCTGAAGCAAATGCCATTCTCTTTTAAGAAAGTTTTACGTTCCTCTAGAGGTTTGTTCCTAAACCCTCTGCAGCGTCTGAGAGGATGGGGCTTCTTGTGAAGTGGGCATTTTTTGTCAACATCCTCTAGATTACCACCTGAACTGCTTGTCTGACTCATAGTCTCTGGCAAGACCTCTGTCTTGTGGGTGTAGACTGAGCTTCTCCCTGGCCTTTTCCCCGGCTGCTCCATTTTTGTGTAACTTTGTTATCCCTAATGAAAGAGCAAAACTTGGATCGTTGCGTGTCCGTGCCTCTCTGCAGACAAAGTCACAGAAGAACGAGAATGGAGGAAAGGCAACTTTATGTACTGCTTTGTACGCGGCACCTTGAGTCATCCATTTCTCTTGAATACCATAAGGTAACTTGTCTATGATGGGTGCTATGCCACGTGCGGTGTCAAGATAAGTGAGTCCTGGCAAGAAACCTTCATATTTAGCAGACTCTACTTCCTGTAAGAGATCTCCAAGCTCTCGGAGTTTGATGGCATCTTTGCTACTGATCCTTGGAAAATTGTCAATCCTGTCAAAGAGAGATTTTTCTACAACCTCCGGGGAGCCATGGCAATCTTCTAGGCGCTCCCACACCTTTAACAGGCCTTTAGTAGGATCTCCTACATGCACGGCTCGAATCCTCCTCACATGACGCACCGACTGCTCTCCCAACCATTTTGACAGAAGGTCAAGCTGCTCGCTGGCTGATAGTTGCAACCCATTTATGGTGTTCATGTAAGAGGACTTCCATGCCCAATAGTTCTCAGGACGATCATCGAACTTAGTGAGTCCTGAGTTAATAAGCTCGCGTCGTGCTAAGTACCTAGCAACATCACCCATATTGTTGTCTCTATTAAGCATTGGCTGTGTGATGTAATAGGTGAGAAAGTGAATGGAGGTGCTGGTGAGATGTGATGAACCGCTGGTGTTGACTTCTGAGGTTGCTGTGTTTCATAATCATTACGCATTTCACCAGGAGCTGTATAATTTTGAGCTGTAGAGCGATGCTGCCGTGGTGGCGTTTCGGGTCTGAGTACATGGATGATGGGTTCTACTTCTACGGGTGGTTGATATGGGTCAACCCCTACAGGAGTAATTGATCTCCGCTGGGACTGACTCTTGATGTAGTCACGGATGCGTTCAGAGACCTCACCTGCATCTGAGTTCTTCTCCCCACGCTCGCTTTCTGCTGCTGCCTCCAACACCTTGGTCTCTGCGATGGCTGCGGCAACTTCTCCATCATGCTTTATAGTTGCTAGAGTTGCTTCAATACGAGCCTCTGTCACTTTGAGTTTAGCTTTTTCAATCATAACTTCTGATTCCTTCTTGATGAATTCAGCCTTGGCTCGGGCTGCTTCCAACTTGGCTCGGGCCTTGGCAGCAGCTGTGCTGGCTGAGGAGATTCGTGATCCACGTGTCAATATTGAAGCTATGGATCTAGTCTCAAATGCCTCGCTTTGTTCCGTTGCATCTTCCCTCTCTAGTGTTTTCTCATTCATCATGTATTGTTTATGCCAACCAGGCGTATATAGCGTGATAATGAGCGAGGTATGCTAAAGATGAAGCTTACTTTCCTGTTATGCCCGCTGTAGTTATGCTTTTTTACTATTCTGTCCCTGATACGTGTAGCATCTACATATCAATAACAGATAGCTAACAGACAGGATTTAGAGAAAGTCGAATGCAGTTTCTCTTCTTTCCATTCTTTATGTAAAACTGAAATAAACAAATTTACACAGCTTTAGTGACAAAAATATACACAAAAGAATTTACATTGCTTATGTGCACATGCTATGACAAGAAGCTACATTTAGCTTGGCTTTATATTTGTACCATCAGCATTTTTACCCTTAATAACTAGCAAATTAAATATTCATGTAGTTCGTTTTTAACTTAAACATATGAATTTCAAATAATATATATGCACGTTTGCACCAAAACACAAAAACAAATAGGAACTTACAAGCAATGAGTCTCCAAGGCAAAAACGAGAAGAAAAGTAGGAGAGGAGCTTTCAGACTGACCGCATGGAGGTTTTTCACCATTTTTCCGGCCTACTTCCAGCTTTTGAGTCATGTGATCTGAACTGACCACTCAGAAAATGCTTAACAGTCTAACCTGTTTAATACCACTAACCGCCACAAGGTGGTGCAAAGAAAATGAATTTGAGGCCACAGAATGTGTGCCATGACAATGGTTATGCACATGTGTCTGTGTGACTGATTTATGCATTTATTTATTTATTTTCAGATACATAGATTCATGCTAGAGTTAACATTTTCATGCTTTAAAATATTCTTGAATGAATCAATAAAATAAAAATGAAATGAACATAAAAACAGTTTAAGGCATAGGTTTTTTTTTCTTTAACCAGAGAGTCGACATGAGGCTTAAAGGTTAAAGAGTCATCTATTATGACACAAGTACTTAGAAGAATTTACAACCTTAATAATTGAGCCATCAGGGGGAACCACTGTGGGGAGATTCTGCAGCTTCTTGCTTTTAGAGAACAACATAACTTTCATTTTTGTTTGTGTTAAGAGACTGCTTTAATGATTGTTTTAATTCTGTTTAATGCATTAAAAACAACATTTAAAGCACATTGTAGGTGATTTACAGTTTCAACAAGTGTTGGTGCAAAATAATACAATCATGTCATCAGAATAAAAATGACTATTTGAATGTATTACATCAAGACCCACATCATTTTTACAGAAAATGAAGAGGAGTGGGCCAAGAAAAGAGCCTTGTGGCACACACTCTATTAACTGGCTGAATGTCTGAGTAGAGATTGACACCCTTTGAGTTCTGTCAGAAAAGTAGTTGGAAACCCAGCTGCTTGGTTCTGAGAGCCCTATGTTTAAGAGATGCTGCTTTAATATAAAATAATCTATGGAGTCAAATGCTTTGGACAGATCAACGAATATAGAAGAAAAGTGTTGTCTTCTGTCAATGGCAGAACAAATGTCATTTACTACCCTTGTTACAGCTGTAGAAGTGCTACATTTTTTCCTTATCCCGATTGATGAGGATTTAAAATTATACGTGAATCTAAAAAAAAAAAATCCTTAAGTAGTTTATAAGACTTTCTCAGACTTTTAATCGGACAAATAGTAGTGAAATTGGTCTGCGGTTATGCATAATAGAAGGATCCCCACCATCAAACAGTGAGAATACTAAAGATGATTTCCAAATTAGACAAAATAAGAATAAACACATGCATAAGAGGCTTTGCTATGAAGTCAGCTGCAGTTTTTCAGACAAGGGGATTGATAAGATCTGGACCAGAGATTATAGTTCTAAAGAGGAAAATCAGAATCAGTAAAAATCAGTAGCTCAGGCCTTTAAGAAAATTGGAATTAGAATCAACTAACAATTCATCATTATCTATACCTGCCCATTCCTGTGCAGCATCACAGGAATCTGCCGGAGTCTATCCCAGCTCTCTTTGGGTGAAAGGCAGGGGTACACCCCACCAAGCAAAGTTACGTTGAAAAGATGGTGAAAAGACGTTGAAAAGATGACTTTGTCAGCCGTCTAAATGTTTTGATTTGGTTGAAAAGTAAAAGGTTAAAAGTCGTCACTCCAGAGACGTTGAAAAGATGTCTAAACAAAGACATCCATCGACATCCAAATTTGGTTGAAAATTATTGTTATTCCTACGGGTAACTTTAGAATCACCAATCAACATGGAGGATCATGAAAAACTCAACACAAAAAGGCCCTTGTTGTGACTCAAACTAGGAACCCTCTCGCTCTGAAACAACAGTGCTTACCACCAAACTGCCTCTGTTCAATTCAATTCAGCCGGTCAGTAATGTAAAGACTGTAGTATGTTATAGCTGTGGGTTAGAAGGATCTACTGTAGGGGTCTGTGCTGCAATAAACCTGAAGAAGTCTCTGATTTCAGACACTTGTTAAATTATTCTGTGGATGATGTGCATTGCTTTCTATTATTTCTTGCACTCTGTGCAACATTCTTCTTTGCACAATCAGGCCCAGGAGCTCTAGAGCAGCTTTGCACGGGGCTTTATCAGTTTTGCAGACAAGCAAAGAAAGCATTTTAATGCCTGTTTGAGAAAAATATGTTTGGGGCAACAAACTAAATCCAACACTTAAAACATGGCCCTGCTTAACATGCCTTCTCCACATGAGAAACATTTCTACATTAGGAGGGCTGGTGTCAGAGCCTGAATTGGAGATGATTATCCATGTTTTTATTTATTCTTGTTCTTCATAACTGTAATGCAATTTTGTTGTGGAAAATATTATTGTCTCTGTTTTAGTCTCCAAAGGTCGAAGGATTCTGAGCAAGGTCAACATTTTAACCTTAAATAACAAGACTGGCTGGATTTTCAGTAAATTTATTCTCCATTTGCATGCAAAAGGGGTCACACCTTACACCTCAGTAGTCGATGCAGAATGACAATTTTACAATAACAGTAAGCTTTAATAGAATGTCTAAGACTAAACACTGAGATAGGAATTCTGCCTAGCGCCCATGATGGCATTACACAAAAGAAACTAGATAGATAGGATGACTATCAGAAATGATGTCCATGGATGTTCTGGACAAAGAAATCCCTGTGACCTCTAGACCTTGAGGCGCCAAGTTTCCAACAGCAAATTTGAAAGAACTCAAACTCAAATTATTCCTGTTTTTATCATCTGTTTGTTGGTTACCAGTTAACTTTAGAATTAATTTTAAAATATTAGTGCTGTAGGCCTTTTCTACTAGGGAACCTCCTTTGACAAACTGCTCTCTTTACTGCTCTCTTCCATGTACAGCAGGACTTGTAAACATAACACTGTTGCCATGAATATTTTGTGTTTGTCTTTGTGTCTCCACAACTGGCAGGCTAAACTGAACAACCCATGACTGACAACTGCAGTGCAGTATGAAAACAGAAATATTGCATCAGTGTAATGAGTTTGTAAATTGAGGACCCGAATATTGCCACCAATACATATAATAAAGCTTTTATTGGCTTTATCTTAAAGGAAAACTGCTTCTCTGGACACTGGACCACAGGTACTGACTCCAGATCTGAAACAGAGAGAGAGGCCGGTGAGTGACCGGGGTTAGGCAGGTTTGCACAGTTTTATACGGGATGAGGTCAGACCCACCTGTCGGGTTATTGCTGATGTGATGGGGGATGTTCCAGGGAGGAAGCATGGTCCAGACAAGTGATGAGGACTCCGCTGGTAATACAGGTCATAGAAATCAGCAGGCTGAGGAGAATCCAGAGGGCCAGGCAGGGGTCATACCATCAGATCTGGGATTAAATAAATCTTCCAGGCAAGAAGCAGGCAAAGCAGGGGTTCAGAGGACAGAGAATGGTCAGGGTTGTTCAGAGCTTGGTTCTTTCTTTATCTCTTCAGCTGCTAGCTTCAGATAATCTGGCAGTAGTGCAGTGGCAGGGAGAGGCTTATATAGGTAATTAGGCAGAACACAGATCAAGTGATTGGGAAGCTGAGGGTATGGAGGGCAATGATAAATGGAAAAACCAGGAACATGACATGAATAGTCTGGAAGCAGGAAACATGACAATCAGTGATGCTTGGACTTGCTTTCCTAGTTTAATTTTTTTTGTACTGTTCTGGGTCTTAGGTGTTACAAATTATGCTGTGGATTTTCCAATATAGATAGATCAATACTTTATTAATACAGAGGGAAATTTAAAGATGTCAGATAGCTGACATTCATCAGCAGACAATTGCAGTGATAGTTTTTTTCTGTTGATCTACTCACTGAACCAACAGCCCGACAAATAAACTGGTATCAAACTGGAGCCTGTTTTTAATTATATTTGACATTTGGTCTCTTCCTCTTTCTGGTTTCTCATATATTGAATTTGGGTATTTACAGGATATTGGCATCACCCAAATTAAGCCTACCTGAATCCCTCTGGTCATCCTGGCAGTTCCACTTAAATGGCACTGTAGTCTTTATATATGGCTGAAATAAATTATAATCAGAAAGACCCCCAAATTAAATCTTGCCCAGGGCACCCTCAAGAACTCAGCCCTGAGGACAAATGCAGAGAATATGAACAGATTTAATGCACATGTCTGTGCTGCAGCAGCCTTAATGAGAATTACAGCACTGTTGGACTTATTGAGGGGACATAGCAGCAAATGTCCACACGGGCAAAGCGTCATAATTCATTCAAACCACTTATTTGCTAAATTATGAGCTCCACAACAAAATGGTACAAAGGGGTTTAATTTTGTATAACATTCATAGGTGGTCATGAATGCCTATAATTTGAATGTAAAGGAGGCAATTTTGCCTCCTTTACATTCAAACAGAAAAGTGTTGGTTTTTTTATAGAGTACAACTTACTGTGATTGCAGCAATGCCTGAAGCTTATGGAGGTCAGTGACCCCATCTTGCCTCCGTCACTGCCAAATGGCTCCTTTTCTGCGTCTACCACTCTGCCTCTGCCTCATTCACCAGTTTCATACTAGAGTGATGGCCAAAAGTTTTGAGAATGACACAAAGTCTGTCTTTGCCTTGAAAATAAAATTAATTACCAAAAACCCATTTCCACTGCATTTCAGCCCTGCCACAAAAGGACCTAGCATGAATACAATGACACACAGGTGTCACACACATTAACACAGGTGTGGGTGAAGATGAGGACAAAGCTGGAGATCAATCTGTCATGATTGAGTGGCTGGACACTTTAAAAGGAAGATGGTGCATGACACCATTGTTCCTCATCTTTTAGCCATGGTTACCTGCAAATAAACATGCGCAGCCAGCATTGCATTGCACAAAAGGGGCCTAGCAGGAAAGTTTATAGCAGCAAGTAAGATTGCACCTCAGTCAACCATCTATCGAATTATGAAGAACTTCAAGGAGAGATGTTCAATTGTTGCCAAACAGGCTCCAGGGCACCCAAGAAAGTCCAGCAAGTGCCAGGACCATCTCCTGAAGGTGTTTCAGTGGTGGGATCGGACCACCACCAGTGCTGAACTTGCTCAGGAATGGCAGCAGGCAGGTGTGAGGGCATCTGCATGCACAGTGAGGCGAAGACATTTGGAGGAAGGCCTGGTGTCAAGGGCAGCAAAGAAGCCACTTCTCTCCAGTAAAAACATTAGGGACAGACTGGTATTCTGCAGAAAGTACAGGGACTGGACTGCTGAGGACTGGGGTAAAGTCATTTTCTCTGATGAATCCCCATTCCGATTGTTTGGGGCATCTGGAAGAAGGCTTGTTTGCAGAAGAGGAGGTGAGCACTACCATCAGTCCTGTCTCATGCCAACAGTGAAGCACTCAGAGACCACTTATGTGTGGGGTTGCTTTTCGGTCAAGGGAGTGGGATCTCTCACAATCTTGCCTAAAAGCATAGCCATGAATAAAGAATGGTACCAGAACATCGTCCGAGTATCATGGTGTGAGGCGAGGCAAGATGGAGGACCCAAACATCCAGGCGGAAGGCCTTGGTGCCGGGCAGACAGCGGAGACAGTTCAGGCGGACGGCCTCCGATGGACTGGAACCAGGGGCTGGCGAGGCAGACCGCCGCGGCAGACCGGAGGCAGGAGCCACAGGACCTGCAGCAGCGCTGGCGGCAGCTCTGGCAGAGACGGAGGTGACTGCAGCCTCTGCGATCTCCTTGGTTTCCTCCACAGCATCTGAATGAGATCATGGCACAGCTGTACAGACTGATGTGTCTGGCCGTGACTATTCCCACATCCACCACAACTGCTGACCAGACATCCTTGGACCTAAAGAGAATAAAAACGTATGCAAGTAATATGGTGATGTGTAATCGAGAGGTAGAGCCGTTTGTGCACGTCCACATGTGACCAGGTGAATGCACATTTATGCCATTTGGACGTGCTCTTTTACGCGCTGACATGTGGGTTGCGCTTTGACGCAAATTCGGTATCTTGCGATCGTGGGTAGCGGGTGCTCTGACCACCTGCTACCCGCTACCCTGTATGTGCTTATGAATATGCCATAGGAAACTTACAGACTGCTCTCCAAAAATCAAATAGCTGCACACCTGAAATCTAGACAGGAGGTGCTAGCCTACGGGCGTGTCCAGGAGGGAGCATCAGGAGTACGAGAGAGTCCTGGCAAAGCTTCAGTAACAACTGGAAGAGTGCCTGTCGAACAGCGTGAGTGAAGAGCTCTGATTACCGTATGGCCTGAGAGACGAAATGAAGAGTGCTCTGTTCACTGCTGACCATGAGAGTCATGAGGATATTATCTGTCTACTAGAGCGTTACGACACAGATCCCACGCACGTCACCAGGATAAAGAGCTCTCCCTGTCCTGTCGGTACATTTGGTAGTACTCTGGTACATCTAGGCCCCAATCGTACACCTCCTGGTAGCCGCTACCCTAAAATTGCGAGTTTAGGAACCTCCGCTAACCACTAATGCAATCTTCCGCTTCCCTAAAGCCGCTATCAGCTATGCCGACTCCCTTACTCACATTGTAGGTGTGGCAATGGGCGTGTCTTTTGCGCTTTCCGTAAAAACTCTGTATCTTGCGATCATGGGTAGCAGGTAGCGGGTGGTCAGACCACCCACTACCCTAAACCCTCCAGTTGTTACTGAAGCTTTGCCAGGACTTTCTCGTACTCGTGATGCTCCCTCCTGGACAGGTACCTGCCCATAGGCCAGTATCTCCTCTTCTGTCCAGATTTCAGGTGTGCAGCTATTTGATTTTTGGAGAGCAGTCTGTCCAATGTAAATTTCCTATGGCATATTCATAAGCACATACAGTAAACCCTCACAGTTCGCGGTCTCAGCAATCACGGAGGTTTCAAAAATATTCATCGAAAGAAAAATATTCAAAAAAATTTAAAAAATAAAAAAAATTTGAAAAAATTCAAACAAAGCGCGTGGGGCTAAAGTGAAACACATCACATCAAGAATGAGTCTCAGGAAGCAACAAGAGCCTCCACAGGATGCTCCATCAATGAATATCGAGGCCATTGATTGGCTGCTACGACGGGCATTACTGTGCCGTCGGTTGTCTGTACGCCTATTAGCTGATACGCGTCCCCGTATCTCTGATCTCTTGCTCTTGTGAGACAAAGCCGAGTTAACGCTGATACACTGTTTCCGTTCGTCAGTTCCGAATATTGTTTGCTTATTTCAGGGATTCAGTGAAGTTTTAAGACTATGACTATGTTCCAGATCACACACTTGTACCTAAACACTTGCAAGTTTGAGTGCATAAGCTCACAGTAACAATTCTGTTGTCAAACAGCACACTGCAAGTCCATGGATTCAACGTGCGGGAAACTGTGAGTAATGCTGGTCACTTCATGCCCTCAGCGGGAGCCGTCTTGTTAACATAACAGAAGTGGTGGGAGTCTCATTTGTTGCATTTTTAGGAAAAAAGGGAATAGTGGTCTCTCTCTGATGTCAACAACAGCACAATTATATTCTCCAGGAAAAAGGAGAAAGGTTAGACAGAATGAATCTACCAAAACCTTGTTTTCATTTCAATTTTATTTGTTTAGCGTCTGTTACAATGTCAATTGTCTCTAGGCACTTTACAGAGACCCAGAGCCTGACCCCCGAGCAAATATCATTAACTAAAAATATAATATTGAATCCTAAACAAGGATAATGGCAGGTAATAAAAACTCCCACAGAAGGAGAAAAAAAAAAAAAAACCTTTCAGCCAAACAGTGGCAAGGAAAAACTCCAAGAAACCTTGAGCAGGACCTGGCTCATCTGGCAAGACCTTCCTGCCGAAGTCCAGCCGGGTAAAGAAAGAAAAAAGGGGAGACAGAACAGAGAGAGGATGTAGGACAGAGAGAGGAGAGCACACAAATGACTAAATATAATGACAAAATAAACATAAACAGATGCAGGTAGCAGCACTGAGGTGAGATGGTCAGAGGACCAAGTCGCCGGTCACCATGCCAGCCAGCACCCCGAACACATCTACACACACAGGTGGAGGTAAACGCTGGGAAGGACAGAGGATGGAACTGCAAATCAGCATGCAACCCAGGAAACTCTGGCCTCCAAACATACAGAGAGAAAAAAAAAGGGGGCGGGGTAAAACAACACAACAAACCACAGGACAGAAAAAAAAATGGAGCACAGTTACAGTAACAAGGTGCTCATAATTAATTATGGATTGAGCTGGAGGAGAAGGAAAGGGAAGGAAGGGAGAAGAGTAGTGGAGACACCACTCACTAGATCATGTTGGTGTCCCCCTGCAGCGTAGGCCTATAGCAGCATAGCTATGACGAAGCTGTGATTAAGACGAGCCTACTCTAGTCTTAGCTCCTACAACTATGGCTATAACTATTAGCCCCTACACACTATAGTTTAGACTAACTGTAGGATTTACTAAACAGAAATGTTTTCAATTTAGTTTAAAGATGGAGATGGTGTCAGCCTCCTTAACCCAAATTGGTAGCTGGTTCTATAATAAAGGTGCCTGGTAGCAGAAGGCCCGTCCTCCAAATCTACTTTTAGATATTCTCGGAATGAGTGATCCTGCTCTCTGAGAGCGGAGAGCTCTACTAGGTGCATAACGTACTATAAAGTCTTGTAAATAATGAGGAGCTAGGCCATTAAGGGCCCTATATGTCAGAAGCAGAATTTTAAACTTAATTTGAAATTTCACGGGGAGCCAGTGGAGCAAGGCTTACACGGGAGAGACCTGATCTCGTTTATGGATTCCTGTCAGCACCCTTGCTGCTGCATTCAGGATCAATTGGAGGCTATTCAGTGGACATCCTGCTAACAACGCATTACAATACTCCAGTCTAGAACTGACAAATGCATGGATTAATTTTTCAGCATCAGGATTCTCCTAATCTTGGCAATTATTCGGAGATGAAAAAAGGCTGTCTTGCAAACCTGATTAATATGCTGCTTAAAAGACATATCCTGATCAAAAATGACTCCAAGGTTTTTCACAGCCGTGCTGGAAGCCAGCCTAAACCCAGTTAATCCATTGCTCAGGGGTTTGGGACCAAAGACAATAACCTGCATTTTATCTGAATTTATAAGCAAAAAGTTAGAGGACATCCAGGACTTAAGGTAATTAAAACAACATTAAAGTTTAGCCAACGGTTTTGTTTCCTCTGGTTTCATGGATAAGTACAGCTGTATATCATCAGCGTAGCAATGAAAGTTTATGCCATGGCTCTGGATAATTCTTCCCATGGGCAACATGTATAAAGTGAAAAGGATTGGTCCCAGAACTGAACCCTGTGGGACGCCATAGCAGACCCTAGTCCGTGTAGAAGAAAGGTCATTAACATGGACGAACTGGAACCTGTCAGATAGGTATGACTTAAACCAGCCTAATGCTGTCCCTTTAATTCCAACAGTGTGTTCTAATTTATGCAGCAAAAGGCTGTGATCAACGGTATCAAAAGTAGCACTGAGATCCAGCAGAACAAGTACAGATACTAATCCATTGTCTGAGGCCATGAAAAGGTTGTTGGTGACTCTAATCAGCGCCATTTCTGTGCTATGATGAGTTTTAAACACTGACTGAAAAACCTCAAATAGATCATTTCTATGCAGGTGTTCTCCAAGCTGGCTAGCAACTATTTTTTCCAGAATTTTAGAGATAAACGGAAGGTTGAGTATTGGTCTACAGTTTGTCAAAATGTCCGTATCAAGAGATGGTTTCTTAAGCAAAGGTTTTATAACTGCAACTTAAAAAACCTGTGTGTTACAGTTTGTGTATGACCCCGAAAGCACGACCACAGACAGAATGACAGTTCTGATAACTTGGCAGAGTTTATTTTTAGTTCACCCAAAAAATGGGAAAAACTCAGAAATGCAGGCGGTCACAGAAACTTAAGTCCAGAAAATCAGGAGTTACCCTTTAACCTGGGAAAAACAGAGAAGTCCTTTCTCAGTTCACACCGGGAGCAGAAACGGGAAAGAAAACCACAAAAAATATCCAAGAAGAATATTCCACTAGGAAGAAGCTGAAGAGCAATCACAGGGAACGACACCACTTTCCCCAGGGGAGGTTACGGCAACTTGCAACCAGAGAACTGGAAGAGCAGCGAACTTATCTCAGCCCAACCGAGCTGATGAGCTGCAGGTGTGTGATGAGCCGACAAGCCTCAGGTGTGGGATGGAGGGCACCTTGCCCACTCCCGTTGCCAAGCGCGCAGCTCCCTGGCAGTGCGCTGTGATGTACTGGGTCTCAGCCCGACTAGGTTGGGACTGCTGCTCGGCTGGTGGAGTCCTAACACTGTGGTACATATCCTGATTGTAGAGATAGGTTAATCTGATCCAAAATTGACATACCAATAAAGGACATGACATCTCTGAGCAGTCGAGTTGGGATGGGATCCAATAGACATGGCTTAGATTTGCTGATAGTTGAGGTCAAGTCAGAAAGGCCTATAGGAGAAAAGCTCCAAATTGTCTCTAGATGCTTTATAGAGACCCAGAGCATGACCCTGAGCAAATATCATTAACCAAAATTATAATATTAAATCCAAATCAAGTATAATGGTAAGTAAAAAAAAAAAAACTCCCACAGAGGGAGAAAAAAAGTAAGGGAAGGTGATGGGTGTAAACAGAGAGTGCCACAAGGCCGCTTTGTTCGTTTGATCCATTTTTAACGATGGCAGCTTGTGGAGGGACTCACAATTAGATTTTTCTAAGTTTATTTGTGGTAAAGTTTGTTTCAACACATACACAATTAATATACCAATATACCTAGTACAATATTTATATTGCCAATATATCAGACACTTATCTTTTCAGATAAACGACTTATGTTTCCTGCTTTAAGAAAGCTATATCATGAATACATTCCAAACATATTGTTAATTCTGACTAATGTTTACAGTAGTTTTGGACTATGACAGCCCACACTGCTAGTTTTCACCTCTGAGGTGATACATGATGGTGTGGCAAAAGAAGCAATAGAAAAAGGAATGAAAACAACAGAGATTATATATATATATATATATATATATATATATATATATATATATATATATATATATATATATATATATATATATATATATATTTATTTATATTAGGGGGCCGGGCAGCGATTAAAATTGTTAACAGTGATTAATCGCATTATTTCCCTGATTAATCACAATTACTCACATTGTATACGCAGAATCAAATAATAAATTCAAAAGTAGTGAAAGTGCACTTTTATTTAAATGTTCTGCTGCCATATGAACTAAAGTGTCATAACATTTGTTATTCAAACACTTTTAACATCAGCACTTGTCAGTATCACATATTTAGTATAAATCTCATCTTAAAAAAATGGTAAATAAAATAAAGCTTATTGCCACTGCCAGGGCATTAATGTCATCCTGTTTTTATAAAAAATAAAAAAAAAAGTCTACAAACAAAATCCAACAAAATGATTGTGGCTCAACACAATCAGAACATTAAAACAGGTAATTTCTGAGGTAACAGCAGAAACTATCAACGGAGAGTTCAACTTGTCATTTGTTACAAATAACCTTGTTTCTGTCGAATCCTCTGTCTGGGAGAACTTTAAAATGAAAATGTCCATGTTAAAGTTCAGTAACTTTACCAATCCGTGTATCATTCATTCTTTCCATTTTCAATTGTTAATCAAAAATTTAAAAAAAATTACAAAGTGACATTGTATTACGATTTTAGTTTTTAATCTAACACAAAAAAAAGGAAAAAAAATGCCTGTTTTTTTTTTTTTTATATTTCAATTTTAGACTTGGATCAAAAATACGAAATTAAAAAACGGGCCGCAGAACTGAACTTGTTTTATAATCGAGGACTGGACTTTCTGTTGTCATTACACATCTGTGCCACTAGATGGAGCCGCAATGAAGTAACTAGTAAGAGAACAGCACGACAGTGAACGCATGGAGCAGATCTGATGTAACATGGAGGAATGACACGAAGTTTTAGTGCAGTCCAGAATTTTTTTTTTTTTTTGACAGAATTGTTAATATTGCTACCTGAGTTGCTACCCGAACTGTAAAGTACACAGATTTTTACCGTTCTCCATGTCTGTTTTAGGCTTACCTGCCAAATGTCTTCCGGTTCCGCAGCAGCCAGTAACAGATTTTTCAAAACAAAAGCATGTGAACAACATGCGTTAAAACGCGATAAAATAAATGTTGGCGTTAATAAATTAATGAGTTAATGCGATAATAACACAATATATACATATATATATATATATATATATATATATATATATATATATATATATATATATAATATATATATATATATATATATGTGTGTGTGTGTGTGTGTGTGTGTGTGTGTGTGTGTGTATAAAATATGCTAATTGGTTGAAATCAAAACAAAACTCCTCCATCAAGTGAAATGGCAGAGATTCACCTGCAGGTCAGAAAGACAGAAAAGTGTTGATGAGCCCCAGGAGACAGCAGACAGTTTGCATTTCTTTGATTTCCCTCATCTTCATAATCAAAGCCATCCAGGGAGCTCCAGCTATGCCAATATTGTGTGAATGGGCCCCACATGATGGTGTGTGAGGAAGCAGTCATCTGAAGTAGGCAGGTGGGTGATTATATTACTCCGTGCGCCTTTGAGCTTGGACGTCTCTGCCTGTCACACTTTAGAAAGGAAAGTGGAGGGACCTTTGAAAACAGGAGCCTTGAGAGTTATAGAAATTGGATCAAATTTTGAAAAATGGCTCTCAGTTTGAAAGTCATGCAAATCCAACTTACCCAGCCATACTTTTCATTTACTACCCCTAACTGCAAGGTATTCTTCTCCACTGGTAAACAAAAGAAAAGATAAAGAGAGAGAGTGAGAAAGTAAGAATATGAAAACCAGCATCTCTCTATACAAACTCCTGCTCAACACTAATGCATCACCAAATACTGAATTCTGAGAAAAAGTGATTGTTAATTTAGTTTTGTGAGTTTTGTAATCATACTCCAGGCCTACACCTCTCACCACGGGCAGCTCCAGAGTAAACAGGGTCAGGCTACTCTCAGGGAGGTTGGTTTCTGAACCTATGCTATGAACTGTGCTGAGACCCACTATATCTAATCGGTACCTGTCAACACTGTGCACAAAGCTCAGGTTCCATGCCCCAAGAGCCAGTTTTGGCGGCTGAAGGACAAAACTTAACCCATACCACATGCACACAACTCATGACTCCTCCCACAGTGGTAGACCCACATGACTGCGAATCCATGTTTTTTGTGTGTGCTTAGTGTCTTAGTGGGAAAGATTTATTGTCATATGCATACTGTGCAGTAAACAGTCTATACTACATACTGGTAGTACTGCTTTTGCTTTAGTGGCCATTGCATTGTGGGATACAGTATACAAGGTAGACTGGTCAGTTGCACACTGGCATTTTTCATCTTTTTTTTAAACATACTGTAGCAACCCTGACATGTTCATGTTAAGATGTTCTGTGTTCAGATTACAGAGTTCATTGAATGCATCTCGAGCTGAGGCAGGCAGGTTATTGGGTAGAATAGGTTAGAGGGCGGGACAAGCAGAAAGGAGTGACGGAAGCCTGTGTGTTCTGGAGAGAGCCCGAGAGCGCCTAACGAATGAGCCGCTGTGTATTTTGTACTGCTGTTTGTTTTTTTTGGCGTGGTTACAGCCGACAGTAACCGGTTCTGTTTAAATAAAGCGACGGTTGTTGAACACTTTTTCGCCTTTCTTTCCATCGCATCCAGCCGGACGCTACACTGGTGTCAGAAGTAAAGCGCCGCCTCCAGGACCTGCGGCTGACATGGCGGCTCAGCGGGGCAAGTCCGATGTCCGTCCGAAAATTAAAGCGGAGATGATGGACGGTGATTACGCTGGTTCGTTGGGGCATGTGATGGACTTTGACCGCGCATCGGAACATGTTGCCCGCTTGAAGCAGACAGCTCGGAAACTAGCTGCTGACAACGGCTTTGGCGCTCCAGTGCGCGGCGGTGCGGGAGCCCCCGCCGTGAGTGACGCGGGCCCGGACGTAAATAAAGATGGCGGCGCCCTGTGTACTCAGCTCCAGGTGAAGACGCCGAAGTACTCTGGGAAGGCGGACTGGGAAGCCTTCCACGCACAATTTGAGCTGTTATCACGGGCGGCAGGCTGGGCGGAGGATGTTAAAGCACTGCAGCTGGCCATGTGTCTTACTGAGGATGCTTTGTCGTGCTTGCTGCTGCTTAGCCCAGCTGAAAGAAGTGACTATGGGGCTCTTGTTGGTGCCCTACGGCGGCGTTTTGGACAATGTAACCGGCCTGGTGTCCTGCATTCAGAGCTGGCAAATAGACTGAGACATAATGGAGAACCGCTCCGTGTTTTGGCCAATGACATTGAAACCCTGACGAGGAGGGCTTATGCCCACATGCCAGCTGAAGTGCAGAGCGAATTAGCCAGGGATCAGTTTATCCGGGCCATAACCCCTAGAGAACTGTGCATACAAACTCAACTGGCGCACTCCCGTACTCTACAGGAGCACTGGAGCTGGCCCTGGAGAGGGAGGCAGTGGGTGTGGCTGCGGAGAGTCACCGTGTTGGAGACGGCCCTGTCGTGCGGACTGTGGTGCAAGAGGACCCAGGGCAGGACAGACCGGCGTGGGCCGCTGAATTGACTGAACTGGTCCGGGCGGTGTTGCTGCAATCTGCACGTGGTGACACCCGCCCGCGCCGCAGCCCTCCTGTCTGCTGGACATGTGGCCGGGCTGGCCACATCAGCGTGCAGTGCCCCCAGCGTGCTGATGTTCAGGGAAACGCCCCGGGGTCTGTGTAGATGGGACGACACAGACCCCTCCCCCTCCTGTGTCCCAACCAGTCTCGTCTCCGGCAACAGGAGCCCACCAGCACAGCCGGGGGAGTGAAGCTCCGCTCCCCCCAGAAGCAGACGACGTCGCAGAGTCTTCCAGGGTGGTGGGCTGGACTCACGCAGGGGATTTTTGTCATGTGCCCATCACCCTGGCTCGGTTCCCCTGCGTAGCACTCGTTGACACTGGCTCTACGGCAACACTGATGAGACCTGACGTGGTCCCAGTAGGGACGCAGTTGGAGCCTACTGTGGTGAAGCTGAGAACAGTAACCGGAGAGCTAGCCCCTATGCTGGGGAGGGGTGTAGTTGCTGTGCAGGTCGGGGGCCTCTCTGTGAACTGTAAGGTGTGGGTTGCAGAGGTGCAGGACCCCTGCATATTGGGACTGGACTTTCTGCGGGCCACCCGCTGCCTGTTAGACCTGGGGGGGAATACACTGACGTTTTCAGGGGGCCCTACAGTTGAGATGGTGTCTCCCGGGCAGCCCCCAGGACCTCGACTATGGACCTCGAGAGTTTCAGAGACACTGAAGGGTCCAGATCTCCCACCCCAAGAGCCTTCCCCTCCCCTCTCTTCCCCCACCCTGCATTCTTTGCCTGGTATGCAACCCCCTGCCCAGGATAAACAGACCACTGCAAGGGGGATAGATAGGCTGGCAGCGGTACGAGCAGTGTGGCAACGCAACTGTGACAGTTTAGAGACTGCCCAGCAGGGGGAGCTATGGGAGTTGTTCCTGGAATTTAAGGACATTTTTGCATTGTCAGAGGAGGACGGGGGACTGACACACCTGGTTCAGCATGAAATTGATACAGGAGATGCTCACCCCGTCAAGACACGCCCCCGCCACCTCCCCCTGGCGCATCAGGCGGCTGCTGACAGTGCAATTGACGAGATGCTGAGGGCTGGTGTCATTGAACCCTCCGACAGCCCCTGGGCCTCAGGGGTTGTGATGGTCAACAAGAAAAATAGCCAGAAAATGAGGTTCTGTGTCGACTATAGGCCACTTAACAGTGTGACAAAGAAAGACTCGTATCCACTGCCTCGTATAGACGAGTCTCTGGACTTGGTGTCTGGATCCACCTGGTTCTCCTCTCTGGACCTGCGCAGTGGTTATTGGCAGGTGCCTCTCAGCCCCTCGGCCAGGCCGAAGACGGCTTTTTGTACTGGCAGAGGGTTGTGGCAGTTTCGAGTCCTCTGTTTTGGCCTGTGTAACGCCCCAGCTACGTTTGAGCGACTCATGGAGAAGGTGCTGGCTGATATTCCCAGGCAGGAATGCTTGGTCTATTTAGATGACATTTTGGTTCATGGGAACTCTTTTGCTGTGGCACTGGGGGCCCTGCGGCAGGTTCTGCAGAGGATATCAGCAGCAGGCCTTAAGCTCCACCCTGACAAATGTTTCTTCATGAGGAGGGAGGTGGAGTTTCTGGGGCACAGGATTGGGGGGGAGGGCATCGGAACACTGGAAGAGAAGGTGAAAGCGGTGAAAGACTGGCCAGTCCCCACCAATCTGAGGGAGCTTAAGAGCTTCATTGGACTGGCGTCCTACTATAGACGGTTTGTGCGCGGTTTCTCTTGTATAGCTGCACCTCTATTTCGCCTGCAGCAGAAAGACAAAGATTTTGTCTGGACGCCGGAGTGTGAACATGCCTTCAGCTTGTTGATGGTGGCTTTGACAGAGTCACCTGTTCTCACCCCGCCAGATTCCAACTTGCCATTTGTCTTGGACACGGATGCTAGTGATGTGGGGATGGGGGCAGTGTTGAGCCAGGTGGGGCCAGAAGGGGAAAGAGTAGTGGCATATTTCAGTCGGACTTTCAATAAAGCAGAACGGCGCTATTGTGTGACACGCAGAGAGCTCCTTGCCATTGTCAGAGCGGTAAGCCATTTTAGGTACTACCTGTGTGGGCTGCCCTTCACTGTCAGAACCGACCACTCAGCCCTCCAGTGGTTGATGTCCTTCAGGGAGCCGGAAGGCCAGATTGCACGGTGGCTAGAGGAGCTGGCGTCATACGTCTTTAGAGTAGAGTACAGGGCGGGTGCTCGCCATGCCAATGCTGATGCCATGTCATGACGCCCCTGCAGCCGTGATGGCTGCAAATATTGTGAAAGGAGGGAGGCCCGAGAAACAGACCTCCGCAAGGAGGAGCGAGACCTCAGGCACGATGCAGATGAACCGACCTGCAGGGCGGCGCAGGTGGTTGATCTGCCTGAATGGAGGGCACTACAGACACAAGATGTTGAGCTACTGCCAGTGCTACAGTGGGTGGAGTCGGGGCGAAAACCAAGGTGGGATGAGGTTGCTGGGTGCTCACCTGCCACGAAAGGACTGTTTGAAAAATTTGGGGCCCTCCAGATTAAGGATGGAGTGCTCCAAAGGGGCTGGAAAGAGCCAGCTACCGGAGAAGTAAGGTGGCAGGTGGTGGTCCCCAGGACTCTGAGGGAGTCGGTGCTAAAGGCCTGTCATAGGGCTACGGGAGTGGGTCATTTTGGTGTCTCAAAAACCCTTCGGCGGCTCCGGCAGAGTTTCTACTGGGGCCAGCTCAGGAGGGACGTTGAGGACTTTTTGCCGCCGCTGCGACCTCTGCGCAGCGTATAAAGGTCCCCCCGATCAGTTGCGTGCCCAACTTCAGCAGCTGGCAGTGGGGGCCCCGATGGAGAGGGTGGCAGTAGACATCAAGGGGCCCTTTCCCCGCACTGATAAGGGCAACCGTTACGTTCTGGCTGCCATGGACTATTTTACAAAATGGCCAGAGGCATACGCCATACCAGACCAGGAAGCAGAGACTGTTGCTGATGCTCTGGTGGGGGGCATGTTTGCTAGGTTTGGGGCAGCTGAGGTCATTCACAGCGACCAAGGCAGAAATTTTGAGTCGAGCATTGTTTGCTGCTATGTGTAAACGCCTAGGGGTGCAAAAGACTCGGGCTACCCCTTTACACCCTCAGAGTGACGGTCTAGTCGAAAGATTTAACAGAACCCTGGCAAAACAACTAGCCATCGTCACTGCAGAGCACCAGCGGGATTGGGATATGCACCTCCCCCTCATTCTGTTGGCTTACAGGTCCGCTGTGCAAGATTCCACTTCCACTATGCACACCCGCCCTCCTCATGTTGGGCCGAGAGCTACGGACACCAGCAGAATTGACGTTTGGCAAATCCCCAGATACACCTGTAGTCCCGCCGGGACCGGAATATGCCAGGAGGCTCCAGGACCGGATGGAGTCCGCTCATGCCGTTGCCCGGGATCAACTGCAGAAAGCAGTCGTAAGACAGAAAAGAAACTATGACATGAGGGCAAGGGGGGGAGACTTTAAGGCTGGTGATATGGTGTGGGTGTACAGTCCAAAGAGGAGGAAGGGACGGTGCCCTAAACTGGACTGTCACTGGGTAGGGCCTTGTGAAGTACGGGAGAGATTAGGTGAAGTGGTATACAGGGTTCAGTTACCACCTAAGGGGAGACTGGTGGCCCTCCATAGGGACAGATTAGCCCCATACAGAGGTGATGCACAACCACACCCATACACTAGACCCCTGACACCCCACCGTAAAGACAGGTCAGCCACACCCCCAGATTCACAGAATGTTCTCCCTGTCAGCCCCCCACATTCTTCCCCAATCCTGGACTCATTCCCCGCTCCCCAAGGGGTTGTTACAAAACTACTGGCGCAACCGCATGCGTTGGCAGCTAAGCGGCCTCGGAGAAAGAGAAGGCCCCCAGGTCCCCTTAAGGACTTTTTTTGCGATCCCTCGGGGCGAGGGACTTTGTAAGGGGGGAGCAGTGTAGCAACCCTGACATGTTCATGTTAAGATGTTCTGTATTCAGATTACAGAGTTCATTGAATGCATCTCGAGCTGAGGCAGGCAGGTTATTGGGTAGAATAGGTTAGAGGGCGGGACAAGCAGAAAGGAGTGACGGAAGCCTGTGTGTTCTGGAGAGAGCCCGAGAGCGCCTAACGAATGAGCCGCTGTGTATTTTGTACTGCTGTTTGGTTTTTTTGGCGTGGTTACGGCCGACAGTAACCGGTTCTGTTTAAATAAAGCGACGGTTGTTGAACACCTTTTCGCCTTTCTTTCCATCGCGTCCAGCCGGACGCTACAATACTGTGACTTGTGGAGTTGTTAGTATACTGCATACTGTGTACTGCATACTACATTTTTGGCAGCTCAGTATGTATTGATTTTCCAGTACCAATTGTACGTAGTGCATGATTTAAAAAACAGCATAATTTAGGATTTAGGAGATTAAATAAGAAGATCCAGGCCCCGATTGTACACCTCCCGCTAGCCACTAGCCACTACCCACAAATTGTGGGTTTAGGAACCTCCGCTAACCGCTATGCAATCTTCCGCTTCCCTAAAGCCGCTATCCGCTTTGCCGACTCCCTTATTCACATTATAAGTGTGGCAACGGGTGTGTCTTTTGCGCTTTCCGCAAACTCGGTATCTGACCACCCGCTACCCACTACCCTAAACCTGCTATCGCAAGATACTGAGTTTGCGGAAAGCCCAACTCGCATGTCGGCACGTAAAAGAGCGCGTCCAAATGGCATAAATGTGCGTCCACCTGGTCACATGTGGACGTGCACAAACGGCTCTACCTCTCGATTACACATCACCATATCACTTGTATACGTTATTATTCTCTTGAGGTCAGAGGATGTCTGGTCAGCAGTTGTGGTGGATGTGGGAATAGTCACGGCCAGACACGTCAGTCTGTACAGCTGTGGCATGATCTCATTCAGATGTCTGCTGTTGAGGAAACCAAGGAGATCTTTGTCTCTGGTGTCAAGCTGGAAAAGGTTGGATGCGGGAATTTATTTCCGATATGTCTGAAACTGCTGGTGGTCGAGGAGGGACAGGAACATTAATTGTTCGTGATCTTTAAATGCGCATCCAATGATTCGTTCTGCAGTATTTTAAAGAGCACATCAGCGGCACCAAGACACACAGCTGACCCAGACTCCCCGCACCCCCCATCACCCCCTGCTGAGAATACCAACTATCTGGGACTTTCAGGCAGCTGATAGGAATTGTTTGTATTAAAATATTTTTATGTATATATCATTGCAGAGGAGGAGGAGGAAGGAAGAGGAGGAAGCTCTACAACAGAGTCCCAGACGAGCTGCGCATGAGAGCTGCTCCGATCTGGATGAAAAGACGCTCCATAGCGGTTTGCGGGTAGCCGTACCTGCTCTTAAAGGCAATGGCTACTGACGTACTGATTGGTTTAACCAGTGGAACCCCCCCAAACATTCCTATGCATAATATAGCGGTTAGCGCAGGTAAGATCGCGGGTTTAGGGAGGTGGAAGATTGCGTTCTTTGCGGGAGACCTCCCCTCCCGCTAGCCACTATCCCTTAATAGTGGCTTTAGGAGGTTTGGCAGAAGATCGGGCCCCCAGGATGCAACTTTTTTAGTTTTTTTTTTTTGTTTGTTTTTGTTTTTAAACAGTTTAATTCTTCTTTAGGAAATACTATGGCCCCGATCGTACCCTTACCCTTACCCGTTACCACTAGCCGCTACCCTCAAACGATGTGTGTAGGAACCTTCGCTAACTGATAATGCCATCTTCTGCCCACTATAGCCGCTACACATTTTGTCTACTCCGTTACTCACTTTGTAGGTGTGGCCATGGGCGTGTCTTTTGCCCTTTCCGCTAACTTTTTTTGTTTAGGTTTAGGAAAAAGCATAGCAGGTGGTCCGACCACCAGCTTGTTACATAATTCTAATTCCTAAATCCATCATCTATTTTGGCTGTGAGAACTCTTAAATTGAACTGGATTACTATTACACACGTGGACAAAATTGTTGGTACCCCTCAGTTAAAGAAGGAAAAACCCACAATTCTCACTGAAATCACTTGAAACTTACAAAAGTAACAATAAATAAAAATTTATTGAAATTTAAATAATCAAAATCAGCCATCACTTTTGAATTGTTGATTAACATAATTATTTAAAAAAACAAACTAATGAAATAGGGCTGGACAAAAATGATGGTACCCATAACTTAATATTTTGTTGCACAACCTTTTGAGGCAATCACTGCAATTAAACGATTTCTGTATTTGTCAATGAGCGTTCTGCAGCTGTCAACAAGTATTTTGGCCCACTCCTCATGAGCAAACTGCTCCAGTTGTCTCAGGTTTGATGGGTGTCTTCTCCAAATGGCATGTTCAGCTCCTTCCACAGATGTTCAATGGGATTCAGATCTGGGCTCATGGAAGGCCACTTTAGAATAGTCCAACGCTTTTCTCTCAGCCATTCTTGGGTGTTTTTGGCTGTGTTTTTGATCGTTGTCCTGTTGAAAGACCCATGACCTGCGACTGAGACCAAGCTTTCTGACACTAGGCAGCACATTTCTCTCCAGAATGCCTTGATAGTCTTCAGATTTCATTTTACCTTGCACACATTCAAGACACCCTGTGCCAGATGCAGCAAAGCAGCCCCAAAACATTACTGAGCCTCCTCCATGTTTCACCGTAGGGACAGTGTTCTTTTCTTCGTATGCTTGGTTTTTGAGTCTATGAACACAGAGTTGATGTGCCTTACCAAAAAGCTCCAGTTTGGTCTCATCTATCCAAAGGACATTCTCCCAGAAGCTTTGTGGCTTGTCAACATGCATTTTTGCAAATTCCAGTCTCGCTTTTTTATGATTTTTTTTCAGCAGTGGTGTCGTCTCCCATGAAGTCCACTTTGGCTCAAACAACGACGAATGGTGAGATCTGACACTGATGTACCTTGGCCTTGGAGTTCACCTTTAATTTCTTTGGAGGTTGTTCTGGGCTCTTTGGATACAATTTGAACGATCCGTCTCTTCAATTTGTCATCAATTTTCCTCTTGCGGCCACGTCCAGGGAGGTTGGCTACTGTCCTGTGGGTCTTGAACTTCTGAATAATATGAGCCACTGTTGTCACAGGAACTTCAAGCTGTTTAGAGATGGTCTTATAGCCTTTACCTTTAAGATGTTTGTCTATAATTTTTTTTCGGATGTCCTGGGACAATTCTCTCCTTCGCTTTCTGTTGTCCATGTTCAGTGTGGTACACACCTTTTCACCAAACAGCAAAGTGACTACTTGTCTGCCTTTAAATAGGCAGACTGACTGATTATGAGTTTGGAAACACCTGTGATGTCAATTAAAGGACACACCTGAGTTAATCATGTCACTCTGGTCAAATAGTTTTCAATCTTTTATAGAGGTACCATCATTTTTGTCCAGCCCTATTTCATTAGTTTGTTTTTTTAAATAATTATGTTAATCAACAATTCAAAAGTGATGGCTGATTTTGATTATTTAAATTTCAATAAATTTTTATTTATTGTTACTTTTGTAAGTTTCAAGTGATTTCAGTGAGAATTGTGGGTTTTTCCTTCTTTAACTGAGGGGTACCAACAATTTTGTCCACGTGTGTATATGAATTTTCTTTGACAATTTGGAAATAAAAACAGTCATAATGTCACTAACCAAGTATGTCCTCATTTCCTATCTAAATGTGGCTATTCATGAACAAAGAAAGAAGTTTCAGAAAAATATTAGAGATATTCAAGTATATTTGTTTGCAGTCATTCAGAGAAAATGATGTTGATCGCAAACATAAAACACACCCCAGTTTTCTTTTTTATTTTGTGCTTATGTCTTTTCAGCAGATTGCAGCAGCATTAGAAGCAAATACCAACCTTCATCACACTTTAGGCAGAACATCATCTCAAAGATCAGACAATTACATTCACCGTCATTAACTAAATACCCTACATTTCCCATAAACTATTAAGCTTCTTAAAATTTTTGCTCATTGTTTTTATTATATCTACATTATGTCTTACTGTAGTAATTATCATTATGTGCTTATTATGCCATGTAATGCCTTAGTGCCTCATGAGTGCCACTTTAAGTACCATGATACTGATCTTTTTGTTTGATGACTGATCTCCCTGTAATTATCAGTTAAGCTCCATAATAGCCTAAACATCAGCAAAACACTTCTTAAAATCTCAAAAAATGTCTTTGTGTGGCTGACCGAACATTTAAAGTGTCAAAAAACTTAAAGCAATATGCCTCGAAAATCAAAAATGCACAACAACATGGGTCTAAAAAATATCAGCAGTAACAGTTTATTTGTCATTGTTGGTGACTTAGATGGAGGAATCAGCTGAAGGAAATGAGATTTACTTCCAGAAAAGTTAAACAAAACCCATCTCAAGACAATATAGGTTCTAGTAACAGCGGTTAGTGATTACTGTAGTTAAGGTTACAGTGGGATAAAGACCCAGTAGTCCCTCTTGTATGATAAACAGAAAAAAAGAAACAGAAGTCTCCACTATGTTGCGTTGAGGTTGCTCAGGATGGGGATTGCAACAAAGTGAAGATCAGATCCAGATGTTGGGTTCCTCACCCTGCCAGTTTTTTCAATGAATTGGCATTACATTAAAATTTCAATTTTCAACAATGAATTATCCTGAAATAGAGTAGGAATTGGATTCAACTGGATTATATTTCACTTTGCAAACTTTGAGTCCCTGCAAGCCTTTGCTGCGTGTCTCCTCCTCTCGCTCTGTCTGGTTCACTGTCTCTCTTCGCTATTAAGAAAGGTCACTAGAGTCAGAAAAAAAACCTTTAAAAAAAGAGAGATGGCAGGAAAGTGGAACAACAACAAAATCAAGGAACTGTTGGCTGCTCACACTGAGAGCTACCTTTTTCGTCAATATGTTCGTTTTCATATGACAAAACAGCTGACTGGCAAGACTGGCAGCTCTGGTGAGCAGTTTGCATATGGACTCAGAAATAAAGAGGCAGGTGAAGCCAGTCGGCTTCAACTGAGAAAGAAGAAGAGGCTAGTGGTTCTGAAGTCTCCTATTTGATACAAATGAGTCTAAATGAGGATAGTTTTATTTTAATGGCATTTAAAGGCCTGTCTGAATAGTCATATTTTCTATTTTCAGCTGTGTTGCAAAATGGCAAGTATATGGGTTTTGAGTCTGAAAGCAGTGCTAGCTCATCCTTAGCTATACTGCTTTTTATATAACTTAATCTATTTTTGCAATAACTTCATGTCATATTAATATGAATGCATGCTGTGGGAGGAAAAATTGTTTATCCACATATGGTTTTTGGGGAAAAAATAAATTTGCATTATGAATATGTAAATGCACCATCAAATTAAAATCATTAACTTCCATCAAAAAAGGCGTAGCTTCATTTAGGATGTTTGCGCTTAATAAATTCTGCTCTTCTTTTCTTCCCATTTCAACTCTTAGTTTCCACCAACTCTAAAAAGCACACATCTCTTTAGGATCTAATTGTCTTCTGTGTTGATCATCTGGTTTCTGATTGTGCCTAGTGTGAAGTTTTTCAACTGTCTGCTGCTCCTCAAAACCAGGTTCATGACTGTGAACTAAAACAGTCAAGTTGATGGGCATTAAAACCAAAACACTGAGCTCATAGATGCCTGGAGAAACTGTGGAATACCCCACAGTTTAATGCCAAGATTATTTTCACATTATACGTTGTCATTTGATCCTGTATTATCATTGAAATAAACAGCTTTTAATAGAATCACTCAAGTGTGTCACCTCCAGCTCCACCCATCTCTTTATCCGTGTAGAAAACCATTCATGTAATTTTGCACAGTTGTATATTAAAAAGGATCTCAAAAATGGAAATCAATTGCCATGTGATAAGAGTAAGTACAGAAACAACTACACTGAATCAGGCAGCCCTCTTCAGTACCCAGAGGCCCTGAACACACTCAATACAAATGCAGTGCTGCCTACACAGACCACTGAGCAGCGGATAGACGAACGTCCCCACTGACAGGCTCTCTCTGTGAAGAATACTGAAGAATGATGTCTCCAATTGAGCACCAAATTGGAAAAGGAGCAGAGGAGAATATTGAAGCTATTGCCAAGACAGCGACACATTGATTCAGTACAGAGTGGAGGCGAGAAAGACAGCTCTCTCTGAGTCTGTTTTCCCACAGAGACATGGGAACTTCCATGAAGCCACATTGGAAATCAATGTTTATTTATAATCACATGTGGAATGTGACGTGTTTTTGTAGTGGAATTGCTTGGTGCTGTGTTGGGATGGGGGATGGGGGGGATGGAGTCGGGACGAGGATGGAATATAGTATATTATGTCCTGTTGATGTTAAATTGATACAACTGATGCTTGGCACAATAAACTTTTTTTTTTCAACTGCTTTTTCAACTACTATGTGATGTGTCCTGACATGCCATTATCATAAATGATGTGAGAACAATGTTTTATTAAAGAATCTAATACAGTAAATTGGCATCATCAGGTTTCCAGTGCTTTCAAAAAATGTTGATTGATATTTTTTCACATTAACAAATAACACCACAGGCCATGTGTTACAGAAAACTGCCTGGTTTTCTGAGACAAAGGAGACAAAGGAAAACATAAACTCAAATCCCCAGCATGCCTGGCGGTTTCAGTTTCACACCTAGGTGTGAAGCGTGATGTCACGCCCTCTCACTGCCTCTTACTGGCCGGGAACCCCTATTCTCACAGTGGGACCTCAACGAAGGCGTCCCTGCAGCTTTAAATACTGCCAGCTCCGTCATCTCTTTCTCTTTCCTGCGCATCAGCTGTCCTGATTGGACCTGTCCTACACCACTCAAGGCATCCTTTTTTTGGCCTACTTCGGCCCGCCACAGCTTCCAGCCAGCAACCACGAGGCCCATCCAGCAACGCGCTAGTCAGCCACCGGTAAGGAAGACCGGTTCACGC
Source organism: Hirundichthys speculiger (assembly GCA_018398805.1). Lineage (NCBI taxonomy): Eukaryota > Metazoa > Chordata > Actinopteri > Beloniformes > Exocoetidae > Hirundichthys > Hirundichthys speculiger. The sequence goes on along the minus strand of JAGFBZ010002547.1, from coordinate 421,123 downwards.
GCCCCACCGGTTCATCCGCCCCCATCGGCTGGCCCCACCACGATGTGGTGCTGGCCGGCCGATGTGCCCCGTGCAATCACCTCCGATTACCCCCTCGGAGCAACAAAAGTAAGAGGCTCTTGAGGCTGGGCAGAGCTGTTTAGCTTAGTTAATATTTGTTGTGATTACGTCGCTTTGTTGCATATCTCTGTTTACGATTGAGCCCACAGGTAATCCGCCGGTGCGTATTTACCCACTGTGTTTCCTCACCATTAGCTGATCGCGCCCCGAATTCCAAACAAACGATCAGGACGAGAGTGCGGACGTCTGCTTCACACTCTCCCTCCTGTGTGAAAATCCTTGGAGCGATCACAGCATCGGTGGTTAGGAATCACCTTCGCTTTGTTGATTTTACTCTGTCTTTTCTTTCCTCTTTCTTCCTACTAACCATCTCCGTGAGGACATAATCACATGACCTTGTCGGTCATCTTGGTAAGGGGACGAGAGCACCACGGGATCTCGTCCATCTTGTTACGCCCTATCGCATGAGTAGGTGGCCATCTTGGTAAGGGACGAGAGTAACCGGGTACCTTGTCCGCCATCTTGGAAATCCTCCTCACAGTATTCAGCCATCTTAGTTTATCTCACACATACAGTCCCAGTATACATGTATATAAGTTGACACTCTTTTCCATTTGATGTTTTATCTGCTTATGTTAGTTTAGTCGTCTTTTAGTTAGTAGATATCAGAATCTTGATTCAAGTGTTTGTTCATTATAATACTTGTGTTAATAAATTCGGATATATTCTAATGAGAGAAGTTGTTTGTGGTTATTTTACACAGGTTTTTAACACTTGCTGGTTGAAGAAGTCTGTTCTCGGACTCACACCTTCTCTGTTGCTCTATAGCGCCACACCTGGTCACAGGCTGGCACGCATGGAACAACAGCCATTTTGAGACTAAGTGTGCCGTTTAGTCCCTTTTCCTGATTTATCAGGTGGTGCCCCATTTCAACTTATTAACTTTGTTAATACTCTTCTGGTTATTAGCAGCTGTCTCTCAAGACAGTTAGTAATAACACCCCTTTTATGACTAAACGAGCACGTTATACGCCTTATTGCACAACACTGTAAATGACCTTTAATATAATTTACACATAATTTCATTTGTTGTTTTTACATTTATTTAGTTTCTGAATGTAAGTTAAGGTCAGATCATTATTTCTTACAAATTAAGCAGACGTGATATTCAGAGCTTTTATTTTGAAAGTGCATTGTCTATACCTCAACATATATCCAGTGCTTCGGATTTTGCCGGCAGTTAAAAAAGGTGTTTCTGCAAGGCTTAGAGTGTGACATAAATCGTAAAGTGTACCCAAGTTACATAAAACGTACTAGCACCTGACTAAAGTTTGGTGCCGTTGACAGTTTCATGTATGTAAATGTCATGTGTCACAACCCAGCCCGTAGGCCGTGACAAGAGCGAGGGAGGCGGCACAAGACAGTCGGTACCAACAGTATGTTTTATTTTAACAGTCGCACCAGCACAACACAGACAAAAAACCCCAGCAAAATGCTCCGCCAGCCGCGGTCCAGCCAACTGGGCCCCCAGCCCATTAGCAGAGCCTCTGACGCCAGCAGCAAAAAAGGATCAACTCCCCAGAGCAGCCCTCAATACAGCCACAGCACTCTCCAACAGCCTGCAGATGAACCTCTTAAGGGGAACGGAACCACTGAGCCCAGGTGTGTCTCCTTAGGTCACAGGTGTCAAACTGATCCATTAAAGGGCCATGTGGCTGCAGGTTTTTGTTTCAACCATGCAGCAGCACAGCTGACTTGTTTTAGTCAATCAACTAGTTGTCTTCACTGAAGGTCTTAACCAGTTCAGTTGATTGAATGAAACAAGTCAGCTGTGTTTCTGCATGGTTGGAACAAAAACCTGCAGCCACACGGCCCTTTCATGGATCAGTTTGACACCCCTGGTCTAAAGTATCAGCCTTTCTTTAGGCCGACCCCTCTTTTGCATAAAGAACTTTTGAATATTCAAAAGTATAAAACAAAAAGACAGTCTTTTGTTTGCCCTCTTCTCTACTTTTTCTCCTGAATTTTTCTCTCTTCCCTCTTCGCTTTGTGATTTTGCCTTTTCATTTTGGCCAAAACTTAGTTCTAGTTTCCCTTTGTTTTAACACAGAGCTCTCGCAGTTTTACTTTTTCAGATAGAGCGGTCTCATATTTAGTTGTTTTGTCATCAGAGTTCGTCATTTTTCTTTTTGATCTTCACATCAATTTTGAATTCTTTCATTTTTAACTTCTCTGTTCAGCAAGAGAGCATCTGAAGAACTTCATAATTTTTGACGCTTTGAAATCCTGAATCCCCATGCTCAGAATTTTTAGTTAAGTTGTCCAATTTGTATTAGTTTAAATTTTTTTTGTGCTCACATCAATCTTTGACGGGCTCAATCAGAAGTTTTCATCGAACTTTTAACTGCCGATTTCCAGACTAGGGCTAAGCCCTGGAGCGCAGAGCCTTTCACCAAACCCGAGCTGATCGGAATCCGGGATACCGGATCCGATAAGGCCACGGACAACGTGATACCTCCAAGGTTCTGCTGGCAGAACTTTCTACAGCTGATCGGACCCCCAGGCGGTTTGCGGAGCCTCCACTGCAAGCTGTTTCTTCACCGATGCAAGCTGACAACAACCCTCGCTCCCGACTGCACAGGGCGGTAAGGTCTCGCTTGGTCAGATCAGCGTCTCCATTTTTTGTCTCTGGCTTAGTCAGACATTGCGCCACGGACCCACATCCGGGCACCGCATCATCATTATTCGGCAGTTAATTAGTTCGAGACTTGTCCTCTTTTTTTAATTCTTTATTTACTTTTATTTGTTCATTAGTTTATAGACATCCCATCAGGATCCGACATCTTGTTTGTTTTGATTCCCTTCCTTCCTCTTACTCCCTGTCGTCACTTCCTCTTTGCGCACCAGCCAGCCCTCAGAACAATTCATATTGATGCGATAACCCTAAATCTGTATATACATATATATGACTGCCTTATTTTTCTAAAAAAGGGAGGTGGTGCCCCCTTCCTTTTATTAATTATCAATAATAACGAGGCAGAAACGCTACACATGTTTCCAGCCAATCGTGCTTTGCTGAGCGTGAGATACAATTGTTTGTCTCAGAACAATGAGCATGATAGGCTGAATGGTCAGCTGCGCCCGCCCCACGAGACGCTCACAGTCAGGACCATATCAGGAAGTCGAGGGAGCGAGATTTAAACAGTTTAAGCAAAAGAGAAAAAGCAAGGAAAAAAAATAGTCTCCAAAATCACCTTCAGGCTTCATAATTTGGCTCTTAGTTCCCAACTCTAATTCGTTTTTGGGGGACACATTGTTGGGTCCCCACCTGTCGACCCGCAGTCTCAACCTCGGCAGGAGGACACGCCCAGCACCTCTCAGCGCGTTGCCAGGGAGCTGCGCGCTCGGCGACGGGAGCAGGCTGGGAGCGCTCCACCTCACAGCTGACTTTCATCAGCTCATCACTCACCTGCAGTTCATCAGCTCATCTGGTAGGGGATAAATACACCTTCTCTCCTGACTTCTGTGCGAGTTCATGCCGTTACCAGCCACTTGTGTAGTGAGTTTCTGTGGGTTCTCGTCGCGCTCCTGTGTGGATCGTTTTTTCCTTGTGGATTAACTCCTTGTGGAATAACCTGTTTTTGTGGATTTACCTTTTTTGTGGAATTACTGTTTTTGTGGATTACGTTCCTGGTGGATTTATCTTGTCTGGTGAGTTTACTCATCAAACTTTGTGAGTATACTTCCAGTGACTTCTATTTGAAGCCTGAGGGTGCCACCTGAGGATTGTTCCCCTGAGTCTTCACTCGTGGAACTCTCCGGCGAGTCCCGGTTGCCAGAGACTCCCCCTGGGGGTGGCAAGAGAGGACTTCCGTTTATCCCCCCAGTACTGGATTGCTTCTGGTTCTTGCCTCAGTGTGGAAAATCTTCTGAATAAACTCTACCTTTGTGCTCGAACTGTCAGTTGTTCGTGTCGTGCTTTTGGGGTCCACCACAACCCTAACAGTATGAACTCGCCACCTTCGTCGACCCCAGCCGACGCAGCAGCTGCTCATGTCGCCCGGGTTCAGGCTGAGTTATGTCAGCAGATCCAGCGGACAACGGCCAACACCCGGCAGCTGCAGGTGACGTCTGCGGCGGTTCAGGACCTCCAGGCCCGGGTTCAGCCCCTCCAGGCTTCGGTGGAGTCCCTCGCCGGCCAGCAGTCGGCGTTCGCCACCCAGCAGGCAGAGGTGCTACAACAACTCCGCACCCTCACTGCGGCTCTCGCTGTTCGGCCGAGAGATCAGCCGGCCCCCGACGTCGCGGAGAGACCCGCTCCTGTGGTCGATCCCCCTGCTGCCCCGGCAGTGGCTCCCTCTACTCCTCGAGAGCCCAGCATCTCCAGTCCTCGACCGTATGATGGCGATTTTGAAAACTGTGCAACCTTCATCATGCAATGTGAGCTGGTTTTTCACCACCAACCTAGTATGTTCACATCCAGCGCAGCTCGCATAGCGTATATGACGAACTTACTCACTGGGCGAGCGGCACAGTGGGCCACCGCCTCTTGGGCCATGAGGGCGGCCTTCTGTTATAATTACCCAGACTTTGCTTCAGAGCTCCGTAAGGTGTTTCACCACCCGGTGGGCGGCCAAGACCCAGGAACCCGGTTAGCTCGGCTCCAGCAGGGGAACGGCAGGGTGTCGGACTATGCCGTGGAGTTCAGGCTGGCCGCGATGGAGAGTGGTTGGAACGACCAGGCCCTGCAAGTAATGTTCCGGCGGGGGCTTAGCGATGCCGTAAAGGACCAGCTCGCTACCCGGGAGGAGCCGTCGTCCTTAGATGAGCTCATTGGGCTGGCCACTAGGATTGACGGCCGTCTTCAGGAGAGGAGGCGGGAGCAGAACCGACGCCGGTCCCCTCCCAGTCGCTACCGTTCGAGTCCTTCGAGCAGGACTCCTGCTCCTCCGACGCTCCCAGCGGTGGAGTGGCATGCCTCAGCCACGACGACCACCGATGACGAACCCATGCAATTGGGCCGAACCCGACTCAACCCCGCCGAACGGGAGGCCCAGTTCAGGGCGGGCCCGTGTCTGCACTGTGGTCAGAGGGGACATCTGATCAGAACCTGCCCTAACCGGCCAAAAGCACAGGCTCACCAGGAGCACGAGGGATCCTGCTGAGCCGCCTATCCTGCGCCCCTCGCCCACAGAACCAGTTAGTAAGCGTAAGCCTGTCCTGGGCGGATCAGCGGCTTACAGTGGGGGCACTTCTTGACTCAGGGGCAGACGAATGTTTTGTAGATTCTGAATTCGTCGCCCAGGCAGACATTCCGTGGAGCCCCTGGAGAAGCCTATGGAGGCTTGTGCTGGCCACAGTGACACAACGCACCCTACCTGTTATCCTTACTATCGCAGGTAATCACGTGGAGAAGCGCCAGTTTTACGTCATCCGGTCACCGCTGGCTCCTGTGGTCCTTGGGTTTCCCTGGTTTGTGCAACATGAGCCGCGAGTCGCCTGGTCCTCGGGGTCCATATGGAGTGGAGCCCCGCTTGTCATGCCCGTTGTCTGCAGGCAGCCGCCAGCCCGGCCCTCCACCAGGGCTCCAGTCTCCCACCTGCAGATCTCTCATCCGTTCCCCCTATGTATCACGACCTCGGCGAGGTTTTTAGCAAGACCCGGGCGCAGTCTCTGCCTCCCCACCGACCCTATGACTGTGCCATCAACCTCCGCCCGGGGGCCACCCTTCCCGGTAGTCGCCTCTACAGTCTGACTGTCCCCGAGAAAGTGGCGATGGAGAATTACATCACTGAGTCATTGGCGGCCGGGCTTATACGACCATCCTCCTCGCCTGTGGCTGCAGGTTTCTTTTTCGTAAAGAAGAAGGATGGGGGTCTTCGGCCCTGCATTGACTACCGCGCTCTAAATGACATCACCATCAGAAATAAGTACCCTCTTCCCCTTATGAGCTCCACCCTGGAACCTCTCACTCAAGCCACTATCTTCACTAAGTTGGACCTCAGGAGCGCTTACCATCTGGTCCGGATCCGAGAAGGGGATGAGTGGAAAACGGCTTTTAAGACGCCCCGTGGACACTACGAGTACCTGGTTATGCCGTTCGGCCTGACCAACGCGCCTGCGGTGTTTCAGGCGTTAATGAATGACATCCTCCGCGACATGCTGGATGAGTTTGTCGTGGTTTACCTCGACGACATCCTCATTTTTTCCAAGAACTTCGAGGAACACATCCAGCATGTCCGCCGGGTACTTGAGCGTCTCCTCCACAACCGCCTTTTTGTCAAGGCAGAGAAATGTAACTTTCATGCCTCCTCTGTAGATTACCTCGGGTTCATCGTGGAGAGGGGGCAGACTCGGGCAGATCCCCGGAAGATCCAGGCGGTTGTGGACTGGCCAGTCCCTCGTTCACGGAAGGAGATGCAGAGTTTCCTGGGGTTCGCTAATTTCTACCGAAGGTTCATACGTAACTACAGCAGCGTGGCGGAGCCCCTCACCCGACTCACATCTCCATCCAAGCCCTTCGCCTGGAGCCCCGCCACTGATGCAGCCTTCCGGGGACTAAAGGAGAGGTTCACTAACGCACCCGTGTTGCTCCACCCGGATCCCCAGAGGCAATTCATCGTGGAGGTGGATGCCTCGGATACAGGCCTGGGGGCGGTTCTCTCACAACGATCGGCTGTTGATCAGAAGGTCCACCCCTGCGCCTTCTTCTCGCGCCGGCTTCTACCCGCCGAAGAGAACTACGACGTCGGGAACAGGGAATTACTAGCGGTGGTGGCCGCCTTGGAGGAGTGGCGCCACTGGCTGGAGGGGGCCGAGCAACCATTCACCATCTGGACCGACCATAAGAACCTGACGTTCATCCGCGCCACCAAGCGTCTCACCGGACGTCAGGCTCGATGGGCCAGCTTCCTGGGTCGGTTCGACTTCACCCTCCGCTTATAGACCTGGCTCTCGCAACACCAAGGCTGACGCCCTTTCCCGACTATACTCCAAGGAGGCGGCCACTGAGGAACCTCCGCCCATCCTCCCGGAGACCAAGGTGGTTGGAAGGGTGGCCTGGGGCGTGGAGACCCTGGTCCGTCAGGGCGCTCCGCGCTCACCCTGCTCCCAGAGGTGTGCCCCCCGGTCGTCTATTTTTGTGCCCGAGGCGGTCAGGTCCCGAGTCCTCCAGTGGGGTCACGCTAGTAAGTTCGCGTGCCACCCCGGTGTCCACCGAACATACACCTTCCTGGCTCGGCGTTTCTGGTGGTCCACCATGAGGAGAGAGGTCCGGGAATTCGTCACAGCCTGCCCCGTCTGCGCCCGTGGCAAGGCATCCCATCAGGCCCCGTCCGGACTGTTACAACCCCTTCCCGTCCCTAGTCGGCCCTGGTCCCATGTGGCGCTGGACTTTGTAACGGGACTCCCCCCTTCCCACGGCAATTCCGTGATCCTGACGGTCGTTGACCGTTTTAGTAAAGGGGTGCACCTAGTGGCCCTTCCCAAGCTCCCTTCAGCTCTCGAGACGGCCGAACTATTGACTAATCATGTTTTTCGTCTTCATGGTTTTCCCCAGGACGTGGTCTCAGATCGGGGTCCCCAGTTCGTGTCCCAGGTGTGGCGGGCCTTCTGCAAGGGGTTGGGTGCTTCGGTAAGCCTTTCTTCTGGTTATCACCCGCAGACTAACGGACAAACAGAAAGGACTAACCAGAGCGTGGAGTCTGCCCTCCGCTGTGTCGCCGCAGAAAAGCCGACCTCCTGGAGCCGGTTCCTTCCCTGGGTGGAGTATGCCATGAACTCTTTGGTCAGCTCTGCTACCGGTCTCTCACCCTTCGAAGGATCCCTGGGTTATCAGCCGCCTCTCTTCCCAGCTCAGCAAGTGGAGGTGGCTGTTCCCTCTGTCCAGGACCATCTGGACCGGTGCCGCAGAGTGTGGGAGGTTACTCGAGCTGCTCTGCTCCGCGCCTCGGACCTGGCCAGGAGGGGGGCCGACAGACGCAGGCGTCCCGCACCCACGTACCAACCCGGGCAGAAGGTGTGGCTGTCATCAAGGGACCTTCCGCTCCAGTCGAGAGCCAAGAAGCTAAACCCGCGCTTCGTCGGTCCCTTCGAGGTCGAGAGGGTCCTGAGTCCTGCGGCGGTGAGTCTTAGGCTGCCAGCCTCCATGAACATTCATCCGGTCTTTCATGTGTCCCGGATCAAACCTGTCTCCCACAGCCCTCTTATGCCTCCTTCCCCAGCGCCGCCTCCACCCCAGATCGTGGATGGTCACCCCCAGTGGAAGGTCCGCGAACTGTTGGACGTCCAGCGCCGGGGAAGGGGTTACCAGTACCTGGTGGACTGGGAGGGGTACGGTCCGGAAGAGCGGAGCTGGATTTCACGCTGGCTCATTGTGGACCCTGGACTGCTCAGTGCGTTCTATCGCTCCCATCCGGGCAGGTCGCCTGGTGGCTCCCGTAGAGGGGGGGGTACTGTTGGGTCCCCACCTGCCGACCCGCAGTCTCAACCTCGGCAGGAGGACACGCCCAGCACCTCTCAGCGCGTTGCCAGGGAGCTGCGCGCTCGGCGACGGGAGCAGGCTGGGAGCGCTCCACCTCACAGCTGACTGTCATCAGCTCATCACTCACCTGCAGTTCATCAGCTCATCTGGTAGGGGATAAATACACCTTCTCTCCTGACTTCTGTGCGAGTTCATGCCGTTACCAGCCACTTGTGTAGTGAGTTTCTGTGGGTTCTCGTCGCGCTCCTGTGTGGATCGTTTTTTCCTTGTGGATTAACTCCTTGTGGAATAACCTGTTTTTGTGGATTTACCTTTTTTGTGGAATTACTGTTTTTGTGGATTACGTTCCTGGTGGATTTATCTTGTCTGGTGAGTTTACTCATCAAACTTTGTGAGTATACTTCCAGTGACTTCTATTTGAAGCCTGAGGGTGCCACCTGAGGATTGTTCCCCTGAGTCTTCACTCGTGGAACTCTCCGGCGAGTCCCGGTTGCCAGAGACTCCCCCTGGGGGTGGCAAGAGAGGACTTCCGTTTATCCCCCCAGTACTGGATTGCTTCTGGTTCTTGCCTCAGTGTAGAAAATCTTCTGAATAAACTCTACCTATGTGCTCGAACTGTCAGTTGTTCGTGTCGTGCTTTTGGGGTCCACCACAACCCTAACACACATTAGTCTAACGCAACTGTGAGTTGTGGCTGATGTGCTGTTAACCCATTCCGTACTTACGCCACAAAGCTGTGAGTGCCTGTGGATGGCTATTTATCACTAGAGTGATTATATTTGACTATAGCGCATTATTGGGCTTGTTATTTTGGTTATGACAGATGTATGATAATTTTCCTCAAAATACTATAATTTTGTGTCTCTGGTACAATAATCCTACATTTCCCACCTGGTAACACTGGGACAGTACTCCCCCGGTCCAGGCCCAGGAGGGCCAGTTGAAAGGCGAAGAAACATCTGCGAAAGGTTCCATGCGCTGTGTATGAGGTTATATATTGGTTACTCCAGCAGAATGAGTCATGGTTAGTCAAACAAATTTAAGACTGACTTTGGTCATGTAAGTTTCTGCAACACAGTGAATTAAATGTTGTGGTGTATGTATTAAACGTTACAGTTAATTTTACAATGTGCAAATTTACAAGTGGCTCGCCGGTAAGATCTCCAAATGTATTTTGGGTAAAATCGTCATCAACAGCCGTCCATCAGAGTCATCATCAGTCACTAGTCAACAGTCTATGTGGTGCAGGATAGATGGATCATGGATTAATCTAATTATTAGTGGCAGTTCATACAAGCATAAAAGTGGGGCAACAAAACGCAAAGAAAAGGAGCATGTGTGTGTTGCGGGCATGTATGTGTTGTAAAACGATGTAATCACAAGCTTTATTGGGTTTAAAGGGCCCCGCCCCCAGCCCGGCAGTGACATGTTCTGCTGCTAATTCACTTGCTCTGAAGTTTCTCTCAAAAGATTTGCTCAAATTTACTATATGATGGCAAAAACATCTCTAATTCTAATGAAGAAAAGTAGGACGAGAATTATTGTTGCCCTGATGAATCATGTTATCAGAATTCTGGCAATGATAGCTTTTCATAGTTACGGTGCAAGTGCCTGACTTTGAGTGAACATACCATGAGTGGTTTAAACTAGCTGAAACACTGATTTAAAACGGGACACTGGGTTTCTCATCTCAACTTTCGACTCTGAGTTTGGATTATAAAAGGGTTTGATGAACATCCGTTCTAAAATAGATGCCTGTGTATGTGTGTGTGCAGTTGTGTACGTGTGTGTGTCTGTGATTATTCTGCACAGAACATAAAATTTGTGTCCTGCAACATTGTACAGACCATGAATATTTGCAGCATTACTGTAAAAGTTGCATTATCTGTGTTGTCTGTAACACGTCCCTCTAAAGATGCCTGTCACATCTGCCACCCCCTCCCTCCCTCCCCATTTCACCCCTGGCAAAGTTGATATTAGTTAGATTCACTTTGTGTTGCCTTTTAGGATATGCTGTGGTAGACTTTGGCAGACTTAGGCAAACATTTCTGCCCAAATACATCGAGCTTATGTTCTGTCACTCTGTCAAGGGAAAACAGGAAAGGACAAAATGAGAGAAATGTCATCCTGCAGGGTCACTATGAAACATTAACGTGGATACTGTCTCTTTAGCACAAAGGGGCAAATACGCTGTGATTTTTCTAAATAGGTTCTCTGACCTTGCAGAAATATTCATCCTCAGACAAGATGACATTTAATCATCTTGCAGGTTGTCTTGACACAAATGACATTTAATGACATTACTGTTCTCTGTTTCCATTTCAAACGTGCCAAGCTAAATTATCAGCCTCAGAATCAATTCTGCATCATCAGTGATGTTTTTGCTAGACATCTATGTGCTTATGTTTGCAGACATGCAAACTGATGTTAAAAACTGCTGTGACTGATCAGAGGTGAGGGAGAGCGGTGACACCCACTGATACATGTCTAATGACACATATGTCATATGTTGTCGTTGTTGTGTGGATTGTTTCTTATGGATTGTTTCTTGAATATCGTGTGGTTGTTCTTAACTGTGTCAAGCCACATCTGATATGTGGCCATCTTCAGAATTGTGGACTATAATACCTGTACAAAGACTACTAAATTTGTAAAAATGTAGTGCCCTGTATACAGTGTTGGCCCGATTCTCCCACCGGCGTAAGAGTTATGCGTGACCAGTTGCGTAAATTTCGAGCTGCGCACCTTCCGCAGTTGATTTAAGTCTCCCCTCTAGGTGTCTTCGGTCGAGATACAAATAGATCCAATTTATACATGGGCCAAGGGAATAACAATCCCAATAATATTATATTTCAAACTATTAATTGATTTCAGGTTGTCCAGTAGGCACACATTTGTGATTTTCAGATGGACTGCCAAACATTTATTAAGTCATAACTCACACACATTTTTTAAAATCTTTTAACATGAACTAAAATAATAAAAAAATGGTAAAGAGCATGGTTACCAAAGGGACAAAGTGTCATGGCCTGGGTCGGCCATGGCAGCCCTGTGTGTGTTTGTCTGTCAAGTTGGCATCACTCCCTGTCTCTTGTCTGCTTTGTTTCATGTTTTACTTTGAAGGTCTGTCTTGTCTCCGTTGTTTTCTGCTTTGCTTCCTTCCTCTCGTTACCTTGATCCCCTGCACCTTCCTCTCATCTTCTCCTCTGTCTATTTAAGTTTTTTCATTGCCCCTGTCTGTGCTGGTCCGTCGTCTTGCGTCCTGTGGGTTTCTCTGCCGGTTTTTCTGCTTGTTTGTTTCCCTAGTCTTTGTTGTAGTCGTGTTACCTGTTTTGCAGTTCTGCCTGTTTCCCCTCTTGTTGTCCCCCTGGACTCTGGTAAGTTTGCATTTCTGTATTTTGTGTATTTGTGGATTTTTGAATTTTGTGTTTTGTTTGGAATAAACCCTTTACCTTTTAAACTCCTGCTCCTGGGTCCTTCTTCCATCCATAGCTGCAAATCATGACAAAGTCAAAGTGAAAAGCAAGCTACAAATACTACTGGAAAAAATGCCATCAGGTTTCCAGCCACAGTGGTTAGAGAGGCAGAGGCCCACAAACAAAACGTTGGGGCACTAGCACTCAGTGAACCCAGATGTCTTCCTTATCAGCCTGTAGGAACCATCTCCTGCTGAGGGTGACCCAGAGTCTCTCTCAATAGGGCCTACTCAGCTACTGCAGAATATAACATGTAAGGGGACAGATCTCACATTCTTTGTAGACATGTTCCTTTCTGTGCTAGTAGCTTCCTCCAGTTATTCCACAGAAAGTAGGCAAGATCACAATTTGTTTCACCAAGAGTGATGATCTTTTCCTTGCCGAAATGATGGTAACATAGCCTGGAATTTTGAGTTTCAGCACGTCAGCATCCTTCCTCGTTTTGTCCTTACCCTGACACTAAATCAGTGACTTCTGAATCAGTGGGAGTTTCATAGTGGTTTTTTTTTTTTTTAAACCAGAAGTTTTCATATCTTCCAAAAGCCCCAAATGCAGCAGCAAGATCAGTTTTGACTGGTGCTGCCCCTGAGTGGATACCATTTGGTACTCGGGTAACACTGATTGTGGAAACACTCAAAACTCTAGCAGTGACTGTGAAACTGAGGTTAACACTACTGGTTGTCCCACGGGAGCAACCAAGTACAAAATTTAAAACAGAACAAAAGACTTTTGTTCACATTAAAATCTTGAGAGAAAATGAGAGAGGGACTGAGCAAAAGCCCAAACAGAAATATGACCAAAACAGAAGTAGCTGTTTCAAAAGCAACTTAACCTCCACTGCCCGCAAGGAGACCCAACAAAGAGTGCAAATAAAAAAGCAATAGTGCTTTTGTGCTGCTTTAATCTATGTCAGTGTTTGTTTAACGCCTTAATTAACGCCACAGTTAGTGACCAGACATTAGGGACTTGCTGCTGGTAACCAGCAGCAACCACATACTACAGTGGTTTTGCCAAAACTTTGCGTGCATTACATAGTATTAAAAACAACTACACAGTGTGTAGTATACAAATACCTGGATGGTGTGCTACATCCAGAAAAAAATGTGCAATATTCAGGAAGTAGCACTGACAGTTTACCTGCATACTCTATCCCATAATGCAATGGGCAACTACAGCAGAAGCAGGTCACAGAGGTCACATGACTGGCTTCCAGTCATTCCATAATTTCTTTTATAGTGACATACAACATGCTAGAGACAACCCTGCTTCACGACAGGAATCAGCTCTTGCTAAACCCCCATCTGTGAAAGATGTCATGCTGACTGTCTAGTAGTGGTGGTAAATTTCGTTTTATGGACTAGGGTTGCGCTGATTCTCTCACTAAAGTGATCTGGGTCACGTGAGTCTCTTGATTCCCTTGAGCCAGTGTTATTGGCCAACCAAAGAAAAGAAAAAAGGGAAAGGTGTTACAGATGTTTATTTTAAAATTCCTCACACCAGAAAACAAACACAACTTGAATACAAATAACAAATGTGCAAATCAATTATATCAATTATCATATTATGTTATTGTTTAGATTCACTGACTGGAGTGAAGTCAGTGAATGGAATCATCTCAGTCCGCTGTGTTTCCAGTGAGGCCGCTGTCTGTCCACGAGTCTGCTAACTCCCCTTGTGTTCTGCAAGCTACATCGTCATTTGGGGCTGGCCCTCTAACAGTTGGACCCTAGAATAGCATCTTGTATTTGTCCTGATCTGGGTCGAACTGGAAAAGTGAATTTTAGAATACTGAGAAAGATGAACAGCTTGTATTGGGCTGTGCTCACACCAATCCTGACTCCAGTAACATATTGAGAATTCAAATTTGTCTTGTCATTGTTGAACCAGTGTGCTCTGAATATTCTGGGTGAGGGCCCGAATAACTAAGCAGACATGAACTAAATCAGAACGTTTCTGACAAAGAGTGAAAAGACCAACTGCAACAGTGTATGAGAAAAATAATGTACTTATAAAACATAATATAGCCTCATTAACCAATATCCCCAGGAGAAATTCTGACACTTCATAAACATGGGCACTGGGGTCCCATTAACTGCAGAGTAGTACTTCATTTGGCTACCCTATTTTGTATTTCTATTTAGGACTCACTGTGTGAGCGTTTCTCCCAGCAAAATACAAACATTTCCAGTTAAGAAGTATTCCTTTGTTTTTGTTGTGACTTAAGAGCTCATTTCATTTCCCCTACTTAGGGTAGCCACATTGTTTGTCTCCATATCATATTCGACAGGCATGCCCCCCACCCCCCCTTCACCCCCCTTGGTAATAACAATATGACTTGTATGCATGGTGTTGTGGGCACCATTCAGGATGGAGGTCCACTGTTATTTCCTGTGCAGTGAGCAGGACTGATAAACGGCAGTGATTTGCCCAGTGTTTGACAGTTTGCATATTTTCTTTTTTCTCAGAGGGCCCCTCATCAGCTAATTTCAACATGGCAGTCTCAGAAGTGCAGGTCTTTGGGGAAATGTCATTTTTAATTAAATCCCAGGTCCTTTAAGATAAGCAGTTAGGCGTTAATTTCACCCAGGGCGTGACGTTGTCAGGAGCCCAGGAGCATGACATATGTCTGTCAAGATTAATCACTATGCAAAAACATCCCCCTGTTTTTTTTCTCCCCCATTCTTGCATACAGAGTTGCCCAGCTAACTCTGAGCACCATCTGCATTGGCCAAATTAAGAATCCCTACTTGTGAGCATGGGAGGTCCCCTGTGATGTGCTGAAAATGTTTTAATAAGTTAGACATTTTTTTTTTTAGTTTTGCATTTCCAAGAGACATTCTCTGAATTGATCTTTGAATTTATCAATGTGTTCACAACAGTTTAAATGCAGTGTGCTGAACACTCCTCTTCTATAGTATGTAACCATTTAACAAAAACTGTTTATTTGTAGAAAATGAAACTGTTTAAGTTCAGTCTCATTCCCCTCAACATGGCGTCAGTCAAAAAGCTTACATTTATCCTCTACGCATGTCACAGTAGAAAACACCAGACAGATGTAAAGTTATTCACAAAAGAAAGTGTGAAATCGTTGTCCACATGTCCACATTGTGTTGATGGGAGGGGAGGGGCTTTCTTCATAACTTATTTTTTTGTGATAATTGTTTTTAATTCTGTAAAGCACTTTGTGTTGCATGTCCTTGCATGAAAAGAGCTCTACAAATAAAGATTGATTGATTGATTGAAAGACATGCATGTCAGGTTAATTAGTGGTTCTAAATTGGAGTGATTGTGAGGGTGTGTAGTTGTTTGTCTACATGTGGCCCTGTGATGGACTGGTGACCTGTCCAGGGTGTACCCCTGCCTTTCACCCAAAATGAGCTGGGATTGGCTCCAGCAGATCCCTGTGACCCTGCATAGGATTAAGTGGGCATAGATGATGGATGGATGGATGGGTAATAAAGGTGCAGAATATTCTGAAATGGCAACATTCATCATTTAAGAGAGATTTTGGGCAATGTGATGCCAATCTATGAAGCGACACTGTGTTGTAGATGCAGTTAAAGACGAGCTAGTGAAAAGAAATCCAAACATTTAGCAATTTAAGAGTTAAATGTTGTTTAAATGAAGAGAAGACGATGCTTACAGTTTACAGCACCAACATCAGATTTGACTTTTCCAACATCTGATTCCAAACTGTATCATCTTCCAGTAATTGAATGACTTATAAGTTAAACAGTAGGTTATTCTCTTTAGAATGACTATATCTAATATAAGTGCTATGCTGTTGTGAGTTTCTGCTGTGGAGGCTGAATTTCAAAGACTCAGTATGGAAGATACCTGAATGGCAGGACAACACAACTGAAATGAAAATCTTGGCTTCTACGTTGAGTAGGGATATGGTTTAAAATTAACTACTGTAAGAAGATCCATTGGCTGATCCTGTTTTAAGCTCGTCATCTTCCTTTCATCTATGCCAAACAGTTCCTTTGCCAAATTAAAATGAATAGCTGATCTTCTGCTCCACTCTGCCTGCGAGAGCAACCTCCAGGGTCTTGTCCAGGTTCTCATCTAGTTGTTACCACTCTTTGATATCTAAGGCCACTTTATCCTCTGTTTTGCAGGCTGAAGTTGTTGGAAGGCAACAGAATGGTCCTTTGTGTGATTCTGGGGAAAAATGTTATGGTGAGATCCTCAGAAACTTGGGGTTCTTCCTGCCTAAGTATCTCCTGCGTCACACAGCTGCAATGACAATGCCTCTTCTTCACATCTGGAGATGAGGCATTTTCAACATGTGCTTCCAATTTGGCATAAATCAAGAATTCGTCGTGCCTCAGTCCTGGCAATTAACTTTAATACTGTCTTTGTGAGTCTCTTATATTAAAGTAGCACAGATGAACCTTTACAAAATTTAGGGCCTTGGGTTCTCCTATATACAGTCATGGAAAAAATTATTAGACCACCATTTTTTCTTCACTTTCTTGTTCATTTTAATACCTGGTACCACTAAACGTCATCATGTGACTAAAACAGACAGAAAAGAAAGCACTGAATGCATAAAAGCAGTGTTTTTGGCAGTACAATGCCATAGCTATTGATGTAAAAACTTAAGTGATTTATGTTATAATTAAGAAAACCATGGAAAATGGTAAGATATCAGCTCTTAAATAAAATTCTTATGAACAATCTTTGTGGTTATTGTTATGTTTGTCCAAACAAATGTACCTTTAGTTGTACCAGGCATTAAAATGAACAAGAAACTGAAGAAAACAAGGGTGGTCTAATAATTTTTTCCATGACTGTAGGTGGTGGAGGTTCAGTCGCTTTTACAACAGCATTTAAAATTCCCTTTTGCTTAGTCTCTTCCTCACTCAGTCTCTTCCATGGAGTGATGTCCACTGTAGCTCTCTGGGCTAGTTTCATTGTCGTTGATAGTTAACATCCTGATCCATCCATAGTTAACATCCATAATCAATACTCAGCTGTCCAACTGGGAACTTACTTTGTCTAGTTTTTGCTGATAGCATGTCGTTTCAGTATTTACAATTTTTAAAACGTTCTGTCTCTGATCACAAGTGTGTTTGCTGTTGTGAATTTCCAACATGGTCTTTCCAAAGTATTTGGCTTTAAAGAAATATTCAGTTCATAAACTTTAAAATAATTCAGCTTCTGAGAGATAATTAAATTGTAATCTTTGAAATGCAACTGATGTCAGACATAGTGTAGCTACTCATCTCTGCAACAGCTTGAAACTGTCATTGTCGGCTGAATGAGACTGGAAACTATTACAGACAGGATTAGATTGGATTGGGAGACAGAAAGCAAAGGAAAAGAAAAAGAATAATGTTGTTACTCCAAAGAGGTGACATCAACAGGTAACTGTGATGATTATCTGGTTTAAAAAGAATAAAAAAAGCAGTAGCCATGAAAGGCTGAGTATTTGAGGAGCCAGGATAGGCAGAGGATATCCACTTTGTCAAAAAAGTATTCTAAAAAATCAATGAAATTGCTTTTTTTTTTTTTTTTTTTTTAGTGCTTGATATCATTATGACGTGATTAAACCACTCAATTAGTCTGGAGAAATTTGAGTGTGCAGAGGGCAAGAATGCAAACACCCCTAAGCTAAACCAATGACCTCTGATCCCTTACACTTCTTGCACACCAAAAGCAGGAACTGTGTGCTCTGAAATCTATGAATTTCAGTAGCTTGCAGCTCACAATAACATTTGTTACTGCACTGAACAAAGTGGATTCACAGAGCAGTGTGTAGCACATCGACCTCGCCAGTTCACCGTAGTCAAACTAGGTCAAAGTTCTAAGAAACTAGCTTTGAACGCTGTGAGCTGTAACATATACCAGCAGCACTGAACCCTAGCTCACACATACCCGTTGGAGGCGTCAACAACATTGTGTCCACTGACTCTGAATAGGGTGATGTTACAGCCTTTGTCTATCAGATGTGATGAGTCCTTTCATACAGATCCCAGTGAGGAATCATGTTCATTGCCTTTACAAAGCATCTTTGGATAGCAAGGCACCTGAGAGCTGCATAAACTTGACCTTTGCCCAACTTTGTGCAAATAAAGATGTCCAGTGGGAGGGCTTTATTTAATCAAAGTCGACATTTCTTCTAGGGCTGTGCAGATCTGATATTAATATCGGATATCGGTCTGATATCAGCCAAAAAAAGAATATTGGATTATATCGGACATCATGTTAAGGGTGAATTCCAATTCCTCTCTTAACCCTCAATCTCAACCCTTGCCCTTAACCCTCAATTTTTGGCCCTCAATCTAAAACTCTTGAAACTAAGTGTAAGGGCTATCTTGTGACTTAGAAATGGGACACCCCTTGAGTGCAGTTACATCTTCAGACTGAAATGTATCAGAGCCCGTGTTGGCTCTATATTCCCTGAAATGACACAGGGATAACATTGAAAAGAGCACTGTATATTCTCTAAATAATATTAGCAAATAACACAATAGAGGATACATTATTCAGTCCTCCGTCGCTACACAACAAGGTATACAAGTAACGGGACCGCCGGCCGCTGACCGGGACTGCCGGCCACCGACTGGGACTGCCGACCGGGACCGCCGACCGGGACCGCCGGCAGCAAAAATCGTAAAGTTAAAAAATAAATGTTACGCAACAACGATGTTAATCCATGAAAAAAGTCTCAAATAAAGACAATAAGATGGTTTCGTAACATTTATATCTTTAAGAACTACGAAGATACTTACATTTGTAGCTATCTTTTTTTGTCGCCAACCTTTTCGAAGATGTCTTGACTAAATTACCCAATGCCTTCTGGGTAGCCCTTACTTCCAAGGGTGGTGTCGGAAAATCTCAATTTTGAGGGCAATACAGCCCTCAAACTTGTCCCTCAATTTGACGTTCTTAGAATCGTGAGAGCACTTGCCCTTGGCGGGAGCGCGCATTTTTGGGATTGAGGGTTGAGATTGAGGGTTAAGAGAGGAATTGGAATTCACCCTAAGTCTCCGATATTATCACTCCGATAAAAAGCAGTCCATTCTGTTCCGGCACTTCTGCCCAGGGGCGCAACCACCTACTGTCTAAGGGGTATGCAAAAACATGGCTGTGCCCCCCCCCCCCGCACAAGTTTTCTGTGGTGGTGCAGAACCAGGGAAATTTAGTACTATCAACCTCAATGCGCATTTGAAAAAGAACTCCAAACAAATGCATGGAGATTTTCAAAAGACCACTGAGACGGTGAAAAATTTAAGCTGTACCTCCCTCAAACAACCAATGCTGGCTGAAACACTGTCTAACCATGAAAACCTACCTTGCAACGGTAAAAAGGTATTGGCAATAAGAGAAAAGATTGCCCAATTTATTGTGCTTGATGACCAGCCCATGAGTAATGTCATTACACTGCCACAAATGCCACTACATTGTCTACAAAACTATTCCTCAAATGCACAAAGAAGTTAACAAGTATAGTGCTGCACATGTGAAGAAAGCAAACGCTCTTAGCTTCACTACCAACATATGAAGCTCAGAGCATCGTCCACTGTCTTTATTGAGTCTTACTGTGCACTGGATCGATGCTGACTTTATGTTGCAGATTGTTTTCAGAATATACTCGGAGTAAACTTGTTAATTTGTTTTGAATGCTTGTACTATAAGTTATTTGGCTCATTGTTCAGGGCCTCCTGATTAATTTTATTTATTTATTTTTCCTGTTCCGCAGTTTTTTTTAATTGTTAATAATAAATGGTATGTTCTCCGATACTACTGTTGTTGACCATTATTCTCTGTTTGCTGCCTTTTTTAACACTCCACAGTACAGAATAAATAATGCAAGTATGTCCTATCTGTAGCATGCAGATGCATATGGGATTGATATCAGTATCGGCCGATATTCAAGGCTGAAATATCGGTATTGTATCAGAAGTGAAAATATAGTATTGGGACAGCCCTAATTGCTTCCTACATTATTGCATTTGATAGGAAGTTTTTCCTTGGGACCATTGAGTTAGTGGTAATATTAAAATGGAGCATATGAAAACTTGTGCCGTTATTATAAACCACAGAGGAGAATTTGATGTTGACTGCTGCAGATTTCCTACTTATTTGTGATCCTTCACCACCTCCATATCAGGACAGCAAGTAAAAGAATGAGGCTTTTAGGAAGGTGGCAGAGGTTAAGAGCAGAGGTACCTCCATTTGCAAGGGTTATTTGGTTAAAGTTGTTACTTATATGGATTTAACAAAATAAACAAATTCAATTCAATTCAAAGTTTATTGTCATATGTGCAGATGAAATGAGTTCCCTTGCACAACGAAATTTTTACATTGCTGCCCGCGAGGAATGCCAGAACAGACGTTCAAAGAGTAGTATAAAAATAGTACAAATAGTGCAAAGAAGTAGTACAGAAGTACTTGTTTATAAAAGAGATAGTATATACATATGTACAAATAACAGTAATGTGCAAAAGTAGTGCGGATATGTGCAAATGTGCAATCTATTGTGTGAGGTAGTCCGTGGAAAAAAAATTGTAATTCAACTGTTCAGGACTCTGATGGCAGTTGGATAGAAGGAGTTCCTCAGTCTGGAAGTCCTGCATTTCACACTTCTGTACCTCGCCCCTGAGGGCAGAAGTGTGAACAGTGGTGGGTGGGGTCCTTCAAGATGGAGGCGGCTCTACTGCGGACTATGCGGTGGTAGATGCTCTGCAGGGAGGGTGGTGTTGTCACACTGACACAGTTACTGGCCGCGACACAGTCGTGAGTAAACAGGGTGTGGAGAATGGGGCTGAGGACGCATCCCTGAGGGGTGCCAATGTTTGTGGTGATGCTGGCTGAAGTCCTATTTCCGATCCTGACAGACTGGGGCCTGCCAGTCAGGAAGTCCAGGAGCCAGTCACAGAGGGTGGGGTGCAGACCAAGTGTGGACAGTTTGTGGGTGAGTTTGTGGGGGGTGACCATGTTGAAGGCGGGGCTGTAGTCGATAAAGAGTATCCTGATGTAGGAGTCTTTATTTTCCAGGTGGAGGAGGGAACAGTGGAGGGCAGCAGCGACGGCATCTGAGATGGACCTGTTGGGCCAGTAGGCATACTGCAGGGGGTCCAGGGGGTCCGGTATGCTGCTCTGAATGGGGGTCAGCAGCACTCTCTCGAAACACTTCATAATGATTAGAGTGAGTGCTGCTGGCCTGTAGTCATTCATGCAGGTGGGTGGGCTCTTCTTGGGGAGGGGGACGATAGTTGTGGTCTTGAAGCAGGGTGGAACAATGCTCAGCCTATGGAACGGAAGATGGAGGTGAGAACATCAGCCATGCTCTGAGGGCCCGCCCAGGGATGTTGTCTGGTCCAGCTGCCTTGCAGGGGTTGATCTTCCTCAGGGCCCTGTGTACTTGGTCTGATGATACGGATGGTGGAATAGAAAATAGATGGTGAAAAAAGAAGAGTTGGAAACAAAATATATATATATATATATATATATATATATATATATATATATATATATATATATATATATATTAGGGCTGTCAATTTCTCAAAAAAAATTTATCAGATTAATCGCATGACTGTCAATAGTTAATCATGATTAATCGCAAATTAATCGCATATTTTTATCTGTTCTAAATCTACCTTATACGGATCTTTTTCAAGTTGTATTACTCTTATTAATACGAGTCCTGACTAGAACCAGGAAATATGACCATATTAGTCCAGTCCTGAGGTCTCTGGCTTCCTGTCACTCAGAGAATAGACTTTAAAACAGCTCTACTTGTGTTCAAGTCTCTTCATGGCCCCAAAGTCCATCTCTGACATGTTAGATCCATATGAACCAACCTGGACTCTGAGAACCTCAGGTAGTGGTCTCCTGCTGGTGTCCAGAGTCAGGACTAAACAAGGTGAAGCTGCATTTCAGTTTTATGCTCCTAAAATATGGAACTGTCTTCTAGAAGATGTGAGACAGACCTGAACTCTGACAATGTTCAGATCCAGGCTGAAAATAGTTCTGTTTAGATGTGAAGATGATGACTGGAAGTCTCTTCATTTTTAATTTAATTAATAAATTTTTTTATTAATTAATTTTTATTTATTATTGATTATTTTTATGCTTGTATGGAATGATTCTATTTGCCTTCTTTTGACTGCATCTGTAAAGCACTTTGAATTGAATTGCAAATAAAGTTGCAAATAAAGTTGCCTTGCCTAATATGAGAGTACACAAATGCTTGCCTTATGCAAAACAAATGCATGTTTATTTATTGCTTCAATGCCAAATCCATTATATTATATATATATATATATATATATATATATATATATACTCAATATTTTGTCTTATGTTCTTCATACAAAATATTTTCGTGGTTTGCTTTAAACGAGGGGGGGGGGCTCTCTGCATCTGCGCTCTCATTAGCCGTCAAGTGACCGGACTCCGGTGGTAACTAAATTCACATCGACAGTAAACACAAACAACATTTATCTTGTGGAGTTAGCCATCAGGCAAGGTTTTGAAGCTGAACTTACCATTCAAAATAGTATCTTTTGTATCCATTTTTTTTTACTGCTAACGGAGGATTGTTTACGTCTGTCTGTCTGCGGCATGGACGTCGAATGACTTCCTGTTTTGACAGGACTACAGGAGTACAACTACGGCGGGGCCCTGAGGCTCATCAAACCTACTCTCCTCTCTACTATTGTACATCAACGGCAACGCGTTAATCTCGCGTTAAAAAAATTAGTTGCGTTAAAATTATTTTGCGTTAATCACGCATTAACGCGTTAACTTTGACAGCCCTAATATACACACGGGGACAAAATTGTTGGTACCCCTCAGTTAAAGAAGGAAAAACCCACAATTCTCACTGAAATCACTTGAAACTTACAAAAGTAACAATAAATAAAAATTTATTGAAAATCAAATAATCAAAATCAGCCATCACTTTTGAATTGTTGATTAACATAATTATTTAAAAAAACAAACTAATGAAATAGGGCTGGACAAAAATGATGGTTCCTCTATAAAAGATTGAAAACTATTTGACCAGAGTGACATGATTAACTCAGGTGTGTCCTTTAATTGACATCACAGGTGTTTCCAAACTCATAATCAGTCAGTCTGCCTATTTAAAGGCAGACAAGTAGTCACTTTGCTGTTTGGTGAAAAGGTGTGTACCACACTGAACATGGACAACAGAAAGCGAAGGAGAGAATTGTCCCAGGACATCCAAAAAAAAATTATAGACAAACATCTTAAAGGTAAAGGCTATAAGACCATCTCTAAACAGCTTGAAGTTCCTGTGACAACAGTGGCTCATATTATTCAGAAGTTCAAGACCCACGGGACAGTAGCCAACCTCCCTGGACGTGGCCACAAGAGGAAAATTGATGACAAATTGAAGAGACGGATCGTTCGAATTGTATCCAAAGAGCCCAGAACAACCTCCAAAGAAATTAAAGGTGAACTCCAAGGCCAAGGTACATCAGTGTCAGATCTCACCATTTGTCGTTGTTTGAGCCAAAGTGGACTTCATGGGAGACGACACCACTGCTGAAAAAAATCATAAAAAAGCGAGACTGGAATTTGCAAAAATGCATGTTGACAAGCCACAAAGCTTCTGGGAGAATGTCCTTTGGATAGATGAGACCAAACTGGAGCTTTTTGGTAAGGCACATCAACTCTATGTTCATAGACTCAAAAACCAAGCATACGAAGAAAAGAACACTGTCCCTACGGGTGAAACATGGAGGAGGCTCAGTAATGTTTTGGGGCTGCTTTGCTGCATCTGGCACAGGGTGTCTTGAATGTGTGCAAGGTAAAATGAAATCTGAAGACTATCAAGGCATTCTGGAGAGACATGTGCTGCCTAGTGTCAGAAAGCTTGGTCTCAGTCGCAGGTCATGGGTCTTCCAACAGGACAACGATCCAAAACACACAGCCAAAAACACCCAAGAATGGCTGAGAGAAAAGCGTTGGACTATTCTAAAGTGGCCTTCCATGAGCCCAGATCTGAATCCCATTGAACATCTGTGGAAGGAGCTGAAACATGCCATTTGGAGAAGACACCCATCAAACCTGAGACAACTGGAGCAGTTTGCTCATGAGGAGTGGGCCAAAATACCTGTTGACAGCTGCAGAACGCTCATTGACAAATACAGAAATCGTTTAATTGCAGTGATTGCCTCAAAAGGTTGTGCAACAAAATATTAAGTTATGGGTACCATCATTTTTGTCCAGCCCTATTTCATTAGTTTGTTTTTTTAAATAATTATGTTAATCAACAATTCAAAAGTGATGGCTGATTTTGATGATTTGATTTTCAATAAATTTTTATTTATTGTTACTTTTGTAAGTTTCAAGTGATTTCAGTGAGAATTGTGGGTTTTTCCTTCTTTAACTGAGGGGTACCAACAATTTTGTCCACGTGTGTAAATATATATATATATATATACACGTTATCATCGCATTAATTTATTAACGCCGACATTTATTTTATCGCGCGTTAACGCATGTTGCTCACATGTTTTTGTTTTGAAAAGTCTGTTACTGGCTGCTGCGGAACCGGAAAAAAATTGCCAGGTAAGCTAAAAACGGAAAAGGAAGATGATAAAAATCTGTGTACTTTACAGTTCAGGTAGCAACTCAGGTAGCAATATTAACAATTCTGTGTGGAAAAAAAAGAATCTGGACTGCAACAAAAATTTCACGTCATTCCTCCATTTTCCATCAGATCTGCGCCTCGTGTCACTGTCGTGCTGTTCTCTTACTGGTTACTTCAGTGCAGCTCCATCTAGTGGCACAGATGTGTAACGACAAGAGAAAGTCCAGTCCTCGATTATAAAACAAATTTAGTCCTGTGGTCCGTTTTTTCATTTCGTATTTTTGATCCAAGTCTAAAATTGAAATATATATTTAAAAAAACACGCATTTTTTTTTTTCGTTTTTTTTTTTTTGTGTTGAATTAAAAATAAAAACGTCATAAAAAGTCACTTTTTTAAAATGTTTGATAATTGAAAATGGAAAGAATGAATGATACACGGATTGGTAAAGTTACAGAACTTTAACATGGACATTTTCATTTTAAAGTTCTCCCAGATGGAGGATTCAACAGAAACAAGGTTATTTGTAACAACTGACAAGTTGAATTCCCCTTTAAAAGTTTCTGCTGTTACCTCAGAATTTTCCTGTTATAATGTTCTGATTGTGCTGAGCCACAATCATTTTGTTGGATTTTGTTTGTTGACTTTTTTTTATTTTTTTTAAAAACAGGATGACATTAATGCCCTGGCAGTGGCAATAAGCTTTATTTTGTTTTACATTTTTTAAGATGAGATTTACACTAAATATGTGTTACTGACAAGTGCTCATGTTATAACTGTTTGAACAACAAATGTTATGGCACTAAGTGACCTTTACACTACTTTTGAATTCATTATTTGATTTTGCTTATACAATGCGAATAATCGTGATTAATCAGGGGAAATAATGCGATTAATTGCGATTAAAAATTTTAATCGTTGCCCAGCCCTAATATATAGATAGATAGATAGATATATATATATATATATATATATATATATATATATATATATATATATAGATATATATATATATATATATATATATAAACACACACACAATTAATTGAAATTATGAATAACCGGTAACTATTTTCATTTATTTATTAATTTGTTGGTTTATTTTCGCCTTTATAGACCACTGGCAAGGTTTCTGCCCCAGAAACTGGAGCAACTAGAGGCAATCTTTTATATCGGTTCTAGATTTATAAACATGAAGTAAAAACATGCAGTGTATGTCGCTTTCCAGGACCTGTCAGGAAGATAAGCATGGTCGTTACCGTAGTAACCAACAACCGTTTGTTGAAAATGCCTGTTGTGCCTTTTCCGAGGCTCCGCTCTCAATAGTTTCGTAACTTTTCGGCTATTTCCGCCGCTGCCACCTCATGTCTCCATTTTGCTCTGGTGTGTTGGTGTGCAGCTATCGGTTAGTGGAGAGGAAACGGGAGCCAGAGAGGATACACTTTCAAATCGCTACGGAAATGGACGGGTAATATTTTATAAACGATACTAAGAACATCTAATTCAATAAACATTGAACAAGTAAAGAAGACGAACTATCTGAATTCATGAATTTAGTCAGAAGCTGAGGAAGAGTCGTGAGCCTGCAGCACGCGCGCTGTTTTTTTTTTCTTCTGTTGAGGAAGTACTTGATGTTAGCATGCGACTGTATGTTAGCACACGCCCGTGTGTTTATGGATTTAACTGCGTTATCACTTTTAGTTTATATTAGGTACACGCATTTGAGGACGCGCAGGGGCACGCACAGATACAGTTCAGCTCAGGTCGATTGTGTTCAGCCTCAGCGTGAAGTTTAGCAGCTCAGCGTGCTAACTAATTCAGTGTAACATTGATCCTTTGTCCAGCAGCTAACTAGCCGTTGCTGATGGAACAGGTCCACGAGCGTGGATTCCTATATAATTAGATCACCAAAAACACGAGACGTGACTTTATTGTGAATCATTACAAGCCAGCACTGAACAGGCACAAATCCATCCGTAACGTAACACTACGGTTTCTACACTGTAATGTGAAAAAATGCTGCTGTTGTTAAACTTTCAGCCAAAAAACATTGTATGAAAGACTGCAATCATACGAGGGAATGTCCTTCGATTTCTGGAGGCTGACCATTTATTGTGGTTTGATAGCAAAGTTTTTGTTTTTGAATGAAATCAGAAAGTGGCCAGAGAAACTAGTAAGAAAGAGATTAAAATTTTAGGCACACAACAAACTTAAACTCAGTTAGGAGGCATATCACTTTTTAATAACTGAATGGGAAATTTTTGTGTTCTGCTATAAATAAGAGCTGCAGTGGGTTTTAATTGTCCTACCATTTTTTTTTTTTGGCTTAACAGATAAAGATGGAAATGCTTTAAACAGATAAAGATGGAAATGCTTTATTGCACCTATATGCGGTATGATTTTGGGCCGTTGCACATGAAAGATGAACATAAGAATATGAGCGGTTTGGTGAGGGCCGTCACACTGGTCTTGTGACCAAAGACTCCCTGGTATCATTATCCTAAAGTGTCAGAACTCCTTCAACTCTGTCACTTATTAGTCAATTAAAAAGCAACGAAAAATAATAATAATTCCAAAGAAAAATAAGAATCCAAAGTTTACTTCTACCCCCAGACCATGACTAAGAACACGTACTTCTCCTTTGCCACTTTATTTTTCAAGCATTTTGGCACATGTAAATGCAATATACTGGTTTATTCTCACGTTTGTTGTTTACTGTCAGTGCATATGGATTACGCAATTCTACGCCCGTTTGCATCTCTGCATCAGTAGCCAAGAGGACTCGTCATCGTACAGTCTGTGCATTCCACTCTTAATGTTGTACCCAAGCTTCAGCAAATGGAAATTGTAGTGTGCGATGTTACAGTCTTATGAGTGAAGAAATTATGCAGTGTTTTTTGAAAAAGAGTGTAGTTTATGGTTTAATATGGGTATGGGGCCATTTTATCAAGATGTGAAGGAGCCTTACTCCCCTGTTTTGTCGTGTTGGAGCAGGATAAAGTCCTTGTGTACCTCATATTTTTTGATGTAACACGGTGACATCCATGTGTGTCAAAATCAAATGAAGAACTAGACATTTGTGTGAATGTTTCATAGTTAGATTGAAAGTAGGAAGTCAGACCTACTTCTCATTCCAACCCCTTACGTGCACCTGTACTCACAACATTTTTGTGTCCCGAAAGTTACATTGGCCCTTTGATTTTCTTATTATTTATTCCATTGTTAAGTTAACTAAACATTTGTAACGATTTGTAACTAGAACAAAGACACATATCTGTTTGAAACCAGCAAAGCCGATGCTGTTTTATGACTTGGTTATGTCACGTTAGTTTGGTGTCCCAGTTCTGTTGGTGTTTTCTTGTCCGAGGTTTAAATCTGTCAGTCTTCTTGGAAATGCTTGTTACATTGCTGTTTAATTTTTAGTGGCCTTTATTTTGACCATTTAACAATGATTCTCTTTCAGCATCAGTGATGTTGCAGTTGGTGTGAAGGTAAGTTTTCTTGCTTTGATTGTTCCCCACAAACATCACACAAGTCTGTCGTCTCCCTCCTGATTTGTTCAAGACAAGTTTTGCATGGTCTTTATTTCTATTTCAATTTTTTATTTCTATTGATTTTTATTCCTTTAATCAGATGGTTATTTCTTCTATAAGATGCGAGAAAACAAACAAAAAATAATATTTTGCCCAAACAGAGGTTTTCATATACCTTAATTTGTGTAACCATTAACTGAAAACATGAAGATATGAAACATATTGGAATGAAAGCCTAGGCGAGCCTTTACCCTTGAGTCTCAAAAACAGATGCATTTTTGGCAGTCTTGCTTAAAAAAAAAAAAAAAAAAAAAAAGCAAAATATGACCTAAGCTTGTTTTAGCTGTGGTTTTGGGCTGGTGTCAGTTCTTTTATTTTCTTTTCTTTTCTCTATGTTCAGTGACCAAGAAAAGTAATTTTTTTGTTGATATGAAAATTTAAAATGATTAAACTACACTCTCTGTAGCTTTTGGAACTCAAGAAAAAGCAAAATACAGCATTGCTTTTGTTTTGTTTTGTTTTTCTAATTCTGCTCCACAAGTTAAAAGTGAGAGGTGCCTTAATGTGAGGATCAGATTGTGTTTTAGATTTATCTCCCAGATGTTGAGTTACAAAAGGTTTTAAAGTGCCATGCCATGAAGATTACATCACATATTATTTTCTTTTTGATGTCGCACCCTCATTTTAATAACAACACTTTCTTTTAAACATTTTTTGTTATTTCAGAGATTTAAAATTGCTTTAATATAATAACCAAGGCTTCTGTTAGTTGGCGGTGACCAAACAAACCTGATTCATTGTCAAAGTACATGGTTGCTATGGTTACCTTAACTTAATTTGTAGAGTGCCGGCTGCAGTTTGGTCTGCCTGAAACTAAGTTAAAATCCTGTCTTGAAGGGAAGCAGAACAGTCATAAAACACTGATTCCTCCGTTTATTTAGTCAATATTTCAGAGTCAAAGATAAAGCAAAGAAGGTTGCCGGGTATCAGGAGAGATTCTTGTATCTCCTACAGCGTGTGCGCGCTCACATTGTGGCCAAAGTCAGACAACTTTATTACCCTTTCAATTTATTTGTGTCATGTTGCTGTAGCTGGGCCTGCAACGTCTAGTTTATCGTAACCATAAAGAATGTTAGTGACAGAAGAACAATTGGTTGAAATTCAGGCAGACAGAAACAAGAAGAGGGCGCACGGAGCTATTAGAAAGTTGTGTGTGTAATGGGTCCCGAGCCACATTCCTCGTCATCCCATCAGTCAGCTTTAAGAGCACAGGGCGCCCGTCAGCTCCAGCAAGTCTTCTGGGACCAGTATAGCTCAGGTTGAAATGACACATCTTGACATCTTAAATTCAGCAAGATTAAACTCACACCATCAGAGGAGACGCTGGATCACACTGGAGCTGTTTTTTATGCCTCTTTCCACCCACTTCTCTGCCCTTCCTTTGTTCCCTTAAACTGTCCTCAGAGAGCTCTGTTTTATCGTCGTATTTGAGGTCTTGAAAATGGAAATGGATCACTTGATTTCTTAAAAAAAAAAAAGTTTCATAACCATGCCTGTCTGTCTTTCTGCCCCCCCATTACAGAGAGGATCTGATGAGCTGAGTATGTACAACAATCCCAACTCTGGCATGAGCAATGCGAGTGGTGAGTTCGTTCCAACCACTCTTGCATATGGAGAGGATGATGCACTTTGCATGAAAATGTGTGATAGTGGATACATTGCAAAAGAATCGTAGGATTAATAGGAGTGTGAAAGGTGAAGTAGACTGTGTGAGTTAAATTCATGAGACTTTTGAATAACGTCACGCTCCTCAGTAGGTGGGCACCCACACACAACAGCATGTGATTGGAACAGATACTGCAGTGCTTCAGTGCCTCCTCATCAGTTACTTCATCTCTACGGTATCTTTTAAAAGAAAAACTCAACAAACAAACCAAAAAAAAAAAAAAAATCGAGATGAGAGTAATCAGGTGTTTAAATTCTCTACCAATAAAACATGAACGGTGCTTGACATATAGACTGGGGTTGGAGGAAATAGCTTCTTTAATTAATTACCATGTTTCTCCACTGCTGCGTAACACCCTCATGAAAGTAAAAAAAAAAAATGATCTGACCATTGTGCTTTTTAAGACACAGATATGAAACTTGAAAACAAACTTTCTGGTACCCTCACAGCTTATTACATAAAAAAAACTAGAAAAGCACCCATATAGCGATTTTCCCCATATAGCGATTTACAGATTGCGATAAAATCCGTGCTCTGGATCAGATCCGGGTCAGCCTTTGAAATTTGATAGAGGTTCCCATTGTCAATCCCTGAGTCATATTTCATGAGTTTTGGGCAATAATTAATGGAGATATTGAGAAACAAAATGTTTGGCCCCATTTACCGCAATGTTATTTGAAAATTTGAAAGTGATCCAGAATCTAGGATTTCTTCTGGATCACAGCCAAAATGAAATCAGTTCTTCCTTTTCACATTTCCAACAACTCCTGAAAATTTAATCAAAATCCATCCATAACTTTTTGAGTTATCTTGTATACAGATAGACAAACAGACAGACAGACAGACGCCGGCAAAAACATAACGTCCTTGGTGGAGGTAAAAAAAAAACCTTAAAAGGTTATAAAATTTGAAGCAATTGTCTCATCTGTACGATTTCTTTTTAATCACCTTGTTGTCACCCTTTGTCCATTTATTTATGGTTAAGGACACTAAAGGCTGATTTATACTCGGAAATCAGGTCGTCTGTGTAGGTGACACAGAGATGCCCCCCCCACCCCCCCACCCTCCCACCCTACGCAGACACTCCAGTGCACCTCCCCAGAATTGTAGGTGTACGCAGACAGTGCTGCA
This sequence comes from Hirundichthys speculiger, assembly GCA_018398805.1. Classification (NCBI taxonomy): domain Eukaryota; kingdom Metazoa; phylum Chordata; class Actinopteri; order Beloniformes; family Exocoetidae; genus Hirundichthys; species Hirundichthys speculiger. Next base: position 390,137 of record JAGFBZ010002547.1, on the reverse strand, counting down.
GAGAGGAGAGAAAGGAGGCCTCTGATTGGTCAATTCTACATCCACGTAGAAAAGAGCGCGTCATTGAAGAAATGAGGAAGTACCCACATCTGTACGATTCTCGTTCTCCACACTACAAAGACAGCACATATTCTAGTAATTCATGGCGGGAGATAGCGATGAATGTGGGTCTGGATACGGCCGAGACGGTGAGGAAGTGGAAAAACACAAGAGATACGTTTAGTAAGTTTAACTAGTCCGTGATTGTTCCTCTTGCATTGTGGCGTGGAATAACATAGCGCAGAGCGCGCTTCAAAATTGAGCATAAATCAAAAGTGACTGTGGCATCTCTGTGACAAGCTGACGGCGACACATTGCCGCGAGAGTATACACGGCCCTTAAGGGCCCGATCTTCAGCCAGATCTGCTAAAGCCCCTATTAAGGCATAGCTTGTAGTGGGAGGGGCATTACCCTGCAAAGAGTGCAACCTTCAACCATGCTAAACCTGCTATCCCACCTGCACTACCCGCTACAGTATCCATAGGAGTGGTTAGGGCGTTACACCTAATAAACCAATCAGTGCGTCAGTAGCCATTGACCTTTAAGAACAGGTTGCGGTACCCGTAAACCGCTATGGAGCGTCTTTTCATCCAGATCGGAGCTGCTCTCATGCGCAGCTCGTCTGGGACTCTGCTGTAGAGCTTCCTCCTCTTCCTTCCTCCTCCTCCTCTGCACTGATATATACATAAAAATATATTTACACAGACAGTTTCTATCAGCAACCTGAAAGTCCCAGATAGTCGGTGTGCTCCCAGTAAACACACTCTGGTCATCTATTGTTAGGGTTGCCCAACAACTGTAAGAGTAAGTGCTTTTATACTTTGGACTTTGAACAATGCTTATTAGTATTTTTAAAGATGCTTGTTCATTTTAGAGAAAATCTGTGGCTAAATATGTATGAACCAAGGTTTCAAGTTGTGATTTTGACACAGTTGATTTTGCTTATTAGATTTAGCAATTACTTACATGATCTTTGCTAGTATGACTACTACTACTATACTGCAACTATATAATGCTCAAGGATGAATAAAGTGTTTATAATTATTTATATTAAATTGAATTATGCTTTGATTTTAGATGGGGGATCCAATGGCAGTGATAGTAAGAAGCTAAGGGTGGAGGAGGCTCCACCATCGCGTGTGATCCACATTCGAAAGCTGCCCAATGAGGCCACAGATGCTGAAGTCATTGCCCTTGGGCTTCCTTTTGGCAAAGTCACTAACATTCTGACACTAAAGGGAAAGAACCAGGTGTGTGGATGAGAAACGGGGACAAGTTCTACTGTGCAGCATGACTTGGACGCCACAATGACTTTATCCAGGATAGTACAGTGATCCCTTATTTTTCACGGATAATGGGGACCGGCTCCCCCCGTGAAAATCAAAATCCGCGAACAGGAGCCGGAACCCCCAGATCCTAAATAATGTGTTTAAAATATGTTTAAAACCGCAAAAAAGTAGTGAGGCACTGCAGTGACACAAGACAAAGGCTCAACTGTGGTCTTTCTGTTACCTTCACAGCCTCTGGTCTCCGAACTGTAGTAAAGAAACTGCTGATATTGTGCTATTTTTGGCTTGTAATTAGCGGCTAACACGCTAACAACAACAAAAGGAAAAAGTCTGGTTTTCTCTGCATGGAACGAGCTCTTTATTCTGGCACTGCGGGAACTTGTAACATCACACAGGTTGTATTGTTGGGCTCTTGTCGGTTAACAGAGAATACAAATCTATACACGCTGGGCTGCTGTTGATGCTCACTACACTTTTCATCTAACCCCGTTTTCGTTCTGCCGTCCCACGACACACACTACATTACCCATAAGGCCACCTTCTTAGAGGGGCCAGGCTGGCTCACAACATTTCTTCGCTGTGAGAGAACACACACAACATCCTGTGATGTTTCTGTGATTTTTTTCTTGATTTTTTTTATTATATTTTATATTTATGAAAAATCCACGAATAACTAAAACCGCAGAACTTAAAGCGAGAATTGGCAAGGGATCACTGTACCGTCTTTGTCTTTGGCAACAGTTATTTTTCCCAAATAAGCTGTGGTCAAATTTTACTGTCTAAACTCGTCAGAAACCAATTGTCAGCTGACATCTTACTGCACCACACAGGTATTATGATACATTCAGCCTTGTTATCAAAAGGTGCATCAGAACATGTCCACAGCTCCACACAAGAGCTGACAAGAAGCTCATTGTCTGTCTGTAGAGGAGGGCTGTAGGAGATAGCATTTGGCCCCCAGACTTTTGTTAGATACAGCTGCTTTGTTCTCTTCACAATTTGTCATGAAATGTGATTGACAGCTGCCTCCTTTTAGTACTGAGACCTATGTGTTGGTCTCAGTACTAGCTTATCAATTATCAGATTGTATTGTTCAGGAGCAATGATGTTGATGTATTTATCAGTTTTTCTCAACTTGTAGGCTTTCTTGGAGATGGGAACAGAGGAAGCAGCCATGACAATGGTTAATTATTACAACACAGTACCTCCACATATCCGCAATGTCACAGTCTTTGTTCAGTACTCCAATCACAAAGAACTGAAAACCGATGCTGGAAATCAGGTTAGTAGAACCGCCTGTCGTGGTGAACACAGCAACCTCTGCATGCACTTTCATTTCTTAAAAATATTCCCAAACATTTGCTTCTACGTGACTGTTGGCCAAAAATCAATGTTGACGTGGGTCTTTTTTTAAATGACTGATAGGCTGTATGGGTTTCTCTTATTTTTTTGGTGTGCTGTAGGTTTTGTGGTGGAAGTAAATGCTCAGCAAAACTAATTAACAAAATTTACCCATACACAGTTGCCTTCTCAGTCACGTTTCTAAAACTGTTCAAAACAGCAAGTTTTAAGAGGTGTTTTCAGCCGCTCCAAAAAATAACAAAAACTTGACATTGACCACACAACACAGTAGCAGAGGCTGCAAGCTGTATGCTTTAGTGGCTTTATTTTTAACTTTTTAACTGGATATGTATAAATGGATATGCATATTATGAATTATTATCTATTAATGGCTCAATGTAAGAGAAGTTTCTTGTTTTTTTTCCACTGATGAATATATCTGAAAAAGTAAGTTCCATCTATATTTGGGGTCTAGACCTTTAAACACCTTTACTGTTATATCCACAGCTACTGCTGGTGCAGTCCAAGCACCCTGAGTTTGCTCGTTACTAGTGGAGCTTTAAAAATAATGTCCTCACGGTTCCAGGGAGTTTGAGAGATTTAGAAAGATGATAAGATCAAACACAAAGTGGCTCAAAAGTAGGACGAGTGAAGAATTAAATGTTCAGCACTTTGACGTTGGAGAGGCTGCTGTGTTTTCATCACTGTCATGAACTTATAGAAGAGCGCTCATACCCAAATCAGATTCAGGCATAGGTGCATTTCTAAGATTTATCTACATCAGGGGTTATATATATTACGGTCATTGGATATAACCAGTGTTTGTATCAAGAGTAGTCTTTGTTTGTCAGGAAGGGGCCCATAAACAGGAATATACACAGATACTGCCTGTTTTAATATTTGACAGGTTTGGACAGACTGACATGTCAGTGTTTTTCCTGTACTTTTAGTTATTAAAATGGGCCACTTTCTTGTTCAGGTACCCTCTGTTATTGAGGAATGTCAACTGATAGCTTGTGTTTGGCTGTAGCGGACTCAGGCGATGCTGCAGGCAGTGTCAGCCGTCCAGTCACCGAGCTCAGATGAGGTTCTCATCGCAGCATCCAGTCCAGTGCTGCGGATTATCATCGACAACATGTTCTACCCTGTAACTCTGGACGTGCTGCAGCAGGTAGAAAACACGTCATGGTTTCACGTGTTCTAGAATATTCACGGCTCACTTGCTTAATGTGAGTCTTACATGTTCTTTGTCTTGGCAGATTTTCTCCAAGTTTGGTACAGTCATGAAGATAATCACATTCACCAAAAACAATCAGTTTCAGGCCCTTCTGCAGTTCAGTGATCCTGTCAATGCTCAGCATGCCAAACTGGTGAGAGGGAGTTTACTTCTGGCTTCTGCTCATTTCTTTCATATTTATGACTTTATGTATTGTTAGCTGTTTGTTTTGTCTTTGAAATTTTTTACTTGATGCCTAAGTATGATTTATTTTTGATCGTTCAATTGATTTTTTTATTTCTCCTTATCCCCCACCAGGCACTGGATGGTCAGAACATCTACAATTCATGTTGTACACTGCGTATCGATTTTTCCAAGCTGGTCAACCTAAATGTTAAGTACAACAATGACAAGAGTCGTGACTACACAAGACCTGAGCTGCCGGCTGGTGATGGGCAGCCCAGCCTGGATCCTACTGTGGCTGCTGCTCTCAGCAAGGACTCTGGTTCCCTCCTTGGTAAGATCCCAGGTACATCACTTTTCCTTCTCTAACCTTGTTACGAACTTGAAGTCATGCTATGTAGTTCAGATCAGACTGAGCAGTTTGAAAAACTTCAAAATAAAGAAATAAAAAACTAAGCAAAGAATGCCACTTGTTGGCATCCTTGTTCAGTGTGCTATGTTTTGTTGGAAATGCCTGTCATCCCCTGATTGTCTTGTCTGTTTCCCGTCAGGAGCCCTCAACCCTCTGAGTGCAGCAGCAGCTGCTGCTGCTGCAGCAGGGAGGGTAGCGCTTGCTGGACAGGTGGGATCTAGTGGGGTCCTGCTAGTAAGCAACCTCAATGAGGAGGTTAGTAGGACACATGCATACACTAATCAGATGGACCTCCTGTGGCTTAAACTCCCACCATTACTTCCATCCACGTATTCTGTTTTCTGTTTTAAGTTTGTGGTATGCTCTCATCTTTGTGGTACTCTTTCCGATGTTTGTTTTGTTTTCTGTTTGTTTTTGGATGGTGGGTTTACTTTCAATTTACATAGCAAGTTGTGTTTGATTTTCTTTTTTTTTTTGTGCGTATCGTATTTGACTAAACAGTGCTTTTACTTGAATTCATTTGATTAAACTATTTAATTTGGTGTGCAGACCCATAGCACTCTTGAACTGGGGCAGTTCAGTTTATAAGAAACATTTTTAAAGAATTGAAACTCACTTGAAACATTAGGGCTGTACTTAGGTCTGGGTGATACATTTATTTAATCTATTCATTCAAATTAATAGTTTATGCCAATGTTTTAAAAATGAAAATCAATTTTAGCACCTCTCCCTAGGGGATCTCCTCAGAGTCAGATCCAGAACATAGCAGCTGTGACGAGTTTTCCTAAAATGTGTTTCCAAAGAAAAAACTGTTTAAGTCATCTGGAAGTGGTTCGAGTTTCCAACGCCAGAGATTGTGGAAACTGATGTCCACTAAAGTTTGTCCTATATTGTGTGGTAACTTAAGGTAACAGCTTGCCCAGTATACTCCATCATCTTAAACAGAGAGCTGCACCCTTAAAACATCTGCTAAAATGCAGGCAATGCCAGCTGCATCATTTTTCTTCCGTAAAAAACCTTAACCTTTCTCTGTATATTATATTATCACAGCATTCATCAGTAGTACAAATAACAAAAATTGGACTGGGCTGCCAGTTGTCCACCAGTTAGATAAGGCTGATGATTTTATTCCTGCTCTTCCACAAAACGCCTGCTTGTATGATGTAAGAAACCTCACTAAGTTCAGTTTGGCTGAGGTTAAAAGAAGTTATATAAATGTAGAGCCATTCATGTTTACTTACATATGTGCCAGTCCTTCCTTTGAAATCAGCAGTCACATACTGTTACCTCTAAGAAAAAGAAGTCTGTGCCCTTTTCAACACATGACCTACTATTTTATGAAATAAATCGACCTGCATTACGATTCCAATAAGTTATAGGAAATAATCGGCATCTTCATTGATGAATTTAAGCAGTCAGATCAGTCTAAACAAATTTTCTTTTAATAGTAAACATCTTTTAAAAGATCTTTGCATCTTTCCAACAGCCGTGTCTGAGTGACTCAGCCCTTACTGCACAAGACAGCAAGAAAATGAAATGAAAATCCCTTTGTGGTGCAATACATGTACTGTTATTTTCCAGAAATGTGGTTTTCACATAGCAGCCCTGAATATTAGCGTTTTCTGCACTGGAATATCATGAACAGAACTTGAAACAGACTGCTGTCACAAGCCCCAAATGAATATCACCTCTGTTCAGTATCTGTTTCAATAGTCACAAACTAAAGGATACAATCATATGAAAAGGAAACTAAACCCCCTTTAGTTCCATGTTTTTATGTATTGGGACATTAAAAAATAAATAAAATCATCTGGTTCTAACCGGGCCTTAAAACACAACCTTAAACGAACAGCAGCACATTACATCCTTATTGTTCAATTCAAAAAAAATACTTTATTATTAATCCCCCAAGGGGGAAATTCAAGTTTTCATATGAATTAAGGGTATAAGTAAATATCCAGGGGTGCTGCTAATCTAATGCACATGATTAATTAGTCATTAGCAAGTATGAGCACTGCATGAGAAGTTTGGGGAGATTGCTGGTCTGGACTAACTTGGGCCTCCGATCGGTGTTGTGCCCTGGAATTTAATGGCGACCAACCGATTTTTGAGTAGAAAATGAACTCCTCTGTATACCAAAGCATTCTAGAGGCAAATATGAAGCTTGGTAGAAACGGTACATGCAACAGGCCAATGATCGAAAGCACACCAGACAATCTACTACAGTGGTTTAAAAAAGAAAAGAATCATTTGGTCGCTCTCTGACCTTCAGAGAGCTGTGAAAAAAGGTTTGTTATTACAAACCTTAACAATCTGAAGTAAAGATGAGTGAGACAAAGAAATCTTTTACAACTATGTGAGACTTCTAAATTCATATAGAAAACAATTACTTTAAGTCAGTGTTTCTAAAGGCTTCATATTTAATTATGAGGTGTGCTTAGTTTCTCCAATTTCTTTTCCCACCTTTGGGGGTGTGGGTAAATAATGGCACACTGTCATGTGGGTTGTTATTCATCTGAGGTTGTATTTAACTTTGAAAGTCTTGTTAAAGACTGCATGATGTCCTGAAATCTTGGAGGACGCTGTAATTCCTTCACATTGCTCCCTTTGTAATTTAGATCCTTTAGAAACTGACAGACTTTCTTACTACAGAGAAAAGGTTTTCAGTTTTTCATGATCTTTGCTGTATTATTTCTATTGTTTTGTTCTTTTTTTTTGGGGAGGGGGTGTATTTATTCGGCCTTACTGTTTTTTTTTTCTTCATTTGTCAAAATGCATTGTTTCCCCATAAGAGTGGGAAGTTGCTTTTTTTTTTTTTTTTTTTTTATCTCAGCTCTATAACCTTCCTTTCTCTCCTCCGATGTTCTGCCTTTACCTCCTTTTGTCGAACTGAGTTTACTCTGCTAACTGTCTGTCTTCTGTTTTTCTCTCTAAGTGCTCCTCACCTCTCCTCAGCACATATGAAAGCTCATATGAAATCATTCTCTTGCCTCCTAACGTGTGTCTCAGTCCAGGGAATACCTTCCTCTCTGCAGCGCTTGCTTGTTTTTTTCCCCCCTTTTCCTCTGCTTTTTTTGTTTTGTTCGTTAGGCACTTTCCTTAAACAAAGAGTCAATAGCAATTGTTTTTTTCTCATCTAATCTTGCTTCCTCCCTCATCTCTGACTGTGAATTAATGTCATACTGGATTTATGACAGTATCAAACAAACTCTGATGTTCAGATACTGTCCGTATGTTTTCTGTTAGTCTTTTGTGTTGCGTGTGAATGCCATGTTTGAGTTCTGCATGTACTGCTAAGACAAACGTGAACTGCATGGTCTCTTAACTGATTTTCTCTCACAATCTTGTGGTAACCCTATTTTTTATTTTATTTTCTTGCTGGAAGATTGTAGATCTTCAGATTGCTGAGCTGCTGCATGTTGTTTTTATTCCGTGGTTCTGATTATATATTGCTGATTTGATTATGATTTTGTACCTTTGCCCCATGCTTGTCCAGGGTGAAAGACCTATTGCCGCATTTCGACTAAAGAAAACATTGATCCAAGCCATTATCTCTGACCAAACTACCTGCATTATTCCAGTGTACTGACCTGTATTTTATTTTTGTCCCTCCCCCTTCCTCACTTTTATTTATTTGTTTATTTATTTATTTATTTTAATTCCCCCTCTACCCCCTGAATTTGCATTTGCCTCCCTCTCCATCTCTTCCCTCTCAAACTCTCTCTTTCTCTCCCCCCACCCCCTTCTTTCCCCTCCATTTGTCCTGCCTCCCCCTCCAATCAATGTGTTGGTTGGGAGGGGGGGGTCAAATATTTAACCTGGCATCCCCCTTTTTGCTTCTAAATTAACCTTCCCGAACCCCATCCATGATTCCTGCTCCACCGCCTGCTCCCCTCTCCATGACCCACCACTTCCATCACTCTACGGGGGGAAAACAAAAACCACCATCCCTCCTACCTACCTCCGTTCTGGATCGATCTGTCCATCTCTACCTCCGCTCCGCTCCGACTCTTCTACCTCTCTACCTGTCTCACGCTGCTTGTTGCTCTTCTCTCCTTCTAAAGATGGTTACGCCCCAAAGTCTGTTTACCCTCTTCGGTATGTTATCGGTAGCTCTCTCTCTCACTCTCTGTCACACTCTCTCTTCTACGTTTTTGTTCTATTTTAGTTTTCTCTTTGAGATGATGATTATTATTATTTTCATTATTATTATTATTGCTGTTATTATTACATTAGTAGTTGTAGTATTATTGGTACAAACCTAGGTTTTTTAATTTTCTAATTTGTAAAACATCTGGCCCTCTGTGTATTGGTTTGGGTTAATGTTTATCACTACGCCCTAAAATGACCAGCATAGTAATTGTTTAATGCATGGTTAAACTATTATTTTTGCATGTTGTTTTATTTATAGCCACCTGACACAGCTCGATAACTTGTGTGTTTAAGGGGGGGTGGGGGCCTGTACTCTCTTTTCCTCTTCTTTCTATTCTTCTCTCACTCTGAAGTCTACTGTAAACTTTATATTCTGCTCTTTGCTCTGTTAACTTTTCTCCTCAGCTAACTTTGGATCTTCTAACTGTCTGCTTTCTCTCCACCTCACCTCTTCTTCCTGCCTGCCTGTGGCTCTAATACAGGGGTGTACGGTGATGTCCAGAGGGTGAAAATTCTTTACAATAAGAAGGACAGCGCTCTGATTCAGATGTCTGATTCCAATCAGGCCCAGCTAGGTGAGTAGAATAATGCCCACCTCTTATGGTTCTTAATTCAATATTATTTCTTTCTTTATTTTTTGGAGGCGGGGGCCTATTTTGACCCCAGTTTTACCAAGAAGGTGGCAGGTATTCAAGGTGTGAAATCATAAAATGTAAAAAATAGAAATACAAGGTTCCTCTGGTTTTCATAGCACAGAAAATATTGATCTTTGTTTCCTTCACCATGGCCAAAGCAATGAGCCATCTAAATGGCCAAAAAATGTATGGGAAGATCATCAGGGTGACGCTGTCCAAGCATCAGACAGTGGCCTTGCCTCGTGATGGCCTGGATGATCAGGGCCTGACCAAGGACTATGCCAACTCCCCACTTCATCGATTCAAGAAACCTGGTTCAAAGAACTTCCAAAACATCTTCCCACCATCTGCCACTCTTCACCTCTCCAACATCCCGTAAGTACGAGGCAAGCCAGCTAAGGATCATGCTTGGGTCTTTGTGGACATGTTCACTCCAGCGTGTACAGATATAGGAAGTGATACCCAGTCTAATATATACATGCACTTTACCCAAATTACAAGCCATAAAAGTAACATCATCTGTCCATTCAGATAATTGATGGTTTCCTTGTCTGAAGTTTTGGTACCTTTACTGTTCAGTGTAGTAGAATCTGAGTACATACTGACATCTCAGTCACATTCAGTTTAAGTCAATATACAAGACCTATTCAGAAAAAAGATGGAATCTGCACATAAAGAAATGTGGTTACAGTGAACCCTCACAGTTTGCGGTCTCAGTACATCAAAAATACTCATCGAAAAAAAAAAAAAATTTAATCAAAAAAAAAAATTCAAACGAAGTGCGCGAAGGAAAACATCACATCAAGAACGCGTCTCAGCAAGAAAAATTGAGGCCTGTGATTGGCTGCTACGACGGGCATTACTGTGCTGTCGGTTGTCTGTACGCTGATTGGCCGACACGTGTCCCCACACCTCCCATCACTTGCTCTCGTGATACAAAGCCGAGTTTAACGCTGATACACTTGGTGTTTCCATTTGTCAGTTCCGAATATCATTTGCTTATTTCTGTGATTTAGTGCCGTTTTAAAGTTAACTCATTCAATGCCATTGGTTGCTAGGCGTTGCTAGAGTGTCAAAATACATAACGGAGTTTTGAACATCGTAGTTAGTGTTCTGATCCTCCAGATGGCAGCATCGCCACTCTCTATAAGCCCCCCCTCCCCCCAAAGTGCGAGAAAAGATGGCACAGCCATTGGAATCTAATATTTTATTTTTTCGAAAGTGGAACTTCTCGATAAGTTGAGGGGGTACTCCACATCGCGGTTTTTCACCATTTGCGCGCGGGGGGGGGGGGGGGGGGGCGTCGCTAAAATGTTTATAAACATTGTTCAAAGTTTGAAATGGATTTGAATGTCTCTCTTTCTAAAGTGTCTATAAACATTAAATGATGTAAAGTATCTGGGGGAATTTCAGTGTGTAAAGAGCAAGGCTGACCTGAATAACCGTGATCTGGAATGGGTTAGGGATACAGCCATCGATTTATCAGCTCCTGCTGATGGGTCTCAAAGCATTGTCCGTCTCCTTTCTTTGCTGCAGGAGTACATGCCAGTGTCATGTTTTAACGATCTTCCTTCCTTCATTAATTCTGTGTTCTACTTCATCTACTTCACCAGGCAAGATGTGACAGAAGAGGACCTGCGGCTGCTGTTCTGCAACACAGGGGGAACCGTGAAAGCGTTCAAGTTTTTCCAGTATGTTCACCTAATTCATGCATCATCAACGTCAACAAACATTTTCTAAATCAAGTTTAATTTGTTCATGTCAGGCCTCTGTTTTTGAACCATTTTTATTCTTGTTGTAGTTAAGATGCTGAATAAACCGTTGTCTCATATCTTTAAGGGATCGCAAAATGGCTCTGATACAGATGTCAACAGTTGAAGAAGCCATCCAAGCCTTGATCGACCTTCATAATTACAACATGGGAGGGAACCAGCACCTGAGAGTTTCTTTCTCCAAGTCCACTATCTAACAGTGGAAGCCAAAGACTCCTGGCTCTGATGGTTTACTGGTGTGAGGAGCAGGCACACTGTGTCTGGACAACGGAGGGACCACATAGATTGAATCAGACCCCTCCCCTCCCTTTTTTCTTTTTTTTTTTTTTTCCTGTAGGGGTTTGTTGAATGTCATTCCTTAGGAGAGACTGAAACCTTTGACTTTTTAAAGAACAGCTCTGGATCTCTCCGGCTATTAACTCTACCATATCCTCATATTTTTTATTTCAAGCAAAAATATTGACAGGATTGATTGTCCCCCTGTATGATAATTCTATGTCCATCAGTGTTTGAGTTCTTGAAGTAGTTGAGATATAGTACTTATGTGCCTTACCTGACACTATCAACTGTTTCTACAACTGGTCTAGTTCATTTATAACCTTCTAAGGAGGCTTTATCATCATCCAAATAGGAGTTTGTGAGGTCTTGCCATCAGGCAGGTGGACCTTTTTATTTTTATTTTATTATTATTATTATTTTTTTTGTTACTTCACAGCTTTGAAGGCTCAGCATGGTAGCATCAGAAGAACAGAATATTTCTGACGCAACGTGTTTGAGATTTTACCGCTGCCCTGACAGGCCGTTTAACTTCATTGATCCACAGGGGCGCCCACTTGTTCTCCCTGTTTTTGAGTTCACAATTCATGCACAGCATCAGAATGTGGCTTAGTTTTTCTCCTGAAACGTTTCAGGCATTTTCCAGTGCGGTGTAGTGATCAGTGATTGTGTCTTTTTAGGCATGCATAAAGATAAGATGACTTGTAGGAAAGTGTTGCATGCTGTTGAAGCAGTTCCAGTTTGAGTCCACTGTGATTTCATTGTCATGTGACAGTTTACTTGAGAGGGCTACTTGGTTGGACCAAAGTTTCTGTGCCTTTAGTGTTCTTTCATGAATTTATTTGAACTTGATGATTGCTTTTTTGGGGGAAAAAATGCTAGGAGTCTAGTATTGACTTGATTCTCATTTTTTAATGTTCAAGACATGACAGGATGCATTTGGTCAGAAATAATAGCTCTGTATTTTTTATTCTACACCAGATTTTATACAGCTCAAAATGTACGGATTTGGTTCTTCTAATAAGGCACAATAAAATATTGCATTCTTTTCTAACAAGAGTTATCCCTCTCATAGTCTTGGTTGTGTATCCTGCTTTCCATCTGTAGCATGCCTAATAAAACTCTTGTAGCTCTGAGTTCACCTCTGCTGTCTTTCCTCTCTGCTTATCTGCTCCACACGTCTGAAACCCACTTCATTCCCAGGGTGGAAGAGCACCGCATTTTCTTTTGGGGCCACTTGAAAATAAGTTCCAATAATTCAGATTGAATCTTATGATGTTACTAATTTACAGGACAAAAAGTACAACTTGGCAACTTTGATG